>JAQPPZ010017206.1:10600000-11075167 GCA_028583015.1 Wollemia nobilis | reverse complement strand
AGATAGATATTTAAGAAAGCTTTGAGTGCCATTGCCTCTCTGACATTGGCTTTGCCAAGAAACCTTATGTAATTGATAAATTGTAAATGGGTTAGATTCACCACTTCCACTTGCACTCTTGAGTTAACTACTCGTTGTTTGTTTCTTTGAAAACATATGCCCAAAACTTCAAAAAGAATAATAAATAGGTATGAGGATATAGGATTTCCTTGCCAAATTCCCCTAGAGGCTTGAAAAGAAACTAAGAGAATACCATTGATGAATACTGAGAATGAGGTCAAAGAGATACAACTCATGATCCACTCTATCCAAGCTTGAGAGAAACCAAAGTTCTCTAGCATTCAATCCAAAAATTGCCAAGGGACTCTATCATAGGCCTTAGACATGTCTAATTTGATAAACATACCTCCTTGACATCTTTGATTCAATGTCTGAACTGCGTCTTATGCCATGATTACTCCATCAAAATTTTGTCACCCTCCACAAATCCTCCTTGCTCCAAAGAGATAATACTATCTAGTACCTTCTTAAGCCTTTTAGCCATTAGTTTGATAATGATCTTGTAGACTACATTTTAAAGTGCAATTGGATAAAAGTCTCCAAGCTTGGAATCCTCTCCCACTTTAGAAGTCAAAGTAAGGAAAGTGTGGTTCATAGGCCTTAGACATGTCTAATTTGATAAACTTACCTCTTTGACATCTTTGATTCAATGTGTGAACTACTTCTTATGCCATGATTGCTCCATCCAAATTTTGTCACCCTCCACAAATCCTCCTTGCTCCAAAGAGATAATACTATCTAGTACCTTCTTGAGCCTTTTAGCCATTAGTTTGATAATGATCTTGTAGACTACATTTTAAAGTGCAATTGGATAAAAGTATCCAATCTTGGAATCCTCTCCCACTTTAGAAGTCAAAGTAAGGAAAGTGTGGTTCATAGCTTGTAACATGATTTTATTTGCATGAGATTCTTTCATTGCCCTCGTTACATCCACCCCTATATCATCCCATAAATACTTAGAAAAATTCAATTGGGAATCCATCAAGGCCTAGGGACTTTCCAATTCTCATGTTGAAAACTATGTGTCTCACCCCCTCTAGATCAATAGTTTTGAAGAGGGCCTAGTTTTATTTAGCTATTATAATCTATGGGATACATTTATCTCTTGTTGCGCTGTAGATTAGGATTGGTAAAAGCAAAGAATTTTTTTTTAAGTAGAAATTTGTAGCTTGTTTCATAGTTGGGATATTGTCCATCACATTACCATGAAGGTCTTTTAGGTTGGGTAGTGTGTTGGAGTGTCTTCTTTTTTAGGCTAAGCAATGGAAGAATTTAGTATTTTTATCCCCCTCCAATATCTAAGAAGTTTTGGCTCTTTGTTTCCAATAGATCTCCTATTTTTCTATTCTCTCTCTTTTTTTACAGTTCATCTTCTTATTTCAATTCTTCTATGTTTGTTTCAATCCAGAAGAGTAGGGGTAGCTCCTCCATCCTTCCAACCAATGGAACTCTCTAAAGCTAAAAATCTGATTTATTTTTTCTTTTCTAAATTTTGAGTTGAGCTTTAACATGCTAGATTTGTTTAAAGACTCCAAGTAATGTTGTCTCATGGGAAAGCTACCATTCCTACCACCAAACTAGGATTTTATTCCTAATCTCCTCCTTTTCTAGCCAACAATTTTTAAATCAAAATGGTCTAGAGAAATATTTATGGCCCATATACTATTTTAAGAGAATGGAAATTAGTCTAATTTTTTATGATTGAGAATTTCCAACCTGAATGACCATCCACTACACCAAAAATGGGCTTTAACGGTGGTTTTTAACCACCCTTAAAGACCTTTAAGGGAAGTTATTCAATCGTCATCTATGAGGGTTTCGTAAAAAGTCCATGCCCATACAATGGTGGCTAAAAACCGCCTTAGAGGACCACCGTATTAGGTCCTTATATGACATTTTAACATCATATTAACCATCATCTTAGGTACTAATACAATGGTTTAAAATCATCGTTTTATTATTTATTTAAAAATAATAATAAAAACTTAAGACGGTGGTTTAAAACCATTGTCTTATTATTAAAGACGACGGTTTAAAACCGTCGTCTTATTATTTATTTTAAAAATCCCTAAGAGGGCAGTTTAAAACCGTCGTCTTAGGGTGATTTAAAAATACATATATAAACCATTACAACGTGGATTTTAATTTTGAATTTTGCTTTTATCAAATGTACTATACTATTCCTTAATCAGGAGTTATTTTATTATAATTGCCATCATATGGCAGAAGCATGGACGAAGACAGGGAGTATGAACCTTCACAGGAATATACCTTTTAGCCTACAGCTAGAATCTTGTCTCACCTATGTTTTCCAAGTTTTAAATACAGACCAAAAAAATTATGTACACAAATGTCTATGCACGCTTTCTTAGATGAAATACCAAAGCATGAGCGACACTTCAGTCCTCTATAATATTTGTTAAATCATTTTTTGATGTACTAACTATTCTAATTTGGTAGAAGGTTTTGATTGTCTAGGGAAAAAATGACATTATTTTCAAGTTGGAAGAAGCCTATGCTCTCCAAAGGTAGCAAAATTCAGTAGTTTAGAAAATCTGAATACAAATTTTTTAGATCAATCAATATTTGATATTTGCACTCGAGTCTATGACTTGAAGCCCATATTTTCTTGTGCGTGTATTTGTGATACAACCATCTTGGAAAGAAAGCTACTATGACAGTGATAGAGGAGTGCAAAAAGGTTCCTTATTTGGAGAAATCAAGAGAGTTGAACGGATTACTACTGAATTTTTTCCTAAATAAAGAGTTGTCTTCCAAAAAATAATTGAAATGGAATAAATAATTGGAAAAAAGAGACGAAGGGAAAATGAACATCCGTCAAAAGAGAACAATTTTAAAAAATCAAAAGTTACGCAAAATTTTTATCAAACATGAAAATTAGGTGGCTTTGTTAAGATTTTGAATTCGATACACGTATGTATCTATGTCTTTGTGTTAAAAAACAAAATACTTACAATACCAGAATAAAAATTTTAAGTGCTTAACAATATACCGAGACACATCTCATGGATAGAGACGAACTAAAATCAACATTAAGATAGGTATATTGTTCCGTATAGATAGATATCAACCTCTCTTAATAGTCATGGACCCTGCTATTCTTTTTGGATCCCTCTTGGTCGAGTTCAAAGCATAGTCTATACCTTAGATTGCAATACATATACATCCATAATTGATTAGAAATATGGTTCCTCTTGATTTATCGAGTTTCTGAAAGAGTTTCAAAAAGGACATGTACAATAAAAATGAAAGTGGTTCAGAATATCAGTTTAAGAATAAGCTCGAACTTTGGAGCTGTACTAGGGTTTGATGAGGAAAAACTACTTTGCTAGGGTTTGATGAAGAAAAACTACTCTGCGGGGATGGTAGCAGCTTCCGGAGGAGGTCTAAAAAATTGGAGGAATGTCATGATGGCATCAGGTCCAACACAGAGAGTGCATGCTCGTGATGTTTTTTCATCTAAAAATTACTGGAAGGAACAGGATTTTCCAGTGCATGTCGGGAACCGCTTGTTAAAGAACAATGGATGTTTGGAACGATGTGAAGCTAGGACAGTTCTAGTGGTTCAACCAGACTCGGTGGCGGAAGATGTGGAGTATCTAACCAAACATGCCATTATTGGCAAATTTTTGGGTATCCAAATTTCTCTCCCCTTTATGGAGGCTTGGATCAGGAAAACTTGGAATATTAAAGGCGATGTGGAGGTGATGCTGAGTGCGAACAACTATTTTATGGTGGTTTTCTCTTGTATTGCAGATTGTAACAAAGCATTTGAAGGGGGTCCTTATTTATATAACCAAGTGGGGCTCTTTCTTAAACCCTGGCATGTGGGTTTCAACCCATCAGAGGAGCGGCCGTCGTGGGTTCCAGTATGGGTGCGGCTTCCATGGCTCCTGTTAGAATTTTGGAGAACTGATATCTTGCATAAGATTGCCCTTCTACTTGGGAATCCAGTTGGACTGTCACAATAGACAATGGATAAAAAAGTAATCTCTGTTGCTTGTATTTGTGTTGAAATTGACATAAATAATCCTATTTCAGATTTTATTGAAATACAATTTGGATCAACTACATGGGTTCAAAAACTTGACTATGAAGCTCTTCCATTTCGTTGCATGATTTTTCGTGAATATGGCCACCTACAAAGAAAATACCCTAAGTTTTTCCCACCTGTGGCTTCAAATCCTGGTCCCTCTCAGTCTGGATAAATTTTGGATAAAGGAAAAGCCCCAATAAAGGAAGGGGAACGGGATAAGGAAGGTTTTGTTTCGGTAAAATCCTGAAACAGAGGACGAAGGGCAAAGAAAGACCTTAAGGATAGCTAGCCAGATGCTCTACTCAACCATTTTGAAATATTAGATGATCTTGATCGAGTGCATGGAGATACCCGAAATGTCGCTACCCGATGCAAATATAACAAGGCCAAATCAGATGTCTCTTCTTGAGGGGGAACTTAAGGAATCAAATCTAGGGGGTTTAAATGAAGAACAAAGGGCTTTGGATCTGAGTATAGGGGACATGGATGGGTCTAGCCCTATAATGGAAACTATTTTGGAAAGTGGTACAGATTTAGTTATGCCCTCTCTTAGTTAGGAACTGATGCAGTCATATTTGGACTACAAAACTCCTACAGTGTTGGGATTGCAGCAGCAAATAATTAAAAAAAGTTTTTCGGATAAGAATATGAAGGTGGGTCGAAAGAAGGACCAGGATAAAATTTATTTAATGGAGGAGACTTTGGTGGAGTCAGGCTTGGTGAGAACATTGGACTCCCATTTTTATAACCCCCAAAAATTATTATCCTCTCATGGAATGTAAGGGGGTTGAAAAGCATCCCCAGATAAAAATTTGTTTGTGATTTGGTTTGGGTGCATTCTCCAGATGTGGTGTTTATTAAGGAGACTAAATTGGCTATTGATAGTAGGTTCAATATTTATACCAAGATGTGGAGAAGGGGGCAATGCCAATGTATTGGTGCATGTGGATATGCTGGTAGCATCGCTTGTTTAGTGGATCCAGTTAAGATATCCCCTCTTACTTGGATTTCCAATAGATGGTCTATTTCGATGGTCGAGCATGATAATGAATCCGGGTGAAACCATCCTACTTACAAATGTGTATGATCCTTTTGATTACAATGGTAAAGTGAATTTATGGAAACACATTTGCTTTGTGAGAAGTTTGGTTCCCCTGTACCCATGTATTTTGGATAGAGACTTCAACTCTATCACTTATATGGAGGATAAATGTGGTGGGATAGACTGTCTTGAGCCTTTTTCTTTTGTCTTCAGTGCTCATATCTAGGCCCTAAACTTGGTTGACATCAAGCCATATAAGGGGATATTTACTTGGCACAATAAAAGGTGTGGGGAATCTTCCATCTCAAAGAGATTGGATAGGTTTTTGATATCCAGTTATTGGATGGGTAATACCAGAAGTGCTAGTTCTGTGATTCTGGAGGGTAGGGGATTTGATCATTGGCCTATAAAACTCTCTACTTTGGAGTTAGCGCTAAAAAATAATTCCTCCTTTAAGTTTCAACTTATGTGGCTTCATGATTTCATGTGAGGTTGATTTACCATTGACAAACCTCCTCATGGCACCTCTATGTATTCCTTTACGAAGTGACTACAATTTGTAAAACATAAATTGAAGAGATGGAATAGACTCAATTTTGGGAACTCCGTCCTTGGCTAAGTCGGCAGCTCTTAGGAGGATGGAAGAAGATTCAAGGAAGATTAGAGATCAGGGATTCATGAAGGATCTTCTTGTTGAGGAATCTAAGGCTATGAAAGACCTTGCCGAATGGGAACTGAGGGAAGAAATTTTTTGGAAACAAAAAGCTCGAGTAGATTGGCTTTGGGAAGGGGATAGGAACACAACCTTCTTTTATAACTCAGTTAAGGCTCGTCGTAATGGTAACTTGATTACCTCTCTTGTGAATTATCAGGGTGCCCTGCTCTCTTCTTTCAGAGATATTTCAGAAGAGACTAAGAGGTATTTTTCCTCTCTTCAAAGAGGACTCCCTATCATATGATGAGAATTAAAAGCTTATTCTAAACTGTATTCCAGTGATTGTTTCTAGAGAGATGAATGAGCACTTGATGGGTCCAATTTCCCTTGAGGATTTGGAAAATTTTGTATTCAAGATGAAAAAAGGAAAAGCCCTAGGCGCAGATGGATTCCCAATTGAGTTTTATCAGGAGTTTTGGGATTTAATAAAATTTGATCTTTTGGAGGTGGTCCATGAGTCCCAAAAGAAAAAACAGATGCTAAGGGCCCTAAATGCTACCTTTGTGGTGCTTATACCCAAAAAAGAGGGAGCAAATTCCTTGGATATGTTTAGGCCTATTGCTCTCTACAATGTTGTGTATAAGATCATCACAAAAATTATTGCTAAGAGGCCGAAGATATGGTTGAGCAAAATCATCTCCGAGGAGCAAGGTGGGTTTTTTGTTGGCCGATAAATCTTGGATGGATTTTTTATTGCTACAGAAGTTATTCACTCGATGGAAACTTCTAAGGAAAAAATTATGTTCATTAAGTTGGACATGGTCAAAGCCTATGATCGGGTTAGATGGTCCTTTCTTCAGAAAGTTCTTGCTACTTTTGGATTTGAGGAGGAATGGATTAGATGGGTGATGAGCTATTTTTCTTCTTCCTCATTCTCTATTCTTGTTAATAATGAGCCATCAGAGCTATTTGAGGCCTCAAGGGGATTGAGGTAAGGATATCCTTTATCTCCTTATTTTTTATCATTATGGCGGAAGGGTTGGGAATATTTCTCAAGTCTCAAGTCATGCGGGGTCTCATTCAGGGGTGGAAGTGGGATAGTAGTTTGCCACCTATTTCCCACCTTCAATTTGTTGATGATACTGCTTTGTTGGGAGTTACCACTATCAGGGAAGATAGCAATATTAGACAATCTCTTGACATATATCTTGGTGCTTCTGGATAGTTGATTAATGAAGACAAGTCTTCTATTTTCTTCCTCAATACCCCTCCTCTTATTCAAGCCAGGATTGCTCGCATTCTAATATTCTAGGTTGGGACTCCCCCTTCATTTATCTTGGTATTCCAATTTCATCTCATCTTCTACCTAGATCTTCTTGGTAGTCTATGCTTGATAAGTTTAGAAGGAAGGTGAATCATTGGACTTTCAGATGTCTATCCACTACAGGTAGAGTGTTGCTTTTAAAATATGTTGTTCAAGCTTTACCCATTTATAGATTTTTTGTACAAATAGCTCCCTCTCACTTCATCAAGGACATGGATGCTTTGTCAAGACAATTTTTATGGTCTGGAAAACTTGATCAATATAAATGGAGTTTGGTTAGGTGGGATTCTATATGTAGGTCAGTGTAAGAGGGAGGCCTTGGATTGCAACAGACAACTCTTTTTGGTCAGGATTTGGCTGCAAAACTTTATTGGAGATGATGTACCTCTCAAGATCAAATTTGGGCTAAAATATTATCTCGTAAATACTTGAGAGGTATTTCTGAGGCTGAGATCCCTAGAGTTAGCTTGGTTGGGAAAGGTTTTGTTATCTGGGACACTCTAAAAAGAGGAGCTAATTTAATCAAGTAGGGTTTTTTCTGGATTTGCAATCAAGGATCAAATGCTTTTTTTTGGGAGGATTCTTAGGATGGCCACCCTCCTATCTTGAATCAATATCCTAGGTTACGTTCCCTAAGCATTTTTTTCTAAGCAGGCTGGTCTCGTGTGGAGGACTTTAAAAAAATCAAGTCTTTTGGAAATATGGAGATGTACAGGTGGAAAGATCCGCAAGAATGGCCCTAGGGGGGACGGGCCAAGGACAGAGATGTGCTTGCTCTTACTATTATGGGGAGGCCTTGTTATTCATTGAGGGATAAAGATATTCTAGATTGGAACCCTGATCCTAAGGGAACCTACTCGGTAACCTATGGTTATCAGGTTCTTGATAAGCAAAAGTATGAGAGTCTTCTTGTCACTTGCTAGAAAAATGTGTGGAACAAATTTGCCTAGCCAAAATGTAACTTCTTTCTCTCGGTTGGTAGCTTGTAATAAATTCCTCACTTGGGATAATGTGAGGAAGAGGGGATTTCAGGATCCCTCTTTTTGTGTCCTTTGCAGTAAGAATGAGGATGACTCTTCTCATTTATTTTTCCAATGCTCCTTTGCCAGAGATATTTTGCACCATTGGTGGAGCGCCTGGAATCATCCATGTTTTCATGTTTTATCCTTGGTGGAGTTTTGTAGTAGTCTGGACAGACCTTCAGCCAAGGCCCCCTTCCTTCGGGTGGCTTGGAATTTGGGCCCTTCTTGCATCATCTGGAAAATTTGGCTCGAATGAAACCGGTGCATATTTTAGGGTAGTTATTTGGTTGTTCAATAGATATAGCAAAGGATCCTGTATATGGTTCAAGAAACCATCCATAGCAAATGTGATGTGGACCCTCTTTTGGATTCTAGGGAGAAGAAGGTACAACAAGCCCTTGGTCTCTTTGGAGATGGTGTCAACTCTTCTAGCCCTAGTAGGGTTCCTCAGCTCAACAAGAAGGTTAGGAGAGATGGTAGGTAGAGGCCACCCCCTAGAGGAGTTTTAAAAATTAATACTGATGGATCATCTAGGGGTAATCCTGGACATGCTGGAATTGGTGGTGTTGGGAGAGATTCTACCTGGTGGTGTCGGGTTTTTTCTTTTCCATTTATATAGGTGTTCACTCCAACAATTTTATGGAAACTCTTGCAATATTTGAGGCCTTGCAGAGGTGGTTTTATCTTGCCTGGCATAGGATTATTTGTGAGTCAGACTCTCAAATTGTGGTTAATATTTTAAACAGTAAAAGGGTGGAGGAAGTTAATTAGCAGTTGGCCTCTATAGTCGTTCAGATTCTTAGAATGAGTGAAGAGTTGGAATTTATATCCTTTGTGCACATTCCAAGGGAATGGAATGTGGTTGTTGATTACCTGGCCAGAAGGGCTTCTGAGCTGCTGGATCCTTGGAGTATCAAAAATTGGGAGAGTCTCTCGTCTGGGGACTCTGAACACCCATGGTAGTTGATCCACAAGGATGTACAGACTTAATGTGGTTTGTTCTTGTTTTTTTTGGGTGTCATTCTAGTCTAGTGGTTTTAACCTGTTTGGCTGTTTATTTGAGTCCTGGTTGGAAGCTCAGTTGTACTCTATAATCCAGAATTTTTATCAATAAATTTTTACCCCTTTCTTTAAAAAAAAAATGACATGTACAATATGTTCCATAAATAGTTTAAAGGATTCCACAAACAAAAATAGCCATATCAATGGTTTTTTTGGAAAAATTTAGAGAATTTTTAAAAGCTTTAAGGTGCCATACTTACTCCCCATGATGGAGTTGACTCAAATTTTTTCTAAGAGTTTCTTAAATTTAATCTTCTTTCTACTGCAACTCCAACAATATCCCACTCTTGAATATGCTCTAGCGCAAGCTAGAACAATTGAAGACATCAAGATTCAATAGGGAGAAATTACGAAGCCTCGCAAGAAGTGGAATAAGAATGCCAAAAACAACCCAATGCAATCTAAACCAACATCATTCAATCATATTACCATTAGCATTCTAGGGCATGCGCAACCAGCACCACCTCAAAAGCCCAATTATCGGGCCACACCTGGAAATTACAACACAAATAATCAGAATAACCAAGGGTAAAATCAACAACATCACCCTAAGCGATAGTTTATGACCATTGTTGAGTCCATGGACTCTTTTTTGAGTGCCTTTGTGCAGCTAAGGCAATTAATCCTCTTGAGAGTTAACCTATCGATCCAAACACACCAAATCCCAAGGGATACCAAGAAGACCTATACTGTAAGTTTCATAGGCAAAATGGGTATGACGTGCAGATGTGCTATAAGTTCAAACATCTGGTACAATATATGATTGAATGACCTTCAGGTCAATAACCCTATCATGCTAAAAAATCAATATATGGGTGTTTTTAAAGATCCATTTCCTACCTATGCGAAACAAGCAAATTCGGTACCACAAGTGAATGAGGTCCATCAGGCATACCCTAAGCAAGGTTTCATGGGCATGATCAACATTGTGATGAGGAATAGGCAGTACCCAAGTCCATTTGCACCACCTACGGATTTAAGCGATGTTCCTTCAATGTCACAGCCTTTGCTTCCTCTAGTGCCAAGCTTCGCACCTTGACTTGTGGTCACGATAAAGAGCAAGCTCGCTCAGATCCTGAGAAAAACATCTATTCAACTCTCCATGTATGAGCTTATTCAAAAATATCCACCTCATTGAGAAGCTTTAATGGAGATCCTCAAGGTGATCGAGCTACAGCCCCAGGATTCTAACTCCTTTAACAATTTTTTGGGGTATGTTCGGTAATGTATAGAACTAGTGATCACCTTTCAGAAGGATGAGCTCAAGCTAGTTATAAATGATATGGTGGATCCCCTCTTGTACATCATCGCATGTGTAAATGAAACACCCTACAAGAGAGTCTTGATTGATATTTTTTCGTCCAACAACATCACCACTACAACAAATCTTAAACATCTTGGGCTCTTGGTATCTCATATTGTCACGTCTACCTATACCCTTCAAGCATTTGATGATGCTATATGCTCAATAGTTTGCATGCTAGTCTTGCCTATTCAAGTAGGACAAAAGACCATACCAACACTATGTCACATCTTGGAGAGTGATATGGCATACAATATATTTCTACGTAGGCCTTGAATTAGGAACATGAAGTGTGCACCCTCCATCGCTCACAAATGTCTAAAGTAAACCTATGAAGGTCAAGTGCATATCGTCTCTACAAACCTTGAGCCCTTCAAGTTCTACAACTTGGTGCAACAAATCCTCGAGTCGACCTTGTCTTTAACCCATCTAGATTTCCAACCAAATACATCCATCCAAGGTCTGACTCCCTCACCATCACCTCTCATCAGTCCATCACCATCTTATGTCATACCATCCTCATCATCGGTACCCCCAGATATGCCTTCATCATTAGTGAATCCTCCATTGAGGAATATGGGAAAAAGGCCTATTGATGAGACCCCTCCAACCATATCCACCATATCCACAGAAGATATTACTATCCCAACGGACGAGGGACCACCTTGTGAGGTAAACATTGAATCAATCCAGGTCTCACTCCCATCCCCTCTTTCTCCATTACCACAAGTCACAATGCATCTAGCTACCATCAGTCTAGGATAATACTTGGTTAGGAACATCACAACCACTCCTGCCATTGAGTCGATGCAATATATGTATCAACCTCGTATTCCCATAGGCACTATCGTACCTCTTAACCTACCCCCAAATCAAACAAATTTTATTTATGGGGGTCTCGACTATGGCATATAGCCCTATCAACAACAGGAAGAGGATGAAGAGTTATTTTCATAGGATATTAACTACATTTCCAATCTTGACTTCACCATGAAATATCTTCATATCTACAATTGGTACGGTTATGGGTTGGGCTTGTATGAGCAAGGCACTCATGTTCCTTACTAGCCATATTATCAAATGCCTTATGACAAGTTTGGTTTGGGAAACAACAAACTTGTGCCCCTCAATGTCCTCATAGATAGTTTAGAGCGCATGATCCTAAAATTTAGAGATGAGCTTGCACGCGATCCGTACATCAACCCCAATAAAGTCTATTCACTGGGAGACTACTTCCATGCACACATGAGTGATCAAGAGATACCTTGCGATGTCATCCAATCCTACGAAAGGGGTGAAATTTTGCATACCATTCCACACAACAGTGAGGAAGAAGATAAAGGGCCTCCATATGAATGGATGTCTGATGATGAGTCAAATTATGGAGTAGTGCCTATTGGCTCTTCTAGTTTGGATGGAAAATATGGTTGGATTGTCCTTGTGGATTATGAAGACGTGTTCTATCTACATGTGTTTCCATTACACCATCCTATCTGGTGACAAATTCTACCTTTAGAGGCGTAAACTTGCTCGTAGCTGCATCGACCACCTCCATTCATTCCGCTTCCATCGTAACCACCTCCATAAGTCCTATGACATCTCGATGTCAATAGACACCATCAACCACCTAGGGAAAATTATCCATCCATCAATATGATTTCCATAGACATTTCTATGCACCTACGAGATCTGAATAAACCATCAAAGCGACTACACCTCAACTTGGGGGTAATTGAATTTGATTGGGAAGATTCTCCCCATCACCTTATGAGTACTGGTCTTGTGATGAGATGTTATAGCCATTTCATTTCTCTCCAAGGCCTACTCAAGATGTCTTTCAAGCTGAGGTTGAACCTAAAGTTCCAATTGATGAGAAACCCAGTAGATGACATTCATCTAATCCCTACTCCCCATCAATTGGAGGAGGGGTCGCATATGTCAATTGAACCAACAATTGACAAGGATATCAGCTCAAATCCTAAGAATCATCAATGTATAAATTTAGGGTAAAGCTTATCCCCTACCGAGAAATCCAATTACATAGCTCTTCTCACCAAGAAGAAGGAAGATTTTGCATGGTCCTACAAAGACATGCCAAGACTGGACTCAAATATAGTCACGCATAATCTGACACTTGAACCAAAGGCCAAGCTAGTTAAGAAAAATATATGAAAAATGCATTCAATAGTAGCCTTAATGGTAAAATATGAGCTATAAAAGTTGTTGGATGCAAATTTCATTATATCAATGGACTATCCACTATAGTTGTCCAACATGGTTCCCGTCAAGAAACTCGAAGGGAGGATTCACATTTGCACTGACTTTCAAGACTTGAACAAAGTGAATCCCAAGATGAGTTCCCATTACCAAACATTGGCAGCTTGGTAGATGCTACAATGGTCCAGTAAATGTTATCCCTCATGGACGATTTCTTTGGATACAACCAAATTCGTATCAATCTAGAAGACCAACTCAAAACAACGTTCACAACACCTTGGGGGACATTTTGCTATAGGGTCATACCTATTGGCATTAAAAATGTTAGTGCTACCTACCAACGCACCATGACATACACCTTCCATGACCATATACATAAAATTATGGAAGATTACATGGATGACTTATTGGCCAAATTGTTATTACGCCATGAGCATCTCGATGTCTTGAGAAAAGTTCTCAATTACCTTATTGAACACAACGTGAGACTAAACCCCAAGAAGTGCATCTTTAGTGTCACATCTGTAAAACTCTTGGGATTCATCATATCTAAAAGAGGCATCAAAGTGGACCCTAACAAAGTCAAGGTAATCCTTGAGATGCCTCCCAAACTACCATCAAGTAGCTTCGAAGTCGGTAGGGTAAGGTCGCATCTATCAAGCGCTTCATAGTGTTGTTATCTGATAAATGTCAACCCATGAACAAACTATTACACAAGGGGGTCACATTGCATTGGTATGACGAGTGTCAAGCTACCTCTGACACAATAAAACAATATCTGGCTTCGCCACCAATATTGGCTCCACCCAAACCAGAAATGTTGTTTCACTTATACATCTCAGTTACTGAGATTGCATTAGGCATTATGTTAGCCCAAAATAATGAATTGCACAAGGAGCAAGTAACTTACTACCTTAGCCGCACCTTGGTCAGTTATGAAATCAAGTACACATACGTTGAAAAGTTATACCTAGTGGTGGTCTTTTCCACCAAGAAGCTACACCATTACATGCTTAGTCATACCGCGTATGTTGTATCAAAAGAGAATCCATTGCGATACATAATGAGTCGTACTTATCATAACAGTTGCATGATGAAATGGATCATGTTGTTGATATAGTTTGACCTATAATTCATCAAAAAAAATCTATTAAAGGTAAAGTCATTGCCTATCAACTCATAGAGGCTCCTGTCCAGGATGATTAGCCTTTTAGCATGGAGCTTCCTGACGATGGAGTCTTCCAAATTTTAGAATCACCTGATTCGAGCGAGTCTGAGTCACAAACCAATATAACTCTATTATTTGATGGCTCCAAGTGTGAGCAAGGGGGTGGTGTAGGAATCATGTTTTCACACCTCAAGGGGCTCCAATACCTCTATCTTTCAAACTCGATTTCCCATGCACCAATAACAATACCCAGTATGAATCCTTTCTCATAGGTATTCAAATTGCTATCCCCATGAAAATAACCAAGATCAATATTTTCAATGACTCCTTACTCATTTTAAACCAGGTCAAAGGGATTTACCAATGCAAGTTTCCAGTTCTACAAGCCTACAAAGCCTTTGTGGATAAACTTATGTCAAATTTTAAATGGTATGACATCGAGTAACTCCCTCACTCATCTAATCGTTTTGCAGATACAATAGTCTCCTTGGGGTATTTAATCTCACAGAACCCTGTTGATGATATGACAACCACTCAAGTTAAAACATTGTCACAATATACGGTTAAGAGTGAGATTACTCAATCCATACCAAAATTCCACATGATTCAGATTGAACCTCCTCAGGAAAGGTTCTAAAAAATTCACAATTTCTTGAATCATGCCACTTAGGGGACTTTATTCCCTCAAACTCCTTTTGATAGCATCACAATGCTATTATTACAAGTTATTTTCCAATCAGCATTTTCTCGAGATGAACTTCAAAAGTGGTAGGCAATTCATGCAATTGAGGCTTCCTCACATCAAGACTGGTCTACTCAAATCAAATATTATCTAAATATTGGTAGTGTCCCTTATATGTTTTCGCATACCTTCAAACGAATATTTAAACAAAAAGTGGTAAAGTATGTCTTGTTGGGAGACATTTTGTATCATCAAAGCTGTGAAGGTATCCTCCTTCATTGCTTAGAGCATCAAGAGTTAGTTTGGGTAATCACCCAGGTACACGATGGTACATGTGGTGGCCATTTTAGTGGCATGGCCATCGTAAATTGCATTCTTTGCATGGGCTATTATTGGCCAACCTTAGAGCATGATTATTGTGCTTACGTTAAGAAGTGCATAAAGTGTCAGCACCATGCCAACTTGATACACATACCTTCTCATGCCCTACAACCGATTCAATTGGTTTGGTTGTTCTCGCAATGGAGGTTTAATTTAATTGGGAAAATCTCACTCGCATCCTTGGGCCATCACACGTTTATCATTATGGCCATCGAGTATTCCATAAAATGGGTGGAAGCAATTTCCTTACCACTACAACAAAACCCTACATTGCAGAGTTCATATTGCATAATATCATTTGTCATTTTGGTATTCCATCCAAGATAATTTCTGATAATGGGACACCCTTCAAGAACAAAGGTGTGTGTGCTTTAACAATAAAGTATAATATTCAACATAGATTTTTGATGCCCTATTATCCACAAGAAAATGGGCAAGTTGAGGCATCCAACAAAATAGTGATTTCCATCCTAAAGAAAATAGTTTAAGAGAATCACAAATATTGGCACATGCAATTACCCCTTGCTCTATCGGCCTACTGCATTAGTATTCAGATGCCCACTGGGGTAACTCTATTTTCACTAGTGTATGATATCGAGGCAATCATGCCTCTAGATATCAAAATCCCATTGTTGCATATATCCATGCAAGAGTTCATCGGCAATGACACTGTGCTACAGGCTCACCTAGATCAACTTACGTTGCTTTATAAATGATGCGTTAATGCTCATGAGCACCTATATGTTTATCAAGGGTGACTTAAGAGCCTATAATATGAAAGTCCATCCTAGAGAATTTTATGTTGGTGACCTCGTTCTGAAAGAGAACAAACAAAATTATAATTTTTTGCCCCATCTATGGGACAAGTTTGTAGTAAACAAGTTAGGTCCTTTTGTCATCACTAGTCATATCAAACCTGGAACTTATCGCCTAGAATCCCTTGAAGGAATCAAGGATCCTCAACCCTTGAACATCCTTCATCTAAGGCCTTTTTATGCTTAAGAGCATCTATGTCACCCTAAAATCCTCCAAGGGTATCTACAAATTGCTTGGTAAACCCAAAATGCTCTTAGGTGGTCTACGACCATCTAGGTCACCCTAAAAAGCTCCAAGGGTATCTACAAACTTCTTGGCCAACCCAAAATGCTTCTAAGTGGTCTACGACTATCTAGGTCACCCTAAAATGCTCCAACGGTATCTATAAGCTTCTTGGTCAACCCAAAATTCTCCTAGGTGATCTACGACCATATAGGTCATCCAAAAATGCTCCAACGATATCTACAAACCACTTGGTCAACCCAAAATGCTCCTAGGTAGTCTACGATCGTCTAGGTCACCCTAAAATGTTTCAAGAGTATCTAAAAGCCACTTTGTCAACCCAAAATGATCCTAGGTGATCTACAACCATCTAGGTCACCCTAAAATGCTTCAAGAGATTCTACAAACTGCTTGGTCAACCCAAAATTCTCCTATACGAATACTCTAAGGGTATCTACAAACCACTTGGTCAATACAAAATGCTCCAATGGTGATTACACATTGCTTGGTCAACCTAAAACTCTCAAAGGGTGCCTACACACCGCTTGGTCAACCCAAAATTCTCCAAGGGTGCCTACACACCGCTTGGTCAACCCAAAATGCTCCTAGGTGGTCTACGACCATCTAGGTCACCCAAAATACCCCAAAGGCATCTATAAGCCCTTTGGTCACCCAAAAATCCCCAATGGCATCTACTAAGCCCATTGGTCAAACTATATATACATATATATATCAAAAACTCAAAAATGTCATAAAAAAACCAAAAATACAAAAACATTGTATTGCATTGCATTTCATATCGCTACATTATACAGTCAATTGCATTAAGCATACTCATCATCGCACTTTGCATTTTAGAGTTGCTCATACATGTCTAGCACCAAGACTGTACATTAGTCATCATTCAAAATCAATCTTGTCAAAATCATCATTCACACCATTTCATATTTCACATATCATCTCCATCTACATTTCCAACCATTCATATGTGTGTATGTTTCCCTTCACCTAGTCATTTTTTCTATAATGTTGTTAAGGTTTTCGATAACTCAGTCATATCTAGTTTTCCTTTCATATTTTATAGAAATATAGCCTAATTTTTAGAAGGTAGAGTCTTGCTTAGATTGTACCTTGTATAAATCAAAATTCCAACACATTTTCACACTAATAAATCTGATTTTTGCACATGGAAAGATGAAACCTATGATGTTGTCTAGGTTACCTTAAGTGAAAATTTTATCTTGCTCATCCCCCTATTTGATTGGTTCAAAAATGTTGAGAACTCACAAAAGTACAAGCTCCTCCTCACCCAATTCTCCAAAATAAACAGTGGTTTTCACAACTATTTATAAGAAAAACCCAAAAAACAACAATCAAAAGCAAAATAAATAGTTATTTTCATCACTAAACAAATCCCTTTCTCAAATAAAATAAAATACAAAATAAACAGTGATTTTCATCACTAAGTATGAGAAAGTATCTCAAATAAAATAAAATAAAATAAGAGAGTATTGAACTTGAATCCCTAGAATTCTCAACATTTGACAAACCATAAGGTGATCCTCATTACAGGTTATGTGGCATTAAGCCTGCCTGGCAATGGTGGTATCCTTATGCATGATGATATGTTTGTCACATTAGCATATTGCATATGTATGGACCAATGTTTGCATGCAAATGAGTTAGCTTATGGTAGCCCGTACTACCTAGTGGTCTAATCCAATTACGTACAAAACCCAGGATCATGATACTCATAGGGTGATCTTCGGTATAGATGGGTTGCAAAAATCCGGTTTGGCACTGGGTAATTGTATGTGTTATCATAAAAATGAATTCACTTGCACACACGGGGATATTGAGTATCTTGGTCATCCTAGTAGATTCATACCTTGTCAAAAAGTCATACATGGTTAATATACATTTTTTTATCAATTAACTAGAGTGTTTGAGTCCCATGAAAACCTCATAAACATTCCATAACATTCACTTCATGCATACTATTCTATCACATTTCATTAAGTTTACATTTCCACATCCATCACATAACAAAATCACAAACGAATTGATAAATTCTATATAGTCTATGGTGCTAACATAATATGTCAACTAGTATCCACATTTTCATCATATAGTTCAATAAATCATCCATCCCATTATGCATTCACGCATATACATATCATAAAATCAAATAATATTACAAAAACATAGGCATACATGATAAGCATCCATCACAATATTATAAAGTAAATAAACACATTGCATACATCTCATAAATCAGTAAGGAAACACATGATGATAAGCATAAAAACTCATATATATCTGTATATGTATGGGGAAGAAAGATAAATCATAATCCTAAAACTTCCCATAGGCTATAATAAAGTAAGTCCTCAGACCTCACACTCCAAAAATCCAAAAATAAAAATAACCATGAGAGTATCCAAAGCCGTGGTCATGCAGGATTGACACCATGACTCTCACCCCAACCCTCAGTCGGAGTCCGTCAAGAATTTACAGATATGCTAACCTTGACTCTTTATGACCTTCGAGTAGAACTAGATGCCTCCATCCTTGCAAAATACTACCCTTTACCACTCCTCCAACTCTAGTGTGACCCATTAGCAGATGGATGGGCTAGTAAGCACCCCCTAAGATGGACTATCTCATGCTCCAAATCCTTAGTGTAGGTCCACTCCTGTTAACATCGAGCCTGGAATAATCCCACTAAGACCTAGAGCTATTCCACCTCCTCCTATAGCTTTGCCATATCCCCATTGCTAGATCCCTTCCAACTAGGTCTCCCTAATATAACCTATACCCATAGAGCCACTATCTCTACCGCATGCCTGTCAAGCTTAGCATGTACACCCTCTACCTATGTCTGTAAGAGATCTCTCTCTTGCCTAACCCTGATCAACTCATATTGTAGCTTAGTAAATGTCCCACCTTGTGCTTCTCACTATTTCTTCACTCCTATATCCTTAGATTCATCCTCACCAAATTCATCCCCTATAACTCCTAAGTCAAGGAGGTCTACCCACTCATCTACTACTCGATGATGCACATGTTACTTGCCTACATTTTCCTAACCCTCATCGGTTGCATCCCTATGACCCTCCTCCATTGCCATTGCCACAACTACATCATCCCCTAGTGGCCCCTCTACCCATCACTAGTGCATCATCCACCATGATTAATACTCCTCTGTAGCCCAGCCATCATCCAAATCAAGAATATCCACTACAAGATCTGCCTCCTCCCCCACTGCCTCCATCATCAACCACCTTAGTGTTCGCTCATCCCCGTGGTATCAGTATATAACTGGCTCATTGGGAAACCCCTTATGTAGCCCAAATTTTTGGATGACCTGATAATATAAAAATACTCCTGCTCAGTCCCGTGCTACCCAATCAACCATCTATACACTAACTCCAAAAGGTTCCAAGGAAAATTTGCTCCTAATGAGTCTAGTAGTAGCACATTAGAGATAAATGTCATCAATATAACATGACTAGTGGTCAATACATTAATATCATACCACAATCCCACCAATATCCCTCCACTCAATGAGTCATGTATTGCCTTCTGGCAGTCCCTGTCAAAGTACCTCTCCATTACTGCATCTCTCATATTATGATGAGTAGATATGATCAACCACCCCTCTATCAGAATGCACAAAATATGATAGACATCCTCAAGAATTACCATCATATCCCCTATCATTAGGTGGAAGGTGTTGGTGCACAAATCCCATAAATCAATAAGAGTGGTCAAATAAGCACGATCGCCCACCATAGGCTCTAACTGTGTCACATGCTTTAGGTCAATGACATTAATCCATTCCTAGTACAACTCTATCAATAAGTATCTCATGGTATGAAATAGATTCATAACTCTATACCGAATCTTAACCACCTAGCAAAGGTAAGCAGGTTAATAACAAGCACCCAACATGCTTCAAAATTACTCAAAATATCCAAAAAGACCTAAAAAGGCCTATTTTTTAGGCCAATTCATGACCGTCCCACCCAAGGATAGCCCCAAAATTTGTGATATTCCCACCCAGGGATGACCCCCAAATAGCCTAGGCTGGCCATCCCATCCAGGAATGACCCCCAAATTGGGCCAAAATTGACCCTCCCGACCACCAAAAATAGTTAAAAAATTGTAAAAAAATGATAGAAAAAGCAATATGATTGCACAAAAACACAAATAAAAGCACAAAAAATTGTAGGGCATCACTAATTAGGTTAAATTACCAAATATTTAGTGTTCTCTACAAAAAAAAAAGCCACAACTACACTTCTAAAACTAGCAAAGTGTAGTAGGAAAGTCAATCCTTACCTGTATCGCATCGACTCCACTGTTGGACAAGTCTGCATGCTAGATCATGATGACTATGGAATTATTTTGGTAGTGCTCTACTGCATATAATCACTCTCCTCCTCCTCACCTCTTACACTACCAAGTTAGAATGCATAAATGAGCCCAAATTCCCAATTTTTGGCTTAAATAGAACGCCAAGAGGCATGACCTTCCCTGGGTGGAATTTTCAGCTATATGGCTGATTTTCCCACCCTCAGATAGTCATAAAATTTTCAGCCATCCCACCCAGGTATGACCACCAAATAATCACATCAAAACAACTCAAAAAGGCACTAAAAAGGGTCCAAAACCCACCAAAAACAGGTCAAATTTGGTCAAAATTCACTCTGGATCAATATGAAACCTAAATTGCTCATGTATGAATGGAAAATTATTTACTTCAGTATCTAAGAAGGCTATTTTATCTGTACCACCCCACGAGAATGAGGTTTTCAATTCATTTCTTCTATGAAATATCAACAAAATCATCAAAATCCTCTAAAAAATGCTCCATTTCACAATGGATAAAACTGAAGGAAAACCCTAAGCAATTCATATGGGTTAAGTGACTCATAAATTTTATCACTGGTCATTCCCTTATCGACTTATCACTTGATGGGATAGTCATACTTAACAAATTCATAATCAAAATGAACAATCAAATATTCAATCATGCAAATTGCATCCATCCAATGAATATTTGACAAAGACAATCATGCCCCTGCTTGGGGCAGTAAACAAGCAACAATTTCAATTAAACAAATGCTTGGAATTATAGAATCATCCTCATTACTAAAGAATTTCCAAGATCGAGTAAGCCTTACTGGAGAGGTTGTACTTGAATCAAGTTCCTTAGCTCATCAGAAGCAAGAATTCAAGAACGCATGCTCTTTCCATGACTGGGGCATCTAAAGTTGGTTATGTTATTGAATAACCTTAATAATTTAATATTTTAGTCATCTATTTTTTCTCAGAATTGTTCTACCCACAATGCATCTAAAAAAGGGGCATCTGTAGACACTAAAATCATGTTAATCCGATTAGGCAACCAAAAGCAATGGCTAATTTGACATCATATGGCCCCCTTGGGCAACCCTCAGAGTTTACATAGTGGTCTTAACCACTTTTTGAAGGCTCTACCCCACTTTTGGGGAGTTTTGGTCCATATAGGCATGACCCTCCAACCCTGGGACGATCACATTTCATGACCGTCCCACCTAGGGATGGTCACAAGAAGTCGTCCCTGGGTGGGACGAGGAGGGCCTTTGATCCTCAAAAATTCAAATTTAGGCCAAATGGTACCCAAAGACTGCCATTTAGCCTACCTATTAAAACATGTATACTTGAGGGCACAAAATCCTTATGATATACTGTAGAATGGAGGCCAAAAAGGGATATTCTATTCCACTTCCAATGCATTCCAAGTTTTTGGACAAGTGGCACCTCTTGCCCTACATGTACTTGCATGCCCATTTGGCCATAGGGCTCCTTGGGCTATAAAGTGGATTTATTTTCCACTCAAAGTCTAGAGAGAAGTTTGATGACATTGCAACGAAGTGCTGCCAAGATTTCCCCTCAACCTTTTGTGTCTTTTCCCTCGAAATATCTACCTAGCGAAGGAGGTTCTCAAGTGATTCAAGACGTGCAATTTATGTACAAAAATAAACCAATTGAGTGAATTTCATCACTAAATTTGATAATAACAACATTTATAGAGTTATTGACCAATTCACAGAGGAATTTGTGGCATAAAAACAATAAAACTGGTGGTCCTCCCATCCCATGATGATTCTTATTCTATGATAGTCACCACCATCCCTGAAAGGGATGGTCATATATTGAAGCATGATTTTTATACTATTTTTAAATAGGCTTATTCCAGGATAGCTCAAGAATCTACTGCTCAAATTTCATGCAATTTGGAGTCATATTGAGTGAGATATCGTGTTTTTAGTATTTTGCAAGTCTACTTGGAACATATGAAGGTGCACATGAATATATGATCAATTTTGCTAATATTTTTATATGGTTTCTCTCTAAATATTATTTTATATATGCTATCCAAGTTTGGTTTTATTTGGAGATGTTTAGGACCAGAAATCACTCATTTTAGGTTTTGTAGGCTTAATAGGAACATCGTGTAATAGGCACGAATTTAGTTATAATTTCCTTACTATTTTCAATTATATCATATCAAAACCATATTTCATACATACCTCTAATATTTGGAATCATTTGGAATATTTTTATATGGTCGCATTGCATATTTCCACTTTATAGTCTATTATTGCATGTATTGCTTTGGTATGTTTCACAATATACACTTGCTATTGAAAAATCTGGTTTCCTTGTGTGTAGGTGCAGGTTCTTACAATTCATAAGGAAGGAGCATAGGATCAAAATATCATATATCAAAGTGGCAACATCATATGCCCTCCCACTTCAATCGTGGGTACGAGGAAGAACATTGGAAGCGTACTTGAGTTATTGAAAGGATTTTGATCCTTGGGTACCATTTTATAACAAGTGTTTCAATCGAGAGTCCTCAAGAGAACATTTATGTAATCATGATTTGATATATCAAATGAATAAATAATAAATATATTTCATGCATTTATTTTGTCTTATCATGCTTACTTGAGTGCTCCTTTTGTAATGTTTATTCAACACTAGAGATATATGCATCTTGTTTAGCATTGTTAGGTGCACCATTTTTTCATACTTCACCTCATCATGAGGAAGCACAACCAAAAATAGGAGAGTCAAATACCAAGACTCCTCCTAATTAGGTTAATCATATTCAATAGTACCAAGGTTTTCTGGGTGTTATTCATGTAGTAACCCAAGGTCAACAACAATGCACCAATCAATAAAACAAATAGTAGTAGTCTGTTCAACCGCCCATTTCTCCACAAACAAGTGTGTCTCAACCCGCCACATCATCATCTTCCATCCAATTTTCCACTAATATCTTACCACTAATCCATATTCCTAGCCATAAAAATCAACTTATTCATCCTTACAATTGTCCATCTAGGCCAATCATCTCATTGAGAAGTTGGTTAACCATAAGATTAAAAATAACTTTAGTCAAATTATCTATATATGAGCTAATTCAACAATATCCTCCACATCGTGAAGCATTAATGGATATTATAAATTCCATTGAACTTCAATCTGAAGATACTAATGCCTTAACAATTTTATGAGGAATATTCAAACATGTATAGAGCCTTCCATTACATTCTATGATTTTGAGATTAAACCAATATCACTAGAATCAGTAGATCCTCCATTACATATCATGGCTCAAATTGATAGGAAACCATTCAAAAGAGTTTTAATTGATATTGGATCCTCCATTAACATCATCACAACATCTTATCTTCATCATCTCAATCTTCCTCTAAATTACATTACCAAATCTACCTTCACCTTGAAATAATTTAACGATGCTCTCTGCTCTACAATTAGCACTATTGTTTTACTCATAGAAGCGGGGGTCAAAACATTGCATACCATGTTCCACATCTTGGAAGGGTCCATGGCATATTATGTACTCCTTGGATGACCTTGGATGAGGTAAATGAGATGTGTCCCTTCAATATTGCATCAATGCTTGAAATATGTACATGAAGGACAAGTCCATTGTATATCGATGAATGTTGAATCATTCAAGTATTGCAATTTTATCTCAAACTCCTATGAGTCCATGTTACCTTCCACTCATCTATTCCTCTCTTCATCAACCACTTTATCAACCACCCCATCCATATATTCATCTAAAGCCCCTATTCTATAGGAGCTTCCCATCACCACTTCACATCAAAAATCCACTTCCATACCCCCATCTTCATCACCATTGACTACATGCACATGTGGTCAAACTTAATATACATTAGCCACATCATCAACATCACCACCTTCCATAATAACTCCTTCCAAATCATCATTATCCACCCAACCAAATTCATCTCCAACCCCATCATCCAATGTCTCACAAGTCAAAATAATGAATTATGAGATACCATCAGCCAACCATGGGTCAGTCCCATCTACATCCAATCCATCCACATCATCCCAAGTTATGGTCCACCTCACTAATCCCGGTATTGGTGAATATGTAGTCCAAGACATCACAGTTACACCACTCAACATTCAAATTGCTAAGGACTACGGTCATCCACATGACCCACCCTTATCTATAGGAGTAGTATATAACATGGGTTTAGTGCCTAATAGCATTAATTTTGTATATGGAGGGCTTGATTCATTTTCCAATCTAGTTACTCCAAATGAACCCAAATAACCAACACCTGCCAATATACAACATATTTCGGGTTTCCCATCCTCATATTTTTACATTATTAATTGGTAGGGACATGGCCTAGGATGATACAAACATGAATGCATGGGATTATCGATGTTTCATATCGATAAATGCATGACCGTTCAGGTTTAGGCTATCATCCACTTTCATCCACTTCTTCTATTGAATTTTTTTTCCAAATATTAAATTTTAATTTAGGAGAAGACATCCATCACATAGATGACTCTAAAGATGAAATCTATGAATAATTTGACATTATGTCAATAGCTTTTGATAAATTTGAAGAATAATCAAACCCATTCATCCCACACACTAAACATGATAAGTATTACCTTAGAATGTTTCCCATCCATCAGCCCATATTTCACTTGCTTCTTCCACAAGAACAAGTTAAACCAAATGATGAACCACCACCTCCATCTCATTGATCCACATCGTCGACCATTTTACCTCTAACATATGTACATAACCAAATAAAAAAAAAAAAAAAAAATTGCATGTATATTGTATTTATTTGTGTTGCTTGCTACTGTTTAGGTTTACCAGAGTTCTAGCATCGATTTTAACTAAAAGGATCCATCCACCATTTAACCTTGCCAACCATCTATTTTCTCTTTAAGTCAACATGAATCATGTTGGCTTATTCACCCCACTTCGTAATTCATATGATTTGGCAAAGCCAATTCCAATTGACATGAACCATATTAATATGGACCAGATTTCCTCACCGCCATACTTTTTCGAGTTTGTCCTATCTGAGGAATTATTAAGGGCTTCAACCAACTATATTCCTCCATCATCTCCACCTTCACCTTCACCTTCACCTTTAGATCCTGAGGTTTTTTTGAAGACATAGATAAGGTTGAGTCATAAGATTTTTATGACATCATAGATGACATTCATCTAATCCCAACACCCCATCAACTTGAGGAAGGTTCTCACATGTCCATTGAAGATAATATCAATGTGAACCTTAGTTTAAATGAAGACAATCCCCAAATTTTCAAACTTGGAAAATATTTATCCATAGATGAACAAGAGCAATTAATTGCTCTCCTCAAGAAGAAGAAGGATATTTTCACATGGTCTTACAAAGACATGCCTAGACTTGACCCTAACCTGGTTTTCCACAATATCACATTGCACTCTTATTCTAAGTCGATCAAATATAAACTTAGAAGGATGCATCCTATTGTTGCCCTCTTGGTCAAATAAGAGCTTCAAAAGCTATTAGATGTGGTTTTCATTGCCCCCATTGACTATCTTAAGTGGCTCTCAAACATGGTACTTGATCGCAAGCCAAACGGGACGATACACATTTGCACTAATTTTTGAGATCTTAATAAAGTGTGTCCCAAGGATGACTTACCTCTTCTAAACATTGATACTCTTGTCGACACTTGCGCTGGCCATGAAATTATTTATCTAATGAATGATTTTTCTAGGATACAACCAAATTCAAATAAATCCTTATGACCAACACAAAAAAACATTCACTACACCTTGGGGGACATTTGTTACTAGATGATGTCCTTTGGCCTCAAAAATGCAAGTGCCACTTATCAATGTGCCATGACATACATATTTCATGATTACATGCATAATATAATCGAATATTATATGGATGATCTCTTGGTAAAATCTAAAACTCGACAAGAACACATTGGTGTATTGAAAAAAGTCTTTGATCGACTTCTAGAGCATAATGTAAAGTTAAACCCCAATAAGTGTGTCTTTGGTATTACCTCTAGAAAACTACTAGGGTTCACTGTCTCCAAAAGAGGTATTGAGGTGGACACAAACAAAGTCAAGGCCATCACGGAGACACCTCCCCCAACAAACCTAAAGGAATTGTGTATTTTATAAGAAAACATTAATCAATCCATAAATGTAGGCCATTCAATCACCTGTTACAAAAGGGGGTTCCATTTTCATGGTCAGATGAATGCCAAAAAATATTTGATAGAATTAAGCAATAATTGGATTCTACACCAGTCTTAGCTCCTCCTCGTTTGAGGGTCCCCTTTCATATTTATATTTTAGCAACATATTTTGCATTAGTGACAATGCTTGCACAGAAGAATGAAAATAATCGAGACCAAGTTGTCTATTACATTAGTTGAACATTTGTAAGTTGTGAAACTAGATACGCTTACATGGAAAAATTGTGCTTAGCAATGGTTTTTACCACTAATAAACTGAGACATTACATGCTTAGTCACACCACATATGTCATAGCTAGAGAAAATCCTTTGCATTATATGATGTCTCACACTTAAAATAACACCCATACCACTAAATGGATAATGCTTCTCATTGAATTCGATCTTGACTTCATAAGTAAAAATTCCATTAAAGTTCAAGTTATAGCTAATCAGCTTATGGAAGATCCACTACCTAGTTATCATCCCTTGATTATTGAGCTCCTAGATGATTTCATATTCACTTTAATTGAACAAGAAGAATATGTTATTCCGAAGGAAGATGTCGATATCACTCTATTTTTTGACGGTTCTAAGTACGAAAAAGTTCAAGGTGCTAGAGTCATATTTCATACACCCCAATGGGTGCCTATCCACTTATCATTCAAACTAGACTTCCAATGCACAAAAAAAAATGTAGAGTACAAAGCCTTAATCTTAGGTCTTCAAGTAGCTATAGCTATGGGTATTAAGCAGATTAGAATATTTGGTGATTCTCAACTTGTTGTCAAACAGGTAACCGAAGAATAACAATGCAAAGAACCTACCATAAAACTTTATCATGAAGTAGTAATGAAATTGCTCGTCAAGTTTGATTGGTATGAAATTGATAGTTTTCCATGTTTGACTAATTGATTTGGAGATGCAATGGCCTCTATTGGATCATTTATTCCAAAGGATACCTTAGGATAGGTACAACCACTTATTATCACAATGATCTCTAAATATGTAATTATCCATGTTGAATCTAAGGATGAAAAGGATATTTGCTTTATCCATTCGAAACCATATGAGCCTTGGTCAAACCAAATAATAGCCTTTCTCAAATTGATAACACTTCCATAAGATATGTCACGGACTGCTAAATACACTTTCAAGAAAAAGGTAGTTTTTTTTATTCTCTTGAAGGACGTGTTGTATAAATATGGTTATGATGGAGTTCTCCTTCGTTGTCTAGAGTCTCGTTGAGGCACAAAGAGCCATAGCTGAAGCTCATGATGGTACTTGTGGTGGTTATTTTAGTGGAATGGTCATTGCAAAGTGTATTTTATGCATGGGTTACTCGTTGACCCACAATGGAATGAGATTGTTGCTCTTATGTCAAACGTTATAAGAAATATCAAGAGCATGCTAATTTAAGTCATGTGTCATAACAAGCATTATAACTTATTCAAAGCCTTTGGCCCTTTTCACAATGGGGTCTAGATTTAATTGGAAAAATATCAACTTATTCCTTGGTATAACATACATTCATCATCATAGCCACTGAATACTTCACAAAGTGGGTTGAGGCAATTCTTCTAACTAGTATGATAGGACCTAGAATTGTGGAGTTTATCCTTCACCATATCATTTGTCATTTTGGTATTCCCTCAAAAATCATCTCAGACAATGACAAGTCTTTCAAGAACAAATATGTTCAAGCACTTTGTGAGAAATATAACATCCAACACAGTTTCTCAACTCCTTATTACCCACAAGCAAATGGATAAGCTGAGGCTACCAAGAAGACCTTAATTGCTATTCTCAAGAAACTTGTTAAATAAAATGATAGATATTGGCATACACAAATTCCCTTGGCATTATGGGCTTATTGAACAAGCATTTGCATGCCTACTAGAGCAACACCATTTTAATTGGTCTATGTAGCCGAAGCAATCATACCTCTTGATCTTGAGATCCCCTTCTTACAAATTTTATTGTAGGAATTCATAGATGACAACACTACTAGACAAGCACGTCTTGACCAAATTATACTCGATGAAAGATAAGTTAATGCTTTAGAGCATTTACGAGTATATCAAAACTGTATTAAGCGTGCTTACAATACCAAAGTTTATCTACATGAATTACAAGTAGGAGATATTGTTCTTAAAGAGAATCAACAAAATATTAATGCATTATCGCATCTTCGTGATAAATTCATAGCTAATTGGTTAGGTCTATACATTATTTATCAAATAGTGGGTAAAGGAACTTATAGACTTGTCAGTCTAGAGGGAGTTGAAGAGCCCGAACCACTTAATGTAATCCATTTGAAATTATTCTATGCATGATGTAATATATATATATATATATATATATATATATATATATATATATATATATATATATATATATTATGGCTATTACACAAAAACAAAATTGCATTTCATACATCACATTTTGCACACATTTCAATTCACACATTACATTTCATTTTTATTTCATAAAGTTGCATTTCAAAAGCTACATTACACTAATCCATTGTGATGAGGCCTGGAAATGCCTCAACCATAGAATTTTTTGAATAGTTAAAAATTCCTAAAAACTCTTGTGATATATCTTATATGCTAGTTAAGTTGATTTAATATGTTATGTATTAACTATTTGCATGATTGATGTGTTAGGGATATTATACTCTGATTTTTATAGTTTTTATATAGTTTTGTACTACTTTATCATGGCTTTTTAATGAATAATGTGCACAGGTTTATAGAAACACTTTAGTATCTTTATTTTTATGTTTTTCAAGTAATGATTTGTCTAAATTTAGCAAACAGTGCAAAAGGACTATTACTGTGCAGCAGAAATAGGTTTTTGCTATGTAAATTATAGCAATGTCAAAGCATGGAATTTACACATGGAGAAGATTGAAGGCAATTGTAACCACTTCCTGAGAGCTAAAATAGATGATCTACCTCAAGGAAGCAGCCAAAATAACCTGAAGAGCACCTACAACTAGTTATTATGAAGATATTAAGAATAAGCAGAATTTTCTTATCTTTGGAATAAGCAAAATTTGCTTATCTTCGGAATAATAGGGATATATAATCCATTTGACTTTTTGTGGTTTTCTAATGATGTAAAAAATGTGAAATAATGTTGAGAGGATGTAGGTAAAGTTTCTAGCAGCTATCCCTATCGTCCTTGCTCGACCAAAAGCTACGACTCATGGGAAAAGATCAATTGAAGCGAGTTAATCCTCTCCTAGAATAAACCTAGAAATAACTCGCAACATAATAGGCATTTGATTTGCAAGATAAAAACAATATATTTTTGTATGTAAATAGATTTTAGATTTCTATAAAGGTAGATCCTCTTTGGTTGAGATAAGTATTACGTAGATATTAGCTTGAGAAATAGAAATTAGCAGTTAGGTTCAGATTTGCAGCAATTTTGTAATAGCAGTACTGTAATGCTTTTTCTAAAATAATAAAAGTGTAGTTTTTCAATTCCTTTTGTCATATATGAGTGTGTGTGAGGTTTAAGGAGTAAAATGAACTCATACCTTCTTCTGGGAAAGGTGTCTGGATACTTCTAGACCTAGGAGGAGGACTAACAAAGACAAGTTTTATTCAGATTTCTGTAGTAGTAGAATTAGCTATAAAATTTGTCAATTTCTATTTTTCATGTCAGACTAACATTTATTTGTAGTCTTTATAATGTGTTCCTTGATTAGAATAAATTTACAATGCTTTTTAGAATGTGAGTTTTGGTAGATTTAATTACTGTTTTGATTTCTAGCAAGTTTACAGTTTCTTGCATGCTTTCATTTCCAACAAATTGTAGTTTTGTTTACAACAATTACAACAAGTTTGCTATATTTTCCTTTTTGTTATCAACCCTTGTACAAAATATTGACAACCTTCTGCTATAAAGCATTGACATAACTTAGTTTCTATGTTTTATTTAAGTTTCTATTTCTACAAAGTAATTAGACCTTCTTTCTGCAACTGTAACCAAATTTTCATTCTTGCAATTGTAATTAGATTTCCATTTCTGCAAATAAGTTTTCATTCCTACAATTGTAACTAGATTTTCATTCTTGCAAGTAGATTAAGTTCATTTTATGCAAGGGTGACCTAAAACCCCCCACAAAACCTGTTCTACCAATAAGACATGTTGCTCCCAAATGACCTAAATTATAGCCTTGTTCACCCCTTCTTTCGCAGATAGACTTGAACACCGCCCTAGATTGACAATTAATTGAGAATTAATTATGCTCTTAATAACATGCATAATTTTGGTGCCATTTCTAGGGATCAGGTGTTGTTAGAAGAAAATAATAGTATAATAGTTGTTAATTATGCTAAGCTGTGAAAATTCAGGGTAAAATATGAATGCAATAGTTGGTTAAGTAACAATTATTGAACCGCAATTTAGATACATTGAGGAGTAACCAAGAATGAGGAGGTCAAGGGACGAGAGAGGCAGATTTATCAAGAACACCACTTTACCTACCATAGGAAGGTGATCTTCATGCTAAGGAAGTGAATTTCTTGTGTTTGAAATTCTTGACAAACTTAAACAAAAACCAGTACCTTCAGGAATTGAAAGATCTCTTGAAAAAGAAATATTAGAGGAATTATCTACTTCTTCTCCATCTACTTCTGAGTCTATCCAACAAGAGCAATTTGGACACATCTATACCAAGGTTTGGAACAACATCATGGTAGAAATGCCAAAAAAATAGGATGGGGTAGTAATATGTACAACAGAGTAGATAATCTTCATCCTTCTAGGAATTTTGAGTACCCTATTCAATTAAATCCTACTCAAAACTATCCTATGAAAATAATCTCCCCTTCAATACTGCCAATCTTTCGGGGGGTTGTATTTGAGGACCCTGACAAATTCTTATTTGAGTTCAAATTAGTATGTCAAACCTATGATTATGTGAATGACAACCAGAAACTCAAAGTTTTCCCTTCCACACTCAAAGATGCAGCATTGCACTGGTTCATGAGTCTAGAGCCAGAATCTATTTGAACCCAAAAACAAATGGAGCTCATATTCTTGGATAAATACCAAGATTATTTTAGGGTAAGAAACATGAAGGATGATTTATTCTGAATTAGGCAAGAATATGATGAAACCTTAGAATATTATCTTGATATGTTTGCATTTGTTCAAAAAAAATGTGGACCTGTAGAATCTGAAATGTGTAAAGCCATATTTTTGAGAGGACTCCAATATGAATCCAAATAAGTATTAAAATTAATGGTAAAAGGGGATGTGGGACCCTTAACAATGAAGATATTATGGAATTATGCAGAAATTACTCTCGCACTAAATAGAGGAGAAAGAAAAAGAGTGAAAATGACAATGATATGAAAAATTTAATAGAAGAGTTTGCAAATTTCAAAACTGATATTCTGGTGCAATTAAACACAACACTAAGGGAAATATCTGCTAAAGCAAAAATAATAGAACCTCTAGAAATTTATTGCTCAAGATGCAAGAATAAACATGCTTTGCAAGAATGCCCTTTAAACAAAACATCCATTTTAGCCATCTACAATATATGTTCAAAAGAACACCTGATTGATAAATGTCATCTGCTACCACAACTCAAAACTATCTTAGAAACTCAAACTGAAGAACTCAATTATGTTGGACCAAAATAAGGGGGAAATTTCTCTCAATATCAAAACCCTCCTTGTTTTCCTAAAATTTGGGGGCATAACCCTTGGAATATGCCTTGGGGTCAGTTAGAACCACCCCAACGTCCTTAGAATTATTCTCAAGGGATAACTTCTCAATAATGGCCACAAACAGATTGGATTAATCCATCCTGGAATCAGAATCAGAGTAATCCATCCTAGATACAAAATCAACAGCAATGGGGACAACAATACTAGTCTTATCTAAGGCAACAAAGAAATTAGGGTCAAACTCAAAATTTGTTGCCTGCACCAAATCAAAATTTTCAAGGGAATCCAAATCAACTACAACAAACACAACAAGTGAAACAACCTCAACTACCAGCCCAACCAGTGACTAATCCAAACAACATAAGACATACATCCCTGTTTATGTGGTTGAAGCTGAAGAAAATGTTGAAATACATATTCTTAATTACAGTAATATCCAACTTCATTCAATAAAAGTCTTACCTGAACCTGTTTTGACTGAAATCAAAGAAAATGAAATGCAAGAACTTTTGGAACCAAGTGGAGTCAAACTGACAATAGAAAAATAAGTAGAGAAAACAAAACCACATGCAGAACAGTTACCTCCATCTGGAGTAATTCCATACCCTGAGAGATTCAAAACCACAACAAAAAATTCTGAATCAGACCTGGTCAAGGAACTTAGAAAGTTAACCATATCACTCCCTTTATTGCAAGCCATTAAGGATGTACCTTTTATTAAAATAACTATCCAATATTTGTGTCTCAGAAGAGCAGGAAAAAAAAGAAGGCATTTTCTAAGACTGTTTAGGTTGAAGGAAAGATAGTTGATCTCTTGTCATAAAACTAGTACCTCCAAAGTATAGTGACCTAGGGAGTCTAGTTATCATAGTTACCATAATATCAGTACCAATATCAAATGTCCTATTTGACTTAGAAGCTACAATAAATGTCATGGCCAAGGATATAATGGAATAATTACAGCTCAAACATCTAAGTCCCACCTTTATAGTATTAGAAATGGTTGATAAGTCAGTTGCAAAGCCTGAAGTTATCATTGAATATGTCCCTATAGAAGTTTCTTCTTGGAAATACACTATATATTTTTTGGTTTTATAGCCAAGGAATTCAATACATGGTTATCCCATTATTTTAGGAAGACCTTGGATTAGAACTACAGCAGCCTTCAAAGACTATAGATAAGGAAAAATGACAATCTCCAATGGTATTGACTTAAAACAAATTTATATGTATCCTCCTATAAGAACTTCAAGCAATTTTACAAGTCAGTTATGGTTCCTTGATTCATATGAAGAACAAGAAGAGGTCATCTCCACACTAGCCACTGTGACGGTTTAAGAACATACAAAAGAGATAGTCTTCCATGACAAAGAAAATTTGGAAAATGAAACTATTTTGGTAATTGCTTTGCATAAGCAAGGAATAGAGGATGAAGAAATAAATATCCATCAGTTATTAGGAAGAGAGGAAGGTCAAATTTCTGGAAGCAAGCCATCTACACCATTACAGGAAACATCTGTTTCACTACCACATGGGTGGCATCATCACCTACTCCCCTCTTCTCATTGTTCCATACAGAATATTCTTTCGTCAGAAATCAATGAGATAGGAATTCCTTATTTCCTCCAATCTCACCATTGTCCACTCAAATCCTTAATAACTCAGCATAAATGAGTAAATTCTATCCTTCCAGGGATAAAACAGATAGAAGTTGAGCCAAGAAAATTTTTGAATATCAATAGCTAGCTTTCTAATGAAGAAGAGGTAAAACTATTAGTTGTTTTGCAGAAGCATATTCGTGCTTTTGCCAGGGATTACAAAGATATGTCAGGAATCCACACTGATGTATGTACTCACAAAAACTATATTGAAGATGTTAAACCAGTGAGAGCCCCAATGAAGACTAGATCCAACATTGAGAGATATTGTCAAAGAAGAGATTGAAAAAATTTTAGAGGTAGGATTCATTTATCCAGTTTCTCATAGTCGGTGGATCTCTCCATTGGTTATAGTTCTAAAGAAAAATGAAAAAAATAGATTATGTGTAGACTACAGGGAATTGAATAAAGTAACATACAAAGATCATTTTCCATTATCATTCATATATCAAGTGTTCGATACTCTTATTGGAAAAAAATACTTATGTTTTCTTGATGGATTCAACAGATATAATCAAATTCAAGTTGCACCTGAAGATCAAGAGAAATCAAATTTTACATGTCCTTGGGAAAAATTTGCCTATAGGGTCTTACCTTTTGGATTTTGTAATGCTCCAGCAACATTCCAATGAGCAGTTTTAGCAATATTTTTTGATCTCACTATCATCAATGTTGAAATCTATATGGATGACTTCATAGTATGTGGTGAAACTTTTTATTTTACATTAGAATTAATTTTGACTAAAAAAATAGCTTTTCATAGGAGAAATTGGCTAGACAAACTACTGAAGCAGTCTGGGCTTACAATACTACCTGGAAATCCACTACTGGTTTTACCCCTTATAAACTAGTTTTTGGTAAAAATCCTCTCTTACCTATTGAATTTGAGCTACTAACACTACGAACAGTTTTGGAAATTGAAATTGATTTGTCATAGGCACAAATGGACAAAATTTTATAGCTGAATGCATTGGATGAATTTCGGTTGAATGCACTACACCAAACTAAAGCAATTCAGGAGCAGAGGAAGTTGTGGCATGATAGCCACATTCAGCATAGAAAGTTTTAACAAGGAGATTGGGCCGTGCTATTTGATTCTTGTTATGAGGATTTCCTTGGAAAATTATAGACCGGGTGACTTGGACCTTATCAGATTGAGGAGGTATTTGACAATGGAGTTGTTCGTCTTTCCTATCGATGACTCACAGAGAAAGTTGGTAGTGAATGGGCATCGCCTTTGGGTTTACCATACACCACTAACTAAGGAAGAGTTCTTGCAGTAGCTTCACAACTTGGATGTACAACCAGTGGAAGGTATTCCATCTTCCATTTCAACTTCAACAGACTCAACTTGATAATGGAGTTTCAAGAAAAACAAAAAATGAAAAAAAAAAAAAAAAAGGAGGAATAAATCATGATTGTGAATTCCTTCATAGGCATGATTTTGAGGAAATCATGAATTCATTCATAGGCATGATTTTTAGGAAATCATGAATTCCTTCATTGGCACAATCAATATCAAGAAAAAGAAAAAAAAAAGAGGTAAAAAAAAATGAATAATTCAGTAGTGAAAACCTCTATGACGTGCTACTGAGTTGGTATGCATAAAAACCGGTTTTTTGGTATGCATAGCCTTGGAGAAACTTTGTATCACCATTTTAAAATCTCACCAACTACACTTGTTTTGAAGTGTTGCAACAAACTTCAATAGAACATCATCAGAAGCAGCAGTCCTTCAAAAACATGCAATTAACTTGTTTTAAATAGGTATATATATTTCTTGCACTTTTCTCATTGTAAATAATTGGTATATAGTATATAAATATTAACCATTAGTATAAATATATTCATAATATTTGGCATATTCAAAACATGTCTTGAGAAGAGGTAGGATTTTAGTTTCTGCCTGATATTCAGAATGAGAATGCCAGAAGTTGTTTGAGAATGTTTTCAGAATAAAATATTTTGTTCATCTCCAAAATAACAAAAATTGCTTAACTTCAGAATAAGCGAAGTTTATTCATATTCAGATTAGATAAGTTTGTTTATCTTCGTAATAATGGAGTTTTGTTCATCTTCAGAATGAGTAGTTATCTTCGAAATACAGTAATGGTGAATTTTGAAAAAAAGGATGCACGGTGTCGGTAGAGTTTTTTCCACGTGGCATCCAAGGAGAAATATAAGGTATAGTGTTTACCACATATGATGGTTGACAGGTGTGGGTAAGGCTTGTTTTGAAAAGCACAATGTTAATTATCTTATCCTTGCACCAATTAAGAAAGTACGAGAACCATGGAGATGACAACTAATAAAAAGAGGTTAATTTTTGTTGTTGATTACCATGTGTGCACTAGATTCTCATACAGGGAAGGTTCACTAAACAAGGCAAGGTGGCTCTGATGTCATGGACAATTTTCCAATAACTGACGGCCAGGTGTTCAAAACAGAAGCAAAAAGGTGTGTCACCTTTCCTTTCGAAGACATGTTTGCCATGCAAAATTATTACAAGGTAAGTGTTGGAATTGTTGTTCTTTTCGAAGGTAGACGGAGGCAACAAGTTGTAGAAAAACCCTGTATTTTGTAGAAATCAACAACCAAACAAACAAGTGCGATATCATATTAAGGAGTGATATCAGTGCAGTAGCAGTAGAACAACAATAAGAGTCTAGGCATCACTTCAGAATCCTAAACCATCTTAGGCATGGTAGACAGTAACCTGAGGTTAGAGTAAACTTTCCATTATACCTGCACCAGGAACTACAAAGCATTTACAAATGCTATCAGGAGGGAAAAGGAAGCCCTCGTCACCATGGCCTCATTAAACAGATCTATAAACATCATTTCAGAGGAAACCTTAGGAGTTTTGACAAATTTTTCTTTGTCTTTAATGAAGTGGTTTATGAAGAGGAAGAAGAAGAAAATGAGGAAGTAGATAATGTTGGTATAGAAGTAGAGAATATCTCCCAAGAACCCTCATCTTCACAAACTCAGAAACAGAATAAAAGAGGAGCTGAAACTAGCAATAGGAAAGAAAAATAGAAGAAGGTCTGATTTTTTGAAGACATCACTATTTTGTCAGACCAGGGGAGAGAACAAAGTGAAATTCCCATAAATGTATGGGAGGAAATAGAAGGGGTGGAAGAGGAACTCCCATAAAAACCTGAAACTATTTCTACAACCCTTAGTACCACAAGAAAATAGGGAAGAGAAAAATACCTACAACAAGGACTCGGAGGTCTGCAAGACTCCATGAAAAAGAAATAGCAGAGAGTATGGCTGAAGAGGAAACCAGGAAAGGTTGCCCTGAGGTTACTAAAATACAGCAGGACACTGTATTTTTAGATACAACCATTGAAAATTTACTAGAATTTCCTTAACAAGAATAGGCAATTGAAACAGAAACAACAAATGAAATGGTTTCTAAACAACAGACTAAGGATAGTTTTTCTACACCTCCCTCAGATTATGAATCAGAAGAGGAAGAGGAGGACATTGGAGAACAATTAAGAGCAACTAGGAGCATTATACAAACACCCGAATATGCTTCAAAATTACTCAGAAGTTTAGAAAATAGCATCAGTGAAGAACCACAATAACCACTCTTGCAAGTAATACCAACACAAGAGGATTTAGAGCATCAAAATGTCATACCTGCATGAAACTTTTGTGTCCAATTCTAAAGTTGTCATACCTGTAGTAGAAGTAGAGGAAAAATGGGTACAGGTAGACCCGTTGCCAAGATTCCAACCAGTAATAAGGCCACCCAATAATGTATCTTTGGAGAAATACAACGCAGACATAACTAAGTGGGTGTTTAAATATGAAAAACTTGCAACCCAAGTTGAAAACTTGAAACTGACAGAGAAACGGTTAGAAGAAAAAGATACATAAATTAATAAATTGAAAGAGCAGGTGACTGATCTCTTCCATATTGTAGAATACTTGGTCCAATTCAGACAACCAGCCAGGTTCTATAGCCTCATCCTAAAATAAAAATATCTTAGATGGTAGGTTATGAGAATCAGTTCAGGTCTCCCTTACAAACTAGAAAATACTGAAGATTTATTGGAAGATTACCTCAGCAATCCTAAGGAGCAGAAATATTTTCTATGTGAAGTGTTTTTACACAGTTTCTTCATTTCGAAGGAGTTAAATTTTCATCCTTAAATTTTCATGGGATATGTTCAGTTAAGGGCCTTCATGTCTACCTTGCAAAATCAGCTTTATTAGAGTCAAGAGAAGAAACAAAACATGGGAGTTGAATTGAAAGTTAAATTATTGGTCAGAGCAGTACAACCAGATCATCCAAGTACCACCAACCAATAATTCAAGATGATGAATAGGGTAGATACTAAGAGGATGTATTTAAATAGTCTAATGGATTGAATAGTTTCCAAGATTTATGTGCCAACAATTTTGTTCCTGCTTTATCAGCTTGTAAGGATAGGTGGGTTTCTAGAAATTTTTGTCACTGTAGAAAAGGGAGCCTACCTATCCTATTAACTTGAAATGGTCCATAAGGAGAGCAGAAGGAGTGGTGAAACTTATTTTAACTATGAAGCATTAATGGGTAGGTCTGAAATTTAGGCCTCCAACCATCATATCTCGAGTTCCCTTCTATTTTTAAAAGGATCCCCAACCAGACAACCAGTTTGTAGAATGTCTCAGGCAACTTTAAGAAACCAGAGGATATTACATAGGCACTAAATTGTTCTACAAGACCTGAAATATGCATATGGACATATGTGAATCCATAGCCCAACAAAATGCATGAGGACATCCATTAATATAAGTTGGGGGGAAATAATGAGGCTTGGAAATGCCTCAATCATAGCATGTTTTGAACAGTTAAAACTACCTAAAAACTCTTGTGATATATCTTATATGCTAGTTAAGTTTATTTAATATGCTATGTATTAATTGTTTGCATGATTGATGTGTTAAGGATATTATACTTTGATTTTTACAGTTTTTGTATAGTTTTGTACTACTTTATCATGGCTTGTTAATGAAGAATGTGCATGGGTTGATAGCAGCACTTTAGTATCTTTGTTTTTATTTTTTTCAAGCAATTATTTGTCTAAATTTAGCAAACAGTGCAAAAGGACTGTTACTGTGCAACAAAAATAGATTTTTGCTGTGTAAATTCTAGCTAGCTACCAATGAATGACAAATCATGGAATTTACTCATGGAGAAGATTGAAGGCAATTGTAACCACTTCTTGAGAGATAAAATAGATGATCTACCTGAATGAAGCAACCAAAATAACATGAAGAGCACCTATATCTAGTTATTCTGAAGATCTTCAGAGTAAGCAGAATTTGCTTATCTTTGAAATAAGTAGAATTTGCTTATCTTTGAAATAATAGGGGAATATACTCCATTTGACTTTTTACGATTTTATAATAGTGGAAAAAGGTGAAATAAGGTTGAGAGGATGTATGGAAAGTGTCTAGAAGCTTTCCATGTCGTCCTTGCCAACCAAAAGCTACAACTCATGGGAAAAGATCAATTGAAGTAGTTAATCCTCTCCTAGAATAAACCTAAAAATAACTGCAACATAATAGGTAGTTGATTTGCAAGATAAAAATAGTATATTTTTGTATGTAAATAGATTTTAGATATCTATAAAAGTAGCTCCTTATTTGGTTGAGATAAGTATTACATAGATATTAGTTGGAGAAATGTAAATTAGCAATTAGGTTCAAATTTGTAGCAGTTTTGTAACAAAAGTACTGTAATGTTTTTTTTTAAATAATAAAAGTGCAGTTTTTCCATTCCTTTTGTCATATATGAGTGTGTGTGAGGTTTAAGGAGTAAAAGGAACTCATACCTTCTTATGGGAAAGGGAGCTGGCCACTTCCAGACCTAGGAGGAGGACTAACAAAGACAGGTTTTACTCTAATTTCTATTGTAGCAGAATTAGCTGTAAAATTTATCAATTTATATTTTTCATGTCAGACTAACATTTATTTGTAGTCTTTATAATTTGTTCCTTGCTTATAATAAATTTACAATGCTTTTTAGAATGTGAGTTTTGGTAGATTTAATTACTAGTTTCATTTCCAGCAAGTTTACAGTTTCTTGCATGCTTTCATTTCTAGCAAATTGTAGTTTTATTTACAACAATTACAGTAAGTTTGTTGTATTTTACTTTTTGTTGTCAACCCCTGTACAGAAGATTGACAACCTTCTGCTACAGAGCATTGCCAGAACTTAGTTTCTGTGTTTTATTTAAGTTTCCATTTTTGTAAAGTAATTAGACCTTCTTTTTGCAACTATAACCAGATTTCCATTCCTGCAATTGTAATTAGATTTCCATTTATGCAAATAAGTTTTCATTCCTATAATTGTAACTAGATTTTCATTCTTGCAAGTATATTAAGTTCATTTTATGCAAGGGTGACCTGAAACCCCCCACAAAACCTGTTCTACCAATAAGACCTACTACTACCAAATGACCTGAACTATAGCCCTGTTCACCCCTTATTTCATAGATAACCTTGAACACCACCTTGAATTGACAATTCATTGAAAATTAATGATGCTCTTAACGACACACATCACATTGCAAAAATTGCATTTCATACATTGTATTCATATATTCCATTTCATATTAGGGATCATTTATTTAGTTCAGATATTAATTGGTCCAATACAATCATGTTGCCTTAATTAGGGGCACCTTCAAAACAACATTCATTTCATTGCATCATTCCATAAAGCCAAATTGTCATTTACAAAGCCAAATTTTTAGAATCCCTAGGTGCTTTAGGTCACTTAGCAACTCCTAGTGTTTTAAGCAACCTCCTATTCATGTCGAGTTTTCTTTAGGACCAAGACACAATTTTCACTAAGAAAATCTTGAGTTCTGGAAATTGACTCCAAAACATTCTTGAACCAAACACAATTTCACATATTAAAAACATCTTGTGTCAAAGAGGGATAACACCAAATTTTTTTTTAATATCAAAGTGAAAAGGGTAATCCTTTCTTGTACCAGTATGCAACATAGTCCACAAAAATAGTGGTTTTCACCACTATCACAGTTTCTTCCAAATTTAAAAGATAGAGTAGTAAGGATAGGGTACAATTCTCATCACATTTAGGTTGAGAATCTGATTCCTCAAAGCTCTAAATCTTTCATCACATACCATAGATCCTCAAGCTGTAAGTATAGTACTACATTTTCAGTCAGACGATTAGGTAGTCATCCCTAAAGCCTAAAGATTAAATTATTGGACTATGGAGCTAGTCTCCATCAAAGCTATAGACGCTTGACTGGTAGTGGAGTATGCTCATGCGTGGTGACACATCTCTTTTAAAGAGACCTCTAACCACACATAAGGACAAACTAGCTTCTTGGTCTCATCCATAAAAGGTTTCACCCAATTTACCCAAGATGGGTTAATGAACTCAATTCCACACACTAGTTCTTGATTGCCTCGATTCATTACCATGCTATTGATTTGGTAAATGAATTCATTGCACACATATTTGGTCTTAGAGGAATTAGGCAACATTTAGTGAGTTTGTTTGATAACACTAGTATGTCTGAGTCTCTACAAAATAATTAGTTTTCCATATCAACATCCATATCTTCTTCCATATCAACATCCATATCTTCTTCCATGTCAACAACCATGTCATTTCATGAGTATTCCACCTCACATACCACCAGTTTGGTTCCTATGATTAAACAATAATGCTAACCATGGCCAAGAAAATTCTAAACTATGAATGATTATTAGAACATTTGTATTCATCCAAATTATCACTTGCATTAATCATCCATATACATTTGCATCCATACACATTATCATTGCATTATCACTTGCATTAATCATCCATATACACATGCATCCATACAAAACATTCACACATAATCATAACACAAAATTAAAAGCCATGTATATATATAACATGTACAATGAATGCCCAAAGGCTATATACAATTTGCACCAAGGCTCATATATACAGAAAGTGCATATAAGCACTAGCTAATACCTATAATATGACCCCTATGACCCTAAATGAGCCATAGATCTAGAGATATTCCTAGACTCACTAGGTCTAACAGACCCAAATATGGATGAGGAACGAGGATCTAGAAGCCTAATGTTATGTTGCATCAGTCAATCCTCCAAAAATTATATGTATCCATCCCAGGACCAAAGGTGATGTACATCATGTATTTATCGATGACTCCTCTCTAGAAGCTCTACCTGGAGCCTCGTAATCCCATACCCGCCTCCATCTATAGTCGGTCATACCCCTAGCTCCGCCCATAGTCGATATACCTTCGAATATCGAGCCGCTATATCCACATCTGTGGTTGAACTATCTTTATGTCCTGATCCACTACCATAACATTCTACTCTACCACCAACTTCTCCAACCTTGCCCAATCCTCCTTAATCTAGCTAAGAAGCCCATATGGAGTCTCCTCCATATCCCCTGTGCCATCTCCATACCTCCAATCTCAAGTGCATGCTCTGTTGTAACTTAGATCACCTCCTTTGACTGCCAACTCAAATGTGTCTCCGATGATTAGGGACCTCATAGGCCTCCTTGGTATTTGTCTCATCCCCATTCCCTCCATCTATTGCTAGATTTGATCCCCATGGTGGTTAAGTCGTGAACCATACATGATACTCCATAGTAGTCCCTTCATCATCCATATTTGAGAGATGCATCTCCTCATCATCCTCATAAGTGGTCCTCCATGCCTCGACACAAGGGAGACATGTCTCATCTTAATGATTCCTATAGAGCATTGGTGCCTCAGGAACCCCCTACCTTAGTCTAAACATCCATAACACCAGTGAAAAGTGGACCAGCTCCACCTCACTTGTATGCCTCCCAACCACCTACCTAGCCTACCACATCCACCATAGATGCTCCCCATCACCATTCCACATGATGCCTCACCCTAGTCTCCATATCACCTAAGTTGGCATTAGTCCAGCCCATAAATCCCTATACCACAAACTCATTTGAATAGGACAACTCAATTGCACCTCCTCTACTATAGGTCACCTCATAGCATAGGGTTGATCCTTATCCCATCCCATAATAGGTAAGCCCACATGTCGAGCTACACTGAAGTGCTCCCAGACCCAACACTATAGTAGCAGACTATACCCTAGATCCTTTTGCCTCTATATCCTCACCTCATATAACTCTTGGTACAACTATACCAATAAATCAAGAGCCCATGCATACACCCAAGGTGTAGGGATCATATCTCATACCAACTGGATAAGGTTCCATGGGAACTGACAACCAGTGTTGTTCGGGGCCACTATGTTAGCCAACACGAACATCACCAAAGTAGTAAGGGTATCCGTATTCTTGTTCGTATACATGGATAAGTATGTAATACCTCCACCCGCCACCTACACATCTCATCAATCATCTCCAAATAGTTGGCTCAACTCACATCCCTTATCATGTCCAACCTCGATATGTAATCCCTCCAATGGTAACTTGAGGATGCAATATACATCCTTAAGTGTCACAATCATCTCTCCAATAGGAAGAAGAAATATCCCTCTATTGGGATCCCACCTCTCTTACAAGGCAGAGAGATACCCCTCATCCGCCCTCACCACATCTACCCGGGTTGCCCCAATCAGCCCCACAGCCTCTAGTAGCTTCCAATGGTCCTCCTGCACCACCTTTCGTATCCTTGAGATGAGAGGCAAGAACTGATGTTGAGCCTCAAAAATCCTTGACTGCAGCACAATTCACATTGCAAAACAATAGTGTTACATATATTTCAAAAACAAACAAACAAACAAACAAACAAATAAAATTTTGCACAAAAATAAAGAGCTTCAATGATACTTACCTTGGCAAAATGTACGTATGCTCCTACTGTTGCATCCGCACCCTCCGCCTCCATAGATTCTATAACACTCCCACTCCACTCCACTCCACTCCCTGAGATGTAGCTTCAGAAAATTTGCAAACGCACAAATGAACTTGTTTTCCTTTCTGCAAGCTATTTATAGTTGTTTTAGGCACATTCAAATGCCCATGTGTGCTTCCTAGTGCATTGAAATGCATCCCTGTCTTTGGAGAACAACAAACTCTAGTGGGTATTTGTACCTTCGATAGGCGCCCACCGACGTTTGGTATCAACATTGACAAAAAGAACAAACTAAGTAAAAAATGTAGCTTACCTCCACCACATCATTCCAAATTGCATCCATACATCAATTTTATCATAATTTCATGTTTTGTGAAAACCAAAATTGATTTGGATTCATAATTTTTGCTTGCGATAAAAAGTCAGAAAATCACATTACAAGTTACAAAATATTCCAAAACAGTCCAAATTTTCACAAAACAATCATTTTCATCATTCTCATCATCAATTCCATCATTGCATTCATTTTTGTGATAATATGAATTGATTTGGATAGCTAACTTTTATTTGCGTCCAAAAGGTGTAAAATTGTCCAAATTGCTTCAAAATGCTCCAAATCAATGCAAAATTTTACAAATTCACTCAATTCAATAATCAATGCATTTCTAATCATCACATATTCATTTCAACATCATTTTCACCCATCAATCACCTTATTTACATATTTTTCCAAGTCATATACAATTTCAAGTGAACCTTGAATCTAGTGGTCTATTCTATCTCCTCGATGATTACATTGATTTGCATCCATGCAATTCGGTAAGATGAATAAATCATCATAAGGAAACTTGGCCAATATTCATCATCCAATACCTTATTGTTCAAAAATAGAATTAGTTTTAGTACTTCACCTTTCGAGTGAAACTATGCCAAGACTAACTTGCTCAACAACTGTCATTAATGGCCTTGTCCGTGGGGCTTGAAACATGGATAAATTACAATACATCATTCTCCTTAACAATTAAGAATTGCATAAAGTCAACTAGGATATGCTTCCTAGAAATCATCCAATATTAGGGTGATTGGTTCCTGATATTTTGTATATTCATCACTTTGCATTTCAATGATGTCATATGGCAATTTCTTCAACAGCATGGAATCACCCCAAAATTAGGGTAAAAAAAATTAATTTTGATCTCCCATAATGGGATACATCTCACATGATCATGGTATATACACTTGGTAAAAACCCCTTTCTTGTTATGGCAAAAATAGAATCAATCCCTTGCATTTTTCCAACAACCCCCTTCCACCATTGGGGCAAAAATGATATTACATTTACACCATTCATAATATTAACAATTACACCATAATCATTTGCATAAATTTATCAATTGGCTTGTGATATGCATCCATCACTCATTCACCAATTGATGGGGTAAGCTGCACAATCAAAATTCTTTTATCTCCAAGTTCATTTTGCATTCCAACAAGAGAAAGTTGCTTTTGCATTAGGCCAAACCAGGTGTATTGTATTTTTGCACCGCATTGTGTTTCACACAATACGATACAAAAAGAGACATCTGTAAACACCAAAATATAGCTACTTGTCATCCATCCATAACTTCCTGCCACATTATCCATTATATATATATATATATATATATATATATATATATATATGTTTAATATATTTTAAATAATAATATTTTATATATTATATTTATATATATTTAATATATATATTTATATGAATTAATCCCAACCATCCATCATGTTTTAATCTTAGCCATCCATCCACCTTAATCCATGCCATTTACCCAAATTTAATCTCCACCCTTTGTCATGTTTTAATCTTGGCCACACAAATTGTGTTGTCGAAACACTAACTTGTAAAAAATTCTGTCATCTTTTCCTACATCACGTCAAAGAAAAATAATGTTGTCTATGAGCGTTTTCATTGGTTGGCATGATCTATAGCCGAGAGATATTGGTTGGGCTCAGTTGCACTATTTTGTCCAATGATAGGACTAAAGGAAGGAACTTTAATCCTCCATATGTGCTTGAATCTTCACCGCCACGCTTGCTTCTCCCTTGAACGTGTCACGCCATAACACACTTGTAATTTGCTGCGTAAAAATACCTTTATGCTCTAGGAGTGTTGTGAGCTGATGTTCTCATGCTGTTCTGCACGACCATATATAATAGCGCTCTGCAAATTTATCATCACTGGAGATCATCTAGGATGCAAATACCCAACAACACGTCTTCAATGGACTAAGGATATCTGCTATGCACGTCTGCTGATACAGATTTTAGTGGCGCTCTGCGATTTGCTGCTCTAATGGCCGCCCAACATATTTTATGACAGCCTACCACAGTTTTTTTTACTGTATCCAAATGTCCCACATGCAGGGTACGAAAACAATTAAGGGTTTAAAAAAAAGAGTTCGCATACAACTGTATGTCCACCTTAGGGTGGACTATCCCTCTTGTAGCCTTTTGTTCCTGCCATCTTTGACAAGGGTGTCCATGTCCTCGCAGTCCCATCACGCCCACATTAGCCTAAGCTTAGCTATCATCTAGGTGGCACTGTGTCTTTCTGTCCGCACCAGCGATCCAGTTATTCGCTAGCCTTCTAGGGTTCCAATCCACATCAGGTTTAGATCTAGGTAGGTCGGTGATATGTCGTGAGTCCTCCATGGCAGATTCTCCTGTGTTTGCCTACGAACAGACTCGTTGCTCCGTCAACCTCTTGCCAAGATGAAAGATTCCATCAAGGCCAACAACATAGATATCAGCGACCCCGTACGAGTCCGAGTCTGATAAAACTTCTTCAAGTCGTGCTTCGGTGTCAAAACAGAATCTGCAAAATTTTAGATGATTCTGTGAAACTTTGATGTGTCACAAAACATGTCTGTTAGATGATTGAATCAGATCTCCACGTCGAAAAATGTGCGTGAGGGTTCGCCGCCTCCTCCCAGATCCAGGGGTCGTGGCTATCCGCGAGCCATGGCTCGAACTCTTCTCCTAGATCCAAGAGTCGTGGCTATCCGCGAGCCGTGACTCTGATACCAAATGAGAATTACAAATGTTCTATTATTGAATGAGCGATTACAAAGATATATAAGCTTTAGAAGCCATAATAGAACTAACTAATCAACCTAAAAATAAAACCAAATCCTACGAGTTCTAAGCGGTTACCTAAATAATAGCTAACAATATGCACTTAATGCAGTAGACAGTAAATGGACGCCTTAGTAAATAAAGCCATGGCTATTGACGAGGATACTGCAATAAAATAAAGCCATGTATAATGGCTATTGACGAGGATACTGCAATAAAATAAAGCATACGGAGGTCGTCCGTAGCCAAACGATTAGATTTTATTGCTATGCACTTACAGCAAACAACAAAGTAAATGGACGGCCATTTGGGTTTCTACAGACCTTTATTGATATTAAGTCAAGCAACAGAAGGAGCTCCAGCTACTAACTGCTATTTGTACATACGTTAATTAAGAGGTCACCTCTTAATTAACGTCAGAACCTCCCGCCAGTTAGACTGTTTTTTTTCTTGAGAAAGTCAAGACAAATTAATTTTTCTAGTGGACAATAAAATGTAAGTACCATTAACCTCTTAATTAACGTCAGAACCTCCCGCCAGTTAGACTGTTTTTTTTTCTTGAGAAAGTCAACAAAATTAATTTACGAAATGTTATAATGTAAATTAATTTTTCTGGTGGACAATAAAGTGTAAGTACCAATATCTGTATTAATAAATACAACTTCTCTCAAAAAATATATATATATACAAGGCTTGGGCGAATGAATGCAAACAATTGTCTATGTTATATTTTGTGTTAGTCTGTCTGTGCTCTCTTCTATATCCTCTGTCGGTGTCTTCTTTATGTTCAGTTGGACATATTGCCCACAAGTCTATATAACCGTCCCAACCTCCACGTTTTGTATGCGCGGCCGGTTCTGTCCACTGTGGATCTCGGTTTAGAAAGTTTAACAACTCTGTTTCTATGGCTTCTTTGAGCTTCAAGGTTACCAGACACCCAGCGATCCTCGTGGCCCCGTCAGTGCCCACTCCCAAGGAGATTTTGTATCTTTCCAACATCGACGATCAGGCGTCGCTGAGATTTCACATACCGGGCGTCCAATTCTATCGAAGTAACTCACTGAAAAGGAACGAAGATCCAGCCAAAGTGATCAAGGAGGCGCTGGGCAAGGTTCTCGTTCATTACTATCCCTTTGCCGGAAGGCTGAGAGACGCGCCTGGCGCGAAGCTGGAGGTCGACTGCACGGGCGAGGGAGTGTTGTTTGTGGAAGCCGACGCGGACGTTGCTCTCGAACAGTTCGGAGACCTGCAACCGCCGTTCCCGGAATGGGACGAGCTGCTACACGACGTGCCGGGGTCGCAGAGCGTCACCAATTCCCCTCTTCTCTTGATCCAGGTTTGTGGACTGTAGATTCTCTCTTACTTTTGTAACAAGAAATATACATGATACAATTTCATATGTTAAAAGAGTTTTTGTGTTTTCTGAACATGTTGTGAACTTTCAGGTGACGCGGCTTAGATGCGGGGGGTTCATATTTGCCTTCCGGCTTAACCACACCATGGCGGACGCCTTTGGGATGGTCCAACTGTTGGCGGCGCTGGGCGAGGTGGCGCGGGGGGCGGCGGGGCCTTCGGTGTCCCCGGTGTGGAAACGAGAAACCCTGCGGCCGCGGCCAAAGCCCGTCGTGAACGTACCGCTCTACGAATACGATCAAGTGGAAGGGAACATTGTGCAGGTGGACGAGATGAGCCGCAATTCCTTCTTCTTCGGGCCACGGGAGATCGCGTCGCTGAAGAGGCAGGCAGCGGGAAGGGGACGAGTAAAATGCGCCACGTTCGAGGTGTTATCGGCCTGTCTGTGGAGGCTAAGGACGAGGGCCCTCAATCTGGCGCCGGAAGAGGATGTTCGGTTGCTATTCCCGCTGGACACCCGATCCAGGTTGGAGCCCCCGCTCCCGCAGGGCTACTATGGTAATGCCATCAGCTTCGCTTGCGCGAAGACCAAGGCGGGGCTGCTGGTGAGCAAGCCCCTGTCGTTCGCGGTGGAAGTGATAAACAGGGCGAAAACGGCCGTCAACGACGAGTACATGCGATCCGTCATAGACCTCATGGAGTTGAAGGCCCGCCCCTTCATCACAGTGATGGGGGCTTTTTTTTGTCTCGGACGTGACCAAAATTGGATTCGGCGACGTGGATTTCGGGTGGGGTAAGGCGGTCTATGGAGGGCCTGCGAAGTGCGATGAAGGGGATGTGCCGCCCGGATTTATGACCTTTTTCATTTCCCATCGTAGTAGGGATGGAATCAACGGAATTTTAGTTCCCGTGTGCTTGCCCTCGGCGGCCATGCAGAAATTTCAGGCGGAAATGAGCGAGGCCATGGAGCACTCTTCTCCATTCCTACCTTCCGCTCTCTGAGAGGGCGTGGAGAAGAGCTTGTACATACATCTTTCTGTCAGCGCAAGTATGTCAGTACGTACTGTTGGTGTCTAATAAGTGTATTTCCACTTGTGTTTGACAATGTGTGATTGAAATTAGCAGCGAAGCGAATGTGCACCTTTGTGGATTGTCAACTTATAATGAATGACTTCGTTGTTTCTTCTCCTCTTGCTTTCTTCTCCTCTTGCATGTAGTTGGCCTTCTTGTGATTTAGGTGTTGTTGTTTATTTTGTTTTCAAATTATTTATTTTCAATAACATATTTTTATATTAAAATTTATTTCTATTTTAATACTTCATTTTCTATTTTTTTTTTTAATTTGTTACAAAACAAAAAAAATAAGCAAGGACGTATTTTAATGTTCGAAAGGAAAAAGTAGTTTTAAAAAATTAAAACATATTTTTATTTTTATTTTTATTTTAAATATAAATATATGCAATTTAAGACATTATTTATGAAAATTTAATTATAATTTATGACAATATAAATAAATTTATAGAAGTAATAAATTAATTCAATCTTTTTTTTTATTAGGTTAATGTGAGAAACCTCTATGAGTGACGTACAAGGCTCAACAGTCTCCTCCCAACCATAACATCTCGTAAAGCCGAGAGCTATACTTATCAATAGGAAATTTAACACAAAGCCACCACACACCCACCCCCTCACACACTCGTCCACACCACAGTTTGAACCTTGGACCTTTCGAAGAAGAGCCAAAGCCCGAACCGATGCACTCCCAAGTACATAAATTAATTCAATCTTCTAAAATTAAACATGTGTTTGTTCATTAAAAAATAATATAATATATTATATTAAGATAAATTGATGAAAATTTTGATGAAGAGTTTCTTAAGTTCTTTTTATTAGAGGTTTAAATATATTATATAGGTTAGATAAATAATTCAAGGGTATAGGATGATGAGGTGTGTGCATTCAAAAATATCAAATAGTTTTTGTAATTTATTCATGGTTTATTTGTCGATAAGATAATCAAACAATGATGAGCTTAGTATGATATTTTTCCTTGATGCTTTATTACAAGTTTTATTATAATATCAATATTTTTTTGAAGAGGTTGAAAAGTGAGGGTATCCTTCTTGTGAATTGAAGCTGGGTTTTCGTTAGGAGAGCGCAACGACATTTTTCATTATAGTGTCTCTATCAAGATATTACAATATCAATGTTGACTATACTTCTACGCCCTATTTTTGAGGGTAGGGTTTAAGTTGTTTGTATGATCGTCCAAAGTGTAGGATGAGATTCCTTGGTGATGATGAAAACCATAGGATTTATATGGGGAGAAATTAGTGGCCTTTGAAGTACCTAAGCTAGTTTGATGTTTGAGAGTAAAGGAGGTGGTCAATAAGATTCACTCATTACTTTTGTTCATATTAATTAGATTATAATACCCCTTCAATATTTATATCAGTTAGAGCAAAACACCTAGAGTTACATGATTGTAAAGTCTTTTCCTCAAGACCCACCCCTTCTTGAGATTCTTTATGAGGTATTTCAATTAGCCATGATATTATTAAAGCAACATAGCAATCCTCTAAGCTATGATAGAGAGTAGCTTTCCATTATTATTTACTTATTCTTGCAATATCGATGATTGACATGGTCAAGATATTGATATTCAACCCAACAAACATATATATGGTGAGGAGGATGTTCAACCCAACAACAATACAAATGGTGAGGAGGGGGATGCAGAGATTATAATTCAATATTAGTGCCAATGCGATAGAGCAAATTTAGATCATGAAGGATATCTATTAATCTCTCTCTATTTGATGGATATAGGATGTGTGAGCATGACACGATCGAGTTGGACCTTGTTACTTCATCCTATGGGGCACCCATAAGTGATGATATTGGTGTTTCATCCTCATACCCTAAGACATAGGTAGAGGGAAACCTAAGAAACGATGATACATGTTTTTATTACTTCAATCAATATGATTTTGACATGTAGTTCCAAGCTAATGTAGGCATATCTGCTTTTAAAGTTATACTTTAGTTAGGAGTATGTGCTCTTAAATTTAAATTTTATTTTTTTATCCTCTTCAATTATCCTGAACGTTGGATACAATGACTAGATGGTTAGGATGATTGTGCCTTGCACAAAGTGACACAAGGCAACTCCAAAAGCATGGGGTTTGGCTGAATTGCGTACCTCTAGAATTTTTTACAAGGCCAACTCCTTTTAAGATGTGATCTTGAGCACACAATCCTAACATACTAGCTTCAAGGAAAAATTATTAGAGAAATATAGAAAACAAAGACAATAAAAAGGAAAAATCCTAAGCTAACAAGAGGTTATGCACCAAGATCTAAATACGATTCCTTAGCACAATAGCCTTGAGTGTAATGCATCGACATCCCTAAGATGAACACTTCCTCCTCTAAGCATGTTAAGCATGACTTTGTGTATAAATAAAATGAGACAAAGATTTGTTAATCACTAGTATACACATATAAACACATACACATACATGAAATAGGACAAAAATAAAATAGTCACAACCTCAAGAATGTATATATAAATATGAAATATTACAAGATATGTTCAACGTGGGGGTTCAAAATTATACTTGCAAGACCACTCAAGAATCCAAGTACTTCTATACAAAGGAAAATGAAGATAAAGTTATACAAATCATCGATACTTTACAACACTAAAATTACTGCTATTTATAGATTAGAAAGGGAAAGATTTCTCCTCCAAATCTATGCAAATATTTTAAGAATGACTACTCTTCTACTTGTCAAGTCACGTCTTCATTTAATTCATTGGATCCTTTAGGATCTATAGATCTACACTCATTAATGCTAAATGGTTTTGGATATTTGTATGTGCAACTACTATTATTATTTTCACCTACCCTTTCTTAGGATTTCCAAAGTGTAGATGTAGGTGATCTATAATTGATGCTCTAGATTTGAATTTGTCCTTTTTTGCATCTTCCATGTTCTTACCTTTAATGCATCAACCATTTTCCTAGACTATCATGTCTAAGACATGCAGGTATGTGGGCTTGAGGATTTTTCTACCATCATTTCCTTTATAAGCTCAACTACCACTTTTGGGAGATGTGTTTAGAACTTTTAGATATTTTATGACTAAAAAAAATCTTCTTTTGCTTCAAAACTTTTGATCTTTAGACATTTGTTATTTTTTGTGCCTTTTGGAACTTTTACCATATTTCAATTTTTAGGACTCTAGATATCCCAATTCAACCAAACTCTTGTTTTCCCATTATTGAAAATTTCAAAAGTGGTGCTGACCTTTGATCAAAACTTTTCATTATCTAAGAAGACTCGTCCTCAAAAAAAATATTTGTCTTTCAATTATTGGAACTTTTGATTGGGGATTTTGCTCGCACTTGTCCAATGCTTCATTTTTTGCTTCTCAAATTTTAATATTCTTAGGTCATATTTCAAAATTTTCTCATGGTAAAATTTTTTAGTGTAGTGAGAATTCATTACAGTCCTGGAGACTCATAGGGTATCTTTAGCTTGATGAAGATAAAGAACCTAAAAATAGTTTCCTTATCCATTGGGCATAGAGTAAAAAAGAGTGACCCAAAAATTGGAATGGAAGTGAAGGAGAGAATTGGAGCAACATGTTTGTGAATTTTAATTTCTACAACTTTTGAAACCTCGGTGGTCTCACAAAATCAAGATTATTCTCTAGACAGTGGCATTTGAAACGTACTATAAAAATAAAACGTATGTTACATATAATACATATATACAAGGGTTATATGAGTGGTCTATCCATTGGGTATGGAATTGAATAAGGCCCCCAATCATTGTAAGAGTCGTATGTCTCTTATTTCTCTTTTTCTAGTTCCTTGGGGGAAATTGTTTTACCCATATAGAACTAGGACTCTTAAGCAACTCTCTTGGTGTAGGTAGATAGGCACCTATATTGACTCCCTCTCTGTCCTTGACCTTTTAAGAATGCACCTTCCACCTCCATCTCGAATCCTTTATCTTCTTTATGTTCTTGGAGGTAGAGGGGCTCTCCTTTTGGATATGATAAGTGCATGTGCATGTTTGCTCAAGAAATTCAAATGGATTTGCATCCTAAATTTTAGTCACTTGCTAGCCCATTTGACCATCAGGTTTTTGATGGATTTTTAAGCCTTAATACTAGCACAAATATCATAGGATTGAATATAATATAGCCACAATATAATAAAGTAAATAAAATGATAAGAGTAGAAAAAAATGACCAAATTAATATGTATATTAAGGATTATAATAACTCAAATAACATTCAATAATAAACAAAAATATGAATGTAAATAGCTTTAATCATTCATGAACTATGTATGAAGAACATTACAATATTGATTGCTCAAAATGTATGCAATATTTATTACTCCTATTTTTATTACAAAGGTATATGATAGTAATGATCATGATTGTTTGTGATGCTTGCTTATGGAGTATTATCTCCATAATATAGCCATAGTAATATGAGTCTTTGGATACTTGATTATTCCTTTCCATATGCTAAGTCTCATGACTCTTGGCTTCTCTACTTGACACTTGCATACTTGATGAACAATTGACTCTATATTGTATGCACACCTATACATGACTCTTACACTTCTATAACTTGCACACTCTAACCTAAGATACTTGTGCACATATTTATATTACATATTTACACTCTTACATATAATACACTTGTGCACATGCTCTCAACTTATACTTGCACACTAACTCACATGACACTTGTGCATTTATTGCACATTCACACTTATATAAAAGGGGAAATATAACTCACACTCTAAACTATGACTCAACCCTAATATAATATTTACATATATACCATGAAGGTACCATAGGGGTACATTAGCATGTACCAAATAATATAATATACTACAACACCCTTTATATTACATTATTTGGTTATTGAAGACTTTAGTCTTCAATCATGGTCTTCATTTTTATCTTCAATATACCTATTTTAGACCAATATTTGAAGTTTCTCTATAAGGTTCCTCTTTGTATTTGAACTCAAATTTTCTATTAGCCTTCCTAATGTGATTTCTTCTCTTCTTCTTCCTTCTTCTTCATCTTTGCACCTTCATTTGAGATATACTAGATGATATACCTTCTAATAATTGAGTTGATAAATAGTCACAATGATGAAATATTGATTTTAGAGATTCCTCATTGAAGCTAACATAAGCTTCACTTAAATTATGTCTCATTCTTCCTTGCTTACTTCTTTTCTTGAAAGAGCTCAAAACTAATTAATGATAAATACATTATTAAGTATTCTTCTAGGAAAGTATAATGGTGTTTTGTGAATTCCACCAAGTTCTGAAACGTTTTTCATGAATATAGCTGATAAGTGTTGTAAATCCTTCTTCTTTTTTCATCCTTGAGAAATAAATATAATTTCTCCTTTAGATCATTAGTCATTTTTTTCTTTCCATCAAAGTCATCTATCAAGTTTTGAGAATAAAACTTAAGTTTGTGCACCAGTTCTTCACTATCCTCATTAAATGTATTTTTAATCATTTCTTCCATAATATTCAAATAATATTAAGACCCAATTCCTTTGAAGTAGACAACCTTATATCTCATATATTTAAATATTTCAAAAAATTTAAAGTTTCTAATTTAATTCCTAAGAAATAGTAAACCTTGTCTCCCTAATTTTAGAAACTAAAAAATAAATTTGGCAAATTTATGTTTTCTTATGTTTTGATGTAGAAAATATTCTATTCCCCAAACTAGTTAAATTTGCAAAACTTCAAATTTTCAATTTTCTCAAAATAAATTCTTCAAAAATTTCAACTAAAAAAACCTTTACTTTTTACTTTATTTTATCAAACTATTTTAATTCCTTATCATTCCAACCTTCTAGTTTCATTAATAATTCTATTACCCAAAAAATTAATTAGGCACTCTTATTACTCCATATCTAAAATTAAACAAAATACTCATTAAACATTAATAATCTTCTAAACCTTATATCTCCTTATAAACCTTTTAAAACTTTAATTGATTTAATAATAAAAGTACTTTATAATACCTTTCAAAAAATATTGATTTTACACTTGACTCCGTATTGCGTCCATGCTCTGCATTTGTTGCTACTATTAGGGAAACTTTGGATTTCTATTGCATTGCATTGAAACTAATTTGTAGATTGCTTAATATTGATTAAAACCTACCAAGTGTTGAGTTGTATGCCAAAACATTCTACTCTCTTACCAGACCAAAAGAAAATTTTCAAAAAATACACGAATGTTACATTCCATCTTGAATTTTTTGAGTTCATCATGCTTTAACGTTTCATTGCATATGCACTATTTCTACATGTATATTCAACATCTTCTCCAATAGGGCATAATCATTGTTTCCTTCAACAAGGCACAAACACTTTGTATTCTCCTTTGAAATGTTACATCTTCCAATGTACGTAGATGAAATACTAGGATATTCTAGTGGAGGTAAGTGACTCGTAAAGCTTGGCTTCACTATTTGTTAGGAATTCACCTTGTACAAACAATACACAGCCTATGCGAAAAAACAAATAATAATAACGACAATGGAAAACAGTTCATGCCCTAGTTAAGAAGTGCAATAAACAATAAGCAATCACACAAATGTAAGAGACATAAGATATACGTGGTTTGGGCAGTGTGCCCTACGTCCATGGAGAAACAATCAGTCCTTTGTATTTTTAAAAATACAAAATTCTTCTCCTCTTGTACAATGTCTCATCCCATATCTTGCTTCAAACCAAAAAAGAGCATTACGTCATAGAGGCAGTCTTTATAGTACAAAATATATAGAGATTCATGGCTTTTCCTCTATCCAAAACCACATAGTGGTGTCAAAATACAATGAGCCAAAAACATGGGCTGATAACCACCCATACGCTTATCACGTTCTTATGACAAGTATTTTTCACCAAGAAAATATAGTTAAATTGCCAGCCATAAATTTTCATTAAAAATTTCTCCATCAATAATATTTAATAGGAATTAAATATTTAATGGTAATTAAATATTTAATGCTACCCCTTGGAACCCCGTTCAAGGGCCTATTGTTGATCATTGCCCATAAATAATACTCCTTGGCAATTAATTCCTTTCTTATCAATTTGGCTCCATTACCTAACAATCTCCCACTTGGAGATAATATTGATGCAACATCCCTACACCCTAGGACTGAAAGTTTCTCATAACATGACCTTGCTCATTAATGCCAACTGAAGTAGAGAAAAATCTCAACTTCTCCCTGGTTACAATTTTAGTAAGCATATCAACAAAATTTTGGGAAGTGTGAATCTTACCCAACTTTACCAAACCATCCTCCATTGCTGATCGAATGAAGTAATACCTCAACTGAATGTGCTTTGTCCGTGAGTGAAAAGTAGAGTTCTTCACTGAATGAATGGCACTTTGGCTTTCACTCCGAAGTGTCCCATATCCTTTCTCCTGATCCAGCCCCTCAATCAACCTTTGAAGCCATATAAACTCTTTGGCACCTTTCGTGATGGCCACATACTTAGCCTCCATAGTAGAAAGAGCTACAACACATTGTAGCTTGGATATCCAACTCACTTTTGTACCTCCAACTATGAATACATACCTAGTAGTGTTTCTCCCACCATCCAAATCACCTACCATATCTGAATCCACATAGCCATGTAAATCAACTTTGGAACCTCCAAAATTCAAACAAAATTTTGAAGTCCCTTTCAAATACCTGAGTATCCATTTTACTTCTTGCCAATGAGATTTACCTGGATTACTCATATACTGGCTCATAAATCCACTTCTTAGGCAATGTTTGGTCTTGTATACACCATAGCATACATCAAGCTCCCAACTGCTGAAGCATAGGGTACCTTCCTCATGTACTCTTCCTCCTCCTTTGTCTTGGGACATAGCTTCTTTGAGAGCTTAAAGTGATTTGCAAGAGGTTGGGCTACCGATTTTGCATCATGCATACTAAACCTCTTAAGCATATTTTCCACATAATCCTCCTGAGACAATTTTAGTATTTTCTCCTTCTTGTCTCTAGTGATTCTCATGCCAAGGATTTATTTGGCCTTCCTCAAATCCTTCATTGCAAATTTACTTGCCAACTCTCTTTTCAATTTCTTAATTTCCTGCATATTGGATCCTACCACAAGCATATCATCAACATAAAATAAGAGAATAAGGAAGTTACCATTTCCTATAGCTCGAAAATAAACATAATGGTCACTCTGGCTCCTAGTAAAATCATGTTCAATCATGAAACTATCAAACTTGAGACACCATTTCCTTGGAGCTAACTTCAAACCGTACAAGATATTTTTTAGTTTACACGCAAGACTCTTCTTGCCTTTGACCTCAAACCCCTCCAATTGGTGCATGTAGATCTCCTCATCCAAATCCCCATGAAGAAATGTTGTCTTCACATCTAACTTCTCAAGATGAAGATCTTCTACTATAACTATACTCAAAATAGTCAGAATTAAATTTATTTTTAGTACAGGTGAGAAAATGACATCATAGTCAATACCTTTTCTCTATGCAAAACCTTTTACAACAATTCTTTCTTTGTACCTCTTGTTGCCATCAACTTCATACTTCACTCTGTTCACCCATTTTCAATGCAATGCCCTTTTACCCTTGGGAAGCTCAACCAAATCCCAAGTTTGGTTTTGATTCAATGGGTCCATATCATCCTTCATAGCATGCTCCCACTTAATCCTAGTTTCCAATTGCAAAGCCTCATGAAAGGATTTTGGTTCACTGGAATTAGTGTACAATACATAATGTAAAGTAGCAAAATACATATCAGGTGCATGTATTACCCTTGTAGATCTCCTTACTTTGTGTGGAGATTATGGTGGAGTAATAGCAATTTCCTATTCACCTTGCTCTTCCTCATGAGAATCATGTTCATCAATCTGAACAAGAGGCTGTCTTTTTACACCATGCTCTTGGATTGCATCCAAGTCAAAAAACTCATGTGCATCCTCTTCATCCTATATGTGCATATCCTTGTACAACCTATCCTCATTGAAAATCACATCTCTACTCTTGATAACTTTCTGGCCAATGTTATCCCATAGCTTTTATCCCATCTCATTCACACCATAACCAAGAAAATAACACTTTATGGACTTTGCATCAAGCTTATTCCTATTTTATTTATCTATGTGGGCAAAAGCCTCACAACCAAATACTCTAAGGAAATAGTAGTTTATAAGTTTACCTTTCCAAGTCTCCTTTGGAATTCCTCCATCCAATTTAGTACAAGGTCCTTTGTTTATCAAATAAACTATTGTATCAATTGCACTAGCCCAACATAACAATGGCAACCCTGCATGCAATATCATGGCTCTGGAACACTCCATTATAGTTCTTTTCATCCTCTCTGAGACTCCATTCTCCTGTGGTGTCCTAGGAGTAGTCTTGATTCTCCTAATTCCTTCCTTTGCACAATAGTCCTCAAAATCCTTGCTACAATATTCACCACCATTTTCATATTTAAGGTATTTTACTTTCTTACCTGCCTCAATCTCCACTAATGCTCTCCACTTCCAAAAATATCAAAAACATCAAATTTATGCTTGATTGTGAAGATCCATGTCTTCCTGCTGAAATCGTCAATGAAGGTAACATAATAAGAGTAGCCCTCAATATAAAGTACCGATGAGGGACCCCACACATCCGAGTGAACTAACTCTAATTTCTCTTTCTTTATTTCTAGACCAACCTTCAAAACTCCTACCATTTTCTGTTTTATGTATACACAACCTTCACAAAAATCCAAATCAACCTCCTTGAGTTTTGGTAACAATTTTTTGGAGTGAAGGATTTTCATCCCTTTCTCACTCATATGACCCAACCACAAATGCCATGTTTTTGCATCATCCTGATCAACATAGTTTAATGTACAATAAGATGCATTTTGCAATAAATACAAAGTTCCAATAAACTCACCTTTTGCAATCACCATTGAATCCTTTGTCTCTCTCCATTGTCAGTTTTTGAAAGTAGTGTTGCATCCCTCCAAATCAAGTGCACTGGCTAATATGAGGTTCCTCTTCAGATCAAGAATGTGCCTAAAATTTTTAAGCACCCAAATATTTCTATTTGGCAACTTTACATTCACTATGTCAACATCCACAATCTCACATGGATAGTTATTGCCCAACAAAACCTCTCCATAATGACTTGGAGTATAATCAACAAAGTACTCCCTATGAGAAGTGACATTATAAGAAGCTCCAGAGTCCATAACCCAATACCCACTCATGTAATTTTCTGCAAGAATCAAGGCATCCCGATAAATTGCACTTGCAATGTTTACCTCTTGAGCATCATTCCCATTATTATCCTCATTCTTCTTTATATATTTACACTCCCTCTTAAAGTGTCCACTCTTCCCACAATGCCAAAAATCAATCTTACTTTTGTCTCTGCTTTTATATATACCCTTCTATTTTCCTCTGTTTTGGCTTTTCCATCTAGCTTGGCCTTTTTCTCTTTATCTATTTCTGCCTCTACTTTTTGTAGATAGTGCTACTATAGATGATGAGGCCTCCCCTAAGGATTTTCTCCTCATATCGTCACTGAGGATTGTGCTAATCACATCATCAAACACCAACTTTCTAGATCCAAGCACAAAATTACTCATTATCATTACAATGCTACCCCACGAGTCTGGTAGTGAATAAAGAAACCCAAAATCCATAACCTCATCATCAAAATCAATCTCTACAAATTTTAAAGAATCCATAATAGCATAAAACTCGTTAAGGTGTTCTTGGATAGATCCACCCTCTTGCAACTTCATAGTAAATAGCTTTCTAATCAAGAAAATTTTATTTTAAGGTGAGGGTTTTTCATACAACTTAACTAGTGTATCCATGGCTCCTTTGGTGGTGTTTTCCTTCCCAATGTTGTATGCAACAAAACTAGTTAGGCTCAACCGGATCACCCCTAGTGCCCTCCTGCCTATCAGATCCCATTCATCATCATCCATCATCCTAGGTTTACCATCAGTCTCCCCTTTCAGATCCAAGTACAAATCATCTTTCTGATACATATAATCCTCCACTTTGGTTTTCCACATAGCAAAATTTTGTCCTATAAATTTCTCTAATTTAAACTTAGAACTTTCTCCCATTTCTTCCACTCGAACTAAAAACTCTTCTATGAGTGTCATTTTTGAAAAAGATAACTTTGATACCAGTTGTTAGGAATTCACCATTACAAACAATACATAACCTATGCGAAAAAATAAATAATAATAGCGGCAATGGAAAAATAGTTCAAACCGTAGTTAAGCAGTGCAATAAATAATAAGCAATCACACAAATATAAGAGACACAAGATATATGTGGTTTGGATAGTGTACCCTATGTACACGGAGAAACAATTAGTCCTTTATATTATTAACAATACAACAATCTTATCCTCTTGTACAATGTCTCATCCCCTCTCTTCCTCTAAACCAAAAAGAGCATTCCGCCATAGAGGCAATCTTTACAATAAAAATATATATAGATATTTGTGGCTTTTCCTCTACCTGAAACCACATAGTGGTGTCGAAATACAATGAGCCAAAAATATGGGCTGATAACCACCCATACGCTTATCGCGTTCTTATGACAAGTATTTTTTACCAAGAAAATTCAGTTAAATTGCCAACCATAAATTTTCATTAAAAATTTCTCCATCAACAATATTTAATAGTAATTAAATATTTAATGGTAATTAAATATTAAATTTTACCCCTTGGAACCCCATTCAAGGGCCTATTGTTGATTATTGCCTATCAACAATACTCCTTGGAAATTAATTATTTTCTTATAAATTTAGCTCCATTACCTAACACTATTGGGTGGAGATTAGTGGCGCATATAGCTTCACTATAGCTTTTCTTTGTTGTTGCATAAAGTATTATGCTATTGCTATCTATATCAATTTTCTTTTACTTGTTGTTCTTGAGTGTTGGTCTCTCTGTAGTAGACACCTTATATTTGTTTAAGTATTGTATTATTCTTTATTGTAGGTGTGTGTGTAGGTACACAAGACTCTTACTAGCTCCTCTTTAACCTTTAACCTTGCACTTGGTCCATGCTTATCACTTCTACTCTCATTTGCAAAACTCAACCGACTGCATTGCTCTTTCAACATTATTAATGTTGGACTTCATGTTTTATATCCTACTTTGCATTATCTTGTTATCTTGACCTTCGTGCTATGCACTATCTTGACCTTAATGCTTGCTTTCTTATCCTTTGTGCTTGCTTTTTGTGCTACAATTTTATGTTCTTAATTTTGCATTAGATAGTGCTTCTTTATGAATCCTCTAAAATATTTCTTCTCTATATGCAATTCGAACTCTTTCGTTATTCTCTATAAGATCTTCTTTCTTAAGACCTTTTTCTCTATTATATAATGTCTTATTTTAGTATGTCTCAAAATATTCTATGTATATCTTGGGCCTTTTCTCTTTTATGGTTGTGGTTGCTTTCTAACCTCTATCCAATTCTAGATATGAACCTCTTCTCTTATTCTTCTTATTTCTCTATCCTTTTATATTGGCATCTTGGGCCAATGCCAAGGTCAATATGACCTAAAAATTTTCTTGAATCAATATCAAGGTCTATATGACCTGAATTCCTTCTCTTGAATCAATGTCAAGGTCTATATGACCTAAATCCTTTCTTTTGAATCAATACCAAGGTCTATATAACCTGAATCTCTTTTCTTCTTAGAATTTCTTCCTATAATCTCCTTCTAGACCAATTTCAAGGTCTAGATTACTTGTAATTACTTCTATTATCAAGTTCAATATTTAATGTGACATGAATCTTCTTATGGTCTCAAGGTCTATCTCTTTATGACCTAAATCTTTAATTGGTGTCAAGGTCTATTTCTTTATGACCTAAATATTTTCTTGGTGTTAAGGTCTATCTCGTAAAGACTTGAATGTTTTTTTTTTCTATATTTAGAAGCTAAAACTCTTCTCTATCCTTTGTAGGAAGCTTCTCACACTTTTGTTGTTTAATATCTTAATAATGTTAAGCTGAATTTTAATAGCCCCGTATCCTCTATTAATTTCAAGGTGACTTTGAATGTCCCTAAAATCTCTATCAATGTCAAGTTTATGTTGAATGTACCTGTATCCTCTATAAATTATCAAGGGATATCTATATCTTTGAATCTTCTATTAGTTATCAAGGGATGGTTATGGCCCTAAATTATCAACTATCTCAAAGTTGATTCACCTTATCAATAAAATTGAGTCTTAGTCTTCACTGGTTATTCTTCAATAATGGAAAGACCCTAGCTTTTCTACTCAATATGACCTTATAATAGATTCTGAGTCTCTCTACCTTTAAAGTAGATAGACTCTTAATGAACTTTATCAAACTAGATAAAATTGATTTTGTAATAGTGGTTAAAATAAACTCTATTAATCTAGATAGAATTTGGTGGTAACTCGGATACTACTGATAGATTTTAAAGCCTTAATACTACCATAAATATCATAAGTTAAATATATAGGATCGAATATAATATAGCCACAACATAGTAAGGTCAATAAAATTATAAGAGTAGAATAATATGACCAAATTAATATGTATAGCAAGACTTATAATAACCCAAATAACATTCAATAATAAACAACAATATGAATATAAATAGTTTGAATCTTTCATGAACCATACATGAAGAATAACTTACAATAGTACTTGCTCAAAATGTATGCAATTTGTATTACTCCTATTTCTATTACAAAAGTATATGATAGTAATGATCATGTATATTTTTTATTCTTGCTTATGGAGTATTATCTCCATAATATAGCCATAGTAATATGGCTCTTTGGACACTTGACCATGTCTTGCTATATACCAATTTTGATGACTCTTGGCTTCTCTACTTGACACTTGCATACTTGATGAACACTTGAATCTATATTGTATGTACACCTATACATGACTCTTGCACTTATATAACTTGAATACTATAACCTAGAAACTTATGCTTATCTTTACATTACATATTTGCACTCTTACATATAAGATACTTGTGCACATAGACTCAACTTACACTTGCACACTAACTCACATGACACTTGTGCATTTCCTACATATTCACACTTACATAAAATGGGAAATATAACTCACACTCTAAAATATGACTCAACCCTAATATAATATTTACATATATACCATGAAGGTACCATGGGGGTACATTAGCATGTACCAAATAATGTAATATACTCCAACAACTCAATATGTAGCTAGCTATGTGCTAAAGTACTCACTTATTTTATCCCTCTGTCCACCTCTTCTTCATCCTAGATTACTATAAATTGATCATAAATTATGGAACCCATCTCTAAAAGAGTATTTTGAGCTTTAACCCTAGGTATTTGGCCTTACATTTGAGTGCTCTCCTTAGAATAAGTAGTGGGTTACTATGTCAAAGGAGGTTAGGGTATGATAGATTGTATGGTTGGGTTTGGTTGCTCTCTTTATCTAAATTCATCTATGAATAGGGCAAAAAGCTAGCCCCATTAAACAATTGAGAGTAGAGAAAGAGATTTATACCCCTTGTGAGCTTTACCTCTAAATGAAGCCACCGATTGTCTTAGAGCAACATTTTGATTTGTATTGTTATGCAATTGATACCAAAAGACCATGTTTTATAGATGCTCCAATAGGGTTGTCAGATCCCCTCTAGTATAATATGGTAATGATTTGAGCTTAATGTTAGAATATCATTCCATATATCCAGTGATACTATAGGTCATAAGGGGTTTCTTTTGTTCCATGTAGGGAATTTTATAGGTGGTAGAGTGACCATGTTTTAGCACATGTTGGTTAGCAACAACAAAGGATCTAGTGTAGATATTTTGTTCATAACTCTAAGTCCTTTGATTTGAGTAGAGTTGCTAGGTGTATACAACATTTACTCTTCAAGATAATAGATTGAGATCTTCATCGAAATTCCAATTTGGTATCCTTTGGATTAGCTTCTTCTAGATATTTTTTCTTGAGTAGAGTCACCATGTGATATTTTTAGGTGCTTCAAAAAGCAAATAGGTAGGGATCCCCACTAGAGATAGATCCTAATCATTATTTTTATTATGGGACCAATGACAAATTAGTTGGATCCCACCATATATGCTATTAAATTGATGTCCTCTTTGATTGTCCTGACCATCATATTAGGGGCTGGATGGTCAAGATGATCATACCTCGAGTATAATGGCATAAGAGGGTAACCCTGAAAACATGGGATTTGGCTCAATTAGGTGGATACAAGGTTTTTTATAAGGTCATATCCTTTTAATATGTGATCTTAAATGCACAATCCTAATATACCAACTTTAGGGAAAAAGGGTTAGAGAAATGTAGAAAACAAAGACAATAAAATGGAAAAAATCTAAAGCTAACATAAGCTAATAAGAGATGATGTGCCAAAATCTAAATAATATATCTCTACACAATATCTCTAAGTGTAATTTAATGATAGACCTAAGATGAACACTTCCTCCTATAAGCATGCTAAGCACACATTTTTATATAAATGAAGTGAGATAGAGATTTGTTAGTCATATCCTATAATATACACACAAAATGCATACATATACATAAAATGAGGTATAAAGTAAATAGTTATAGTCTCAACCATGTATATATGAATATGAAATATTACAAGATATACTAGAACTGGGGGATTAAAAGCATGCCTACAAGACCACTTAGGAATCCAACTACTGCTATACAGAGAAAAATGAATGGAAAGTTATACAACTTACCAATCCTTTATAATGCTAAAACTACTACTATTTATAGATTACAAAGGGGCATATTTTCCCTCTAAAATTGTGTAGAAATTTCAAGAATGACTACTCTTCTACATATTAGGTAATATCTTCATTCAAGTCACTAGCTCCTTTAGGATCTATGGATCTGCAATCTTTAACACTGAATGGTTTTAGATCTTTAGATGTGCAGTTGTTGCTTTTATTGCCATCTATCCTTTCTTAGGATTCCTAATAGTAATTATAATCTATGGAATAAGTAATGCAACTACAAAAGCTACTCAAATCAATAAGAAAATCATGCTAAGTAAAATATAATATTTATTGATATCACATGAGCTTGTTACAATGAAATATAGACTCGAGAGTCTATGATATAGATCTACAAATGTCCTTTGGTGTCCTTCCAAGACTCTTGAAATTTCATATAACTTCTGGGACTCTTGACCTTCCATATGAAAAATAATGTAATATACTCTAACACCCCCTAGTATTACATTATTTATGGTAATCTTCTCTTGAACCACACAACTGATCTCTGAAAGCTTAAAACTTGTTTCTACCTAGAGATTTTGTGAAAAAATTTGCTACCTACTTATCAGTAGGAACATACTTTAAACTGATATGATGATTATGAAAGTGATCTATGATGAAATAACACTAATCTTCAATATGCTTGGTTATTTCATGTATAATGGGATTTTTTTATTATATTGAGTAATCCTTGATTATCACAATGAATTAGAGTAGGACTTATTTTTATTTCCATATCTGATAAGATATATTGTAACCATAAAGCTTCACAAGTTGTATCCCTCATTGCATGATATTATACTTCTTTAGATGGTTGTGCTATTGTATGTTGTTTCTTATTGTGCCATGAAATTGAACTTGAACCCATATAAAAAAATGTAACCTGAAGTAGATTTCTATCATCAATTTATCCTGCATAATCTGAATTTGTGTATCCTTGTGAAAAAATATTCTTGACATGTCTCTTGTATATTAATCCATACTATGTAGTTTTCTTAATATAGCCTTCCAGTGGCTTTCTAGGTTCTTGCATAAACCTTGAAAGATAATTTATAGAAGAAGGTAAATTAGGTCTAGTGTTGGTTAGGTATAGAAGACTTCCAATCAATTATCAATATTTTGTAGCTTAGATTAGAGGTGTATTATCATTTTTAGATAACTGAATCCCTTGTTCCAGAGGAGTATCTTTACGTTTGTAATTATTCATCCTGTATTTTTATAGTAGTGTTTTTACATATCTTGTTTGTGAGAGCGTGATGCTATATGTAATCTAACAAATTTCTAGGCCAAGAAAGTATCTCATGAGTCTTAAATCAATCATTTGAAATTATTTTTCAAGTCCATTATTTATTTAATTTATAAGTCTTTTAGAACTTCTTGTAACCACTATGTCATCAACATATACTATGAGAATTAATATATCATTTCCAATTATTTTTGTATATAAACTTGGATTTGAAGAGCTTCATTTGAAATTGTGTTGCAATAAGTGATTATTAATATTTATGTTCCATGCTATGGGTACTTGTTTTAAACCATATAGAGATTAATTTAACTTTTAAATCTTGTGTTATTGACCTTTGACAACAAAGCCTTTTGTTTGAGACATGGAGACTTCATCCTCCAAATCTCCATTAAGAAATTAACTCTTGATATTCATTTAATGAATTTTCCAACCACGTTGATCTTCTAAATAACATATTGTTTGATAGTCATCATTATGGATGTTGGTGCAAATATCTCTTCATAATAAATTCCCTCTATCTATGTATATACTTTTGCTACTAATCAAGCTTTGTACTTTTATAATGTTCCATCTACTCTACGCTTAATATTGTAGATCCATTTACATCCTACCATTTTTTTCTTAGAGGTAATTCTACTAGATTCTAGGTTTTGTTCTTTTGTAGTGACGATAATTTTGACTCCATAGCTGATCTCTACTATGAGTAATTTAGTGCCTAAAGTGTCATTTTTGGTTATTCTATTACACTTAGTAATCCCCTATCCATTCTACTTTGACTACGAGTTTGAGGTCTAGTGGTAGTAAGGTCAGACATATATTCCAAATTTGATTCTTGAATAGTGTTCTTGAGCCATATTGGTTCTTTCCTTGGAACATTTGTAGATATTTTTGTAGATTCTAATTCTAATTATTCTAAAGACTCTATATCCAATTATTCTTGAGGTCCTGACTCTATTTCTTTTGAGAAATCTAGAAGAATGTCAAAATTTGTATTTTCTTCTTCTTAAGTGTCAGCATTGTAGCCTTCATCAAATATTACATCTTGGCTTGTGTATAATTTCTTAGTACATGGATCAATGATTTTGTATCCTGATGATTCATCATCATACCCAAAAAATATACCAACCATACTTTTTTCATCTAATTTTATATGTTTCTATTTTGGAAGATGCATATAAGCTTTGTGTCAAAAAATTCCTAAATCTCGCCACACTTGGTTTCTATCCCAACCATGCTTCTTCAGGAGTGCTATTCTTGAGTATTCTTGTAGGTAATTGATTTTGCAAGTATACTGCTATTTGAACTGCCTCTACCCAGTATTGTCTATCCAAATGGGCTTCTTTTAACATACATATTACCATTTCTATTATGGATTTGTTTCTTCTTCTTGCTATGTCATTTTGTTGTGGAGAATAAGCTATAGTAAGTTATCTCTTAATTCCATTTTACTTTAGAAATAGATCAAATTCATTTGAAGTAAACTCTCATTCTCTCTAATCTAATATTTTTAATAGTCTTTCCTGATTCTCTTTCTACTTGGAGTTTGTATTGCTTGAAACAATTGTAAGCTTCTGATTTATATTTCATGAAATATACCCATATTTTCCTAGTATAATCATAAAAAAATAGCTACAAATACTTATATCCTCCAATACTTGTAGTATTCATTATACCACATAAATTTATGTATATTAATTCTAGTGGTTGTTGAGATATATATTGGCAAATTTCAAATGGTATTCTATGTTGTTTTCTTGCTAATTATTCTGGACAAATGGTAGATTCCCAAGAAATGTTTGGAATTCCTTCAATCATTTGATATTTTATTAACTTGGTTTAAGGATAATGTACTAGAATATCCCATATTCTTGTGCCATAAGGCTCTTGATGTTATGGCTGAGAGAACAAGATTCATAGTTATCTTTAGAATGAATACATTCTCCTTATAAGATCCAGAAGCTATTAATTTTCCTTATTTAGTAATATGACATTGTTTTATTCCATTTATAACCTTGAATGAATACAAAAAATAAATTAGAATTTAATCCCAAAATATATAGAACATTGTTAATTATTCCTTTTTCATTTTTTAGATAAACCAGAACATCTCCTATTCATTTTACGACATATGTATTACCATATGTCTTTCATGTATTGCTCTTAATACTTTGAATAATTTTTTGTTTTCAGTCATATGTTTATTTGCTCCTAAATCAATACATTAGTAATCCATATGTTTTCTTAAAATATTTGCAAATTTGTAAGTTTTGTTTTTTGTAGAAACCCTTATTACTCCAAGCAAATATTAAATTGCAAAACTTTTTGTATATTTCTCCAAAGTATTCTTATTAAAGAATTACTCCTTCAATTTACTATTATATCTAAGGTTTCAAATATGAACTTATTCTTATCAAACTACCTTTTCTTTTTACTTCGAAAATAATAACCTTAAAAAATTCCTTATTAATCCAAACCTAGCTTATGAGTAATTTTAATGAAATATATTCCCTTAGCATTAGAGTTGTATTCTCCGATCAACAACACTTGACTTCTCTCTACAGATTTTCCACTGTGTACACCTATGAATGGAGTTGTATTTACATGTTCTATCTTGACTTGATTTATTGGCTTATTTGAGAGATTACTACTCCCACATTGCCTTTAATAGCCTTGCACATCAATATTAGCTTTACTATTCACTTTTGTAACCTCCAAATATTCTCTTACTGCATCCAATTGTTGATATCCTTCGCATGTTTCTGCCTACACTAATATGTCACTTTTATTAATGGATTCTTGAAATTTTTGGTTCCTTAGAAGAATATTTCCTTTAGTGGGCGTAAATTAACCTTTGAACTTATATTTTCTACTTACCACTTGGTAGATTGTGCGCTAGAATCTTCAAGTTTCTATTTGTATGTGTCACTTGGCACTCCAACTCTTCTACCTCCCTTGCAATACATTTTCCTTCTCTAGCAGATATTATTGTGGCAATGGGAATTACTTGTAATGCTCCTTCAATGCTTATCCAATATTAATCAATGTGGTGCTTGCATGTAGACTTATTCCTCCTAGGGTTGCTCATTATTAAATCTTCATTGTTACAACGCTCATTTCATTTCCATGCTTCAATACATTTGTTTCAACGTATTCTTGCACTTTAATTTTCACAATAGTATGCTTATTTATAAAGGGTGAACGTCCTTATTTGATTTTATACTTTCACAAGTTACTTTATCTCTTTAATGAAGTTCAATGATGTAGATCTCATCTATGTATCTTTAGTGGTGTGAAGCTTCTATCCACATCTCTCCAATGGCGTAGAGATTAATGACTTTCCTTCCTTAGAGCAATGGTAACAATCCTTTGATTGGTGGTTCCTCTTGCTCTTTTGAGTGGTGATTCTTCTTCTACAATTATACCTTCAGTACCTCTCGAAGTTTGTGCTTATCCAAGAATCTTATGCTTATTCTAGTGTTTTTTGACACTTATAAATTTTTCCAAATTTCTAATCCTTATTCGATCTTCACTTAGCTTAGATTATTGCTTTCACTTTGTTGTAATAAATATGCAATACATAAGAACTATAACAAATTACTCACTAACAATACTATATACTTCTTATTTCTCCTTAGTATTGCTACTTAATATTTTTAGGTCTTTAAGATGTAGACACTACTAATTCCTTAATCTAAAGAACTCATTTAAGTTCTCAATTTTCTAATTTCAGAATAATGCAATGTAGATCTCAAACAATATGATGCTCTTAAACCTTGAAGTATTATTCAGATAATAAATTTGTGTTGTACCAATTTTTGCATACCTTTATATTATTCGCTTGTTGATATTTCTTTGCTGACTTGGTTCACTAATCTCTTTTTCTCAAAAACTTTGTGGCCTCTTCAATCCTCTTTTTTTTTAGGCTTGTTGTCAGATAGCAATGATTATCCCAAATTTTATGGGACTCCCTCTTCTTAGGAGATTTTTCTATTTGTAATTTTCTATCTTGAGCTTTCTTCAAGTCTTCTCGAATGGCCACTCTCTAGTATTCTTCCTATTATTTGAATTCTTTGTAATGGAGATTTAATCTTCCCTATCAAATCTTCTTCTATCGGTATTTGCATGTAGTGACACACAATGGTAGGTCCACTTTGCTAAGACATATTAAGGTAGAAGCTATGGTGGTCCCTTGTGGCTTTGATACCACTAATAGTAATTCTACTCTATGGAATAAGGAATGCAACTACAAAAACTACTCAGATCAATAAGAAAATCATGCTAAGTAAAATATAATCTTTATTGATATCACATGAGCTTGTTACAATGAAATGTAGACTCGAGAGTCTATGATATAGATCTACAAATATTCTTTGGTCTCATTTTGAAACTCTTAACCTTTCATATAAATTGTGAGACTCTTGACCTTTTATACAATAAATAATGTAATATACTCTAACAATTCCCAAGGTATAGATGTAGGAAATATTCTACAATTGATTATCCAAATATGATGTTGTCCTTTTTTGTAGCTCCCATGCTCTTGCCTTTGATACACCAACTATTTTCTTGGGTTGTTAGGTCTAAGATGTGCGGGTAGGTAGGCTTGAGGATTTTTTGCCACCATTGTCTTTATGAACTGAACTACCACTTTTGGAAGATGTATTCATAATGTTTAGATATTTTATGACTGTCAAAACTTTTCTTCTTTCTTTTGCGTTGAAAATTTCAAAAAATTAATCTTTAGACGCTTGTTCTTTTTTTTCATTTTGAAACTTTTCCATATTCTAACTTTTGAGACTCTATATATCACAAGTCATTGGAACTTTTATTTTACCCTTCTTATTATAAAATTTTTGGAAGTGATGTTAACCTTTGATTGAAACTTTTCATGATCTAAGAAGACTTGTTCCTCAAAAATTTTCTTTGCCTTCTAACTTTTGAAACTTTTGACCAGGAATCTTGCCCATACTTGTGTAGCACTTCATTTTTTGCTTTTTTACATTTACTATGCTTAGGTCATCTTTCAAATTTTCCTCTTGACAATATTTTTGAATGTAGTGATAATTCAGTACAATTTTTTAAAGTTTACTTTAAAAAAACATAATTTATTCATGCATGTGTATAAATTTTATATTAAACTATATTGTTTTGCATGTTTAGTTTTTAGATATCTCATGATTGGATGGACCTCAAAACACATTGAGATCTATGTCAATGTCCATGAATAAGTATTTTATAGAAGCAATGCTTTATCCACTTGTTTTCCTCCTAATGTTTATGCTTTAATAGAGGAACAAATAAGTGGTTTTGATGACATGATTGAATATGTTTTTCACTCTTATGGCAGATTATACATGGAGCTCATTGAGGTGGACAAACATGATGTAAGTTCAAGTCATACCATTAAGAGTCACACATTGCAACTTAAAATTTAATTTAGCCAATAAATAGAGGTGAATGAGGTACTGAGGGTTAAAGGCTTGACACAAATTCTCTATTTATTATAATCACATTGCCAACTTCAGTGATATATGTATTGAGTTTTAATATTTGTTTGATAGTCCATTTTTTAATAGATCTAATTATTATTATATATGCATGAAGATGAATGAGACCCTAAATATCAACACATCATTGCATGATCTAACCATGCAAAACCCTTATCAATACAAATAAAACATTTGAACACCATTTTAAATTTGAACTTGTTGAATTATTTGTAACAATCAATAATTACAAATTTTTTAATATTCTAGATTATTTTATAATTTATATGTTTGTGCACTATGCAAGCTCTTTCAAGTGATGTCCACATACCTAGTATGAGCATGCATCACTTTAATTACACGCACATTTTAACATGTTATATAATTGTAAAGATTTTTATATTCATAGATTTTATACTTCTATATCCATGAACTATCTAGTTAAAGGCACTAAATTGATGGGGTATTTTTTATCTCAGACGTGACCAAAATTAGATTCAATAACATGGATTTTTATGGAATAAGGTGACCTATGGAGGGGCTGTGAAGGGCGATGTAGGTGTTGTGCCACCTATATTTTCTACCTTTCTTATTTCCCATCATAGTAGGGATGGAATCAATAGGATTTTAGTTCTTGTGTGCTTATCCTCAATGGCTATGAATAAATTTTAGGTGAAAATGAGCGAGGCCATGGAGCACAGTTCTCCATTCCTACCTTCCGCTCTCTAAGAGGGCATGGAAAATATATTATGCATACATCTTATATTTCTATCAATGCAAGTATGTGAGTATGTATTGTTGGTGTCTAATAAGTATTTCCACTTGTGTTTGTGTAACAAACTTGATCTAACACACAAGGTTGTCCATTCCAATATGACTCACTATAATCATAAATATTTACTCGCAAAAAGTCTATTTTTCACCCCATATTTAATTAGTACATATGCATATATTTACTCGCTTCGAGAATACTTAACACTATAGACGATCTCTCAAGTGGTCAAGATTGACTAGATTTAGCAAAATGTGCCATTTTGTGAATACATTCTTCTCCTTTACTAGAGATCTAAGTTCACATTTGGGGTTGTCCTTATAGGGTCTATATCACCTAAAAGAGTGGATGCATAATTACTCGTCCCATAGCATGAATGAATTAGGTTCATTTATTCTAAATTCTATCCTTACTTTATTATTATATATATATTTTTAAGACATGTTAGGGTATAGTGTAAATATGCCTAGTGCCTAGTTGAGATTCCAACATCTTATGGATTCAATTAGGGCCCACCAATTCACTGGATTGGAACTAGGTATCTCAAGTCATTTTATGACTAACAAGGAGTTATCCCATACCAACCCATTTCTAAACCGTATAGCATCAATATCTAGTGACTTCTAGTACCGGTATTCTACTAGCAATTCCCTAATCGAACGATGAGCATGAGACCCCTCACCATAAGACTCATATAAAAATTAGAGGTGACATCCCATACCACATCTCATTTGGAAAAAGGACCACTTGTCTCGTGCAGGTTTGCTAAAAAGTAGTTGTTATTGATTTACAGTAATTACCAACTTGTAACTATCGGTGTTGCATGGATGTTCATCCGACTTGATGATACATCAAAATATTTATGACTTCATCCTCCTTGATGAGTTTAAAATAGTTTACAATATAGAGATTAACAATTTCTTTGCATTTGGTTGGGAAAATTATTTCTAAATTTATTGAATCTCAAAGTTCTATTCATTTTTTGATACAATCAATCTTGCTAATCTAAATACATATTCTTTTACATATTTTCATAAAATATTATTTAAAAAAAATAGTCCAAGGATCTAATAAACAAATTACTTAAATTAAATTCATCAAGCTCACATATCTTCATTCCATTTTACTTGTAGAAAATAAATCAATACGAAAATAACCCATTATTTAAAAAGAAGACTACACAGGACATTTTCTTTTTATAAACTATTTTTAATTTTTAATTTAAAAAAAAAAAAATTATAATCTACTTACAAATTCCTCTTTATTTATTTAGTCAATAATTTCCACTAATATAAATATTTAACTAGAATTTTACGTTTAAAAAATCACATTATAAGTTTGCCACAAGTATTGAAAGACCTTTTAAGCAATAGCATAAAATTCTGAATTATTAAAGCAATAAACAATACAAATACTATTAAATGAAGTTTCACTTTTGAAAATATGGGTAGCTTTATATAACTTAGTTTGCCATGGTTTATTCTATGATACTCTATTCTAGAGAATCAATTGGTAATTAAGTGTTCAGTTTGGATAACTCATGATGTTGGTTCTAAGTTTAATCAATGTAGGATTCCTTTGACTACAACTCAAATAGTAGTTGGACTAAATCCACCAGCAAGGAGTATATGTAATAGGGTTTAGGATGGTTTTTAAGAAGATTCTAGAGAAAGGTTTTATAACAATCTAAAGTTTAAACATAAATTTATCTCACTAAACAAAAACTATTTTTATTCATTCTAAAAAATTAATGGTGTACATCAATTATTCTTTTATTTATTTAGTTTTCCTTTTGACTTTTAGAAGTAACAATTTAGTTTCATATCATTCCAAAATATAAGTAAGTGAATTATATAAAGTATAATATAATATTATTTTATAGAAAAAGTAAGATGCAAGTGTACTCATAATCAAATTAAAGTTTATAAGACAAAAGATATTCCAAACTAGCTTAGTCTATCCTTTCTCATATTTAATTTATAAATTTCCATAATCGATTTCGAAAGGAACTAACTAGGCTTAATCATATAAAAATATATAGTGACCTTGAATATATATCATTTAAAGTTAGATATAACATAAAATATTCTATTATTATTTTTTGAATAGGTTATATGTGGCTTCTATCGGGGTCACTCCCATCAAAATTGTAGCAAATATTTTTATCACTATTTTTTTCTCTTAAATATATTCTTCAACTTTCTCAAAGTGCTATGTTTCCACAATCAACTCCTTGACAACATTTTGATTAAGACATAAAATCTCACTTGGCCAGTTGTCTTTTAAAATTTGAATTTCATGGGGATATAGATCAACACCATAATTCGCTAATTTATTTGCTACTCGATTTCCTTCTCTATAAATATGCTCACACTGCCAGGATATTGCCTCTAGTAATAGATGATGAACATCAATAATATTATTATTTTTTATCCAATCTCCACATCCATTTTTTTAATAGCATTGATAATAACTTGTAAGTCCCCCTCAATTAAAATATATTTCTATCCTTTTTTTGCTACAATTTTAATCCCAGTAAGAAGTGCCCTAGCCTCTGCATAGTTGTTAGTTGAAGTTCCATATGATTATGAATAAGTGGGGAGAATTTTGCCTTCACTATTTCTAAAAATACCACCTCCACCAACTTTTCTTGGATTTTCTTTAGAAGCACCATAAAAATTAATTTTGATAATCCCAATTTTTGGACATTTTCATTTTACCATAGATCAAAGTAGATCCTTTATTTTAATTTCGTTGTCACAGATGACTCTTCCATGTATGTTCAAATGTTGTAGCCAAATTATTAGCACTTATTTTTCTATAATTGAGTCTTCCCATGATGAGCACCATATTTCTAGATATTCTGCAAGAGAGGAACTGATACGGTTCCAAGCTTGGGCATGATTTTGATATTTATTATTAAAAATTCTATTATTCCTTTCAAGCCATAAATTCCAACAAATAATGACAGGGTCAATCCTCCAAAGAATACATAATGCTTTAGCTTTGAAATAATTTATCCAACATTTTATCAACTCTTTCAATGTTGATGGAGATACCCAATATAATTTCATATTTTTTAAAAAGTAACCCCAAATGGTGAGCAAACATATAATGAAGGAGTAAATGATCTGATGTTTCTAAATCCTTCTCACATAAGGCACATATGAAGGGTCCATAATATCCTTTTTTTGTAGAATTTCTCCTAAAAGAAACTTACTTTGAAATGCTAACCAAGAAAATTTTCAGGCCTTAGGGAGAGCCTCTAATAACCAAACATTCTTCCAAGGAAAATATTTTGGAGCAGGGAATTTTAATTGTTCTACATTTTCATACCCCAAATTTATTGAGTATCCACCATTCTTTGATAAGTTCTAAACCAACTCATATTTTCATGTAAAAATTAGCAAATAAAACTCTAGAAGCATATTTTGAAGTTCATCTGCAATTTGTTTTTGTTCCTCTCCTTCAACCAGGTCACTAAAATAAATTCATGATTTGTAGTTTTTATTCATAATAATATAATATTTGACCTTTGGACCTTTAAATACTAGGTACGCTTGAGCCAATGGCTTTAATTTTGTGTTTAAGATGAGAGGATAAGACTTCAACCAAGCATCATACCAAAAATTTACATAACTCCCCTCATTGACTAACCATCTAATATATTTATTTATCAATTGTAAACTCTTTGATATGAATTTCCATGTTGATGATCCTTAAGGTAGAGTTATTTTTCTAAAAAAATTTATTGCATCAAGATAACCTATACATTTGTGAAGTAATATTTTTTCGCAATTCTTTCCTTGATCTCTAAATAATCTCCACCCAAGATTTTCACCTAATGCCAAATTTATAAGTTTACAATTTTGCAATCCTGCTCCTCCAATATTCTTTCCTCTTCAAACCCTTTTCCAATTACGAAGAGGAAACCTAAATTTTTCCTCAACTTTTCCATAGAATTTCTCTTTGAATTTTATCAATTTTTTATGTAATGCCTGTTGGCAGTCTTGAAACTGACATCATATAAATAGGAATGGATTGCAAAGTAGTATTTATGAGTTGTAGCCTTCCCGCCATGGTTAAGAACTTACCTTTCCAACCTGCCAAGCCAACTTTCATTCTATCCGAAAAAAAGATCCAAAGCTCCTTTTTATTTCATTTATCAAAGGAATACCCAGGTAGATTGATGGAAATTTTTCAATTTTAAACCCCAAAATATTCACAATAATTTTTTGTAAATCTAGGGTAGTATTAATGAAAAAAATCCTGGATTTTGAAGTATTTACCAACTATCTAGTAGCCTTATCATAACATGACAATATTGATTTAAACTCCATGGCCTCACTAACTAAGGGATTACCCAAAAGAAAAGTATCATCAACAAATTGGAGATGAGATTCAAAGGGACCATTTTTTGCAACTTGAATACCCTTGATTTTTCCTTCTATTTTTAATTTAAAAATGCTCTCCCTAATGCTTCTACCAGAATAATGAATAGATAAGGAGAAAGAGGATCACCTTGACGAAGTCCACAAGATGACTTGAAGTACCCAAGAGGAGAACCATTGATCAAAATAGAAAATTTTGCAGTGCTATAACAACATTTAATCTACTCACACCAACTATAATAAAAGCCAAAATTTCTAATAATAGCATGTAAAAAAATCCAGGAAACCCTATCATATGCTTTGTTCGTATCTAATTTCAAAAGCATACCTAGTTTTTTCGTAGAATGAAGAGAACATATGGCCTCTTGTGCAATAATTATACCATCAAAAATTTATTTACCCTTAACAAATCCACCTTGTTCCTCTGAGATAATACACCCTAGAATGCCCTTCAAAATTTTTGCCATAATTGTTGAAATGATCTTGTAAATCATATTACAAAGGCTTATTGGACAAAAAATATCAAAATATTTTGTGTCACCCTTCTTGGTAAACAAGGTAATAAAAGTAGCATTGATCTCACTTATTATAGCCTTATTTTTTCGGGCCTCTTCCACTGCATCTAACATATCACTCTTCAATAAATCCCAAAAAATTTGAAAGAAAATTACAGAAAATTCATCGGGGCTGGGTGCCTTGTTAGGATGGAAAGAGAAAACTACTTCATGGAGCTCCATAGATATCTTCTTCCTCAAGCTTTCATTTTTTTCTGAGTGATAATTGATAGAATATTTTGTAGAAGTTTTTCTTGTGCCTCCTTATCTTGCATAGAATTTGACAAAATATTTTTGAAATAATTTATTGCTTCCTTCCTTATATCTTCTTCATCCTCAATATTTCTTCCATATGGAGTTATAATATTTTTTATATGACGAACAGAAAATTTTGTTTTTTATAGCATGTAGAAACTTTGGATTTTTATCTCCTTCCTTGATCCATTTCTCTCTAGATTTTTGGAACCAATATGACTCATTTTTCAATGCATTATGATAATTAGAAATTAATTTTTTTTCTTTCACATAAGAATCCTAGTCCATTCCATTAATTTCTACTATCTCTTGTAAATTTTGTATTTTGGATTCAATTTATTTTTCTCTAAAAATGTTACCAAAATATTTGACATTCCATATATTCATTTGATACTTTACATGTTTCAACTTTTGAACAAACTTGTACATACATGATCCTTCAAATTTTTATTCATCCCACCATAAAATAACCATCTGGAAAAAATTAAGGTCTTGGAGCCACATAGACTGGAAGCAAAATGGATTTGGATGACCATTTTTAGGTGACTCACAAGTCAAAAGAATAGGTTTATGATCTGATCATGCTCGCAATAAAATATCCGAAGAGATTGTATGCTTTGTTTGCAACCAATTATTAGATAAAAAGAATATATCTAGTCTTTCTGCTATATGATTTTTTCCAATGTGTCTATTATCCCATGTGTATTGAAATATTGAGGGACTAACATCCCAAAGGTCATTTGAATTGACAAATGAAGAAAAATATTGCATTGATTTAGACCATCCTAGAATGCCACCCTTCTTTTCCAAAGGAGATATAATAGTATTAAAATCACCCCCAAGAATCCATAGATCACAATGAATCATCATTGTATTTGACAAAAATATACTAAGATCCTTCCAACATATTTCACTTGGAGTAACTATAGTTGGAGCATATACATTTATAACCTCAAATTTGATGTTTTCCTCTTTCCTACAAAATAATCCAGCAACCCAATTACTTTTTGCTTCTAATAGTTCTCCATACCATTTGCATTTATCCCATATTATTGCAATACCTCCTGAAGCTCCTATATAAGAAACTTCTAAACAATCACCTGTCTTCCAAATATTCTTAAAAACCTCCTTACATTCCTCACTGCTTAATTTTATTTCTTGTATTAAAATAAACTTATGGCTATAACAACCTATTAATTCCTTAACTCTTTTTAGGGTTTTTATTCATAACCCTAATATTCCATGATATCATTTTCATCATCAATACTTTTTATTTTTGTTAGTGGACTTAGCCCCCCTTCTTGTTAACACCTGTGATATTTTTGTTTGGCTTCCCAAATCAATATCCTTCTGAGTTTCATTTTCTCTTATATCATGGTTTGATGGCCATCCTCTCCTTATTCCATTCTTTCCAACACTCTCATCTTTATCAATATCTTCCATTTTTTCATATTTTTCAAAATGGGACTTATATTCTAAAGGTTTATGTTGCCTTAAAGAGTCGAAAGTGCAAGGAATAGCCTCGTTGGCATTTTTTTCTTTATGTTGCCCTAAAAAATCTAAACTGCAAAGATGATCCTCCATAGTCATCGCTTTCTTATGTTGGCTTGAAAACCCTAAATTTCCTTAGATATCCTCCATAATATTTTCTTTAATATACTACTCTTGAAAACCTAAAGTGTAAGGAACACACTCCATACTAATTTCATTTTTATTAGAAGGAAAATATTTTAAGCTACTTGAGGATAGTAAAGGTGATTTACTTAGATTAATCTTGATCTCATTCTTCTTATTTGATTTAATATTCATCTCCCCATTTTAATTTGTATTAAAATTTGTCTTCCCCTCTTCCTTCGCACCTTGAGCTTATTAAAGCATAATGTGATAATATATATTAAATAATGTAGGAAATATATACAAAGTGATAGGCTATAGTTAGCCTAGAGAATCGCTAACTAATAGCTAACCAATGCACTTAGAGAAATAAGCACTAACCTACTAACAATAATATGCTAAAAAATAATATTCACTGACAATATGAATATCTAACCTAGGTAAAACAAACTAACTACCCAAGAGAATCAACATATTACCAAATAAGGTAATAGTACTCTAACATCCCCCCTTATTACATTATTTGGGTAATACATATAACTGCCCCAATACAATGAAGAAGAAGAGAAATGAAAGATGTTGTCTTAAGCTCTAGCTCATGGCTCATGGCTTTGGCTCTAGCTCTGGCTCTAAGGTTACCGTTGGATGAGTACCTCTAGGTTTATATCTGGATATGCCTATGAATCTGCCTTTGGATCATTGCCTCTAGATCTTCTTGTAGATCTACCTCTGGAAATTTGTCTTTGGGTCTATCTTTAGGTCTGTCTCTCGGTCATTGCCTTTGGGACTGCCACTCGATCTATCACTGGATCTGCCTCTAGGTCTACCATAGGTTTTACCTTTTTTGTAGAAGCCATACAAAATTACTTTCATCTTGGTCCATTATGTGTGATCTGTCCATCCACAATCTATATGAACCTTGTTGGCCATTTTCATTTTGTACCAACAATTTGAAGAAGAGTGATTTGTACATCCACATGAGTCACAAGGATGTAATTTCCAACACCTAGTTGCTACATGTCTTGTTCTACCACAATGACTACAACAATGCTTTGTAGGAGTTGTAGGATATTTAGGGTTTATAAATATGGTTTTACTGGTACTTGCTTGTCTAGAATAGCCAAGGCCTTCATTATTTGCCCTGACATTTAGCATTATTGGAGTTTTAATGCCTTGTTCATGTTTACCTAATATCTCACCATTGAATCCCATTTTATTCATCAGTTTGGATCCAAATCCTTTGGTGTATTTTTTAAAACACCCAATTTCGTCATCTTCATCAATACTTTTAACAATATGGCATGTGTCATTATTGATGAGATTATGGAGCTCTTTTTTAGGAGGTTCAATGTTTAAGTCACTAGTGTCACAAGCAAAATTCATTGTTGTAACGAAATCACCTATGTTATAACTGATATCTACCATTGAAGGTATGATGTCGCCTATATCACAACAAGCATTTTCCACAATGGGTTGAAGGTCACTTGTGTCACAACAAGCATTCGCCACAATGGGCTGAAGGTCACTTGTGTCACAACAAGTATTGACCATTAGGACCTCTTTTTCCTCACTAATATCCATTTTTACTTTATGTTGGGTAATCTCAAGTGAAACCAATGACATGTATACTATCCTTATAACACCAATAGGGATTAGAACACCATTTATCTGAATATCTTCACAAGACATAGAATCATCGAGTATGGCATCTACACCACTACGTAGTGTGAGAAATGTGCCATCCTCATAAAAATCTATCTCGTCCATATCTGGTGGAAAGTAGGGAGTTTTAACTGATTTTGCACATGCATCAGTTTATTTTGGAGCATTTTTCTTCTTTGATCTGCCCATCCTTGAAGGTGTCGGTCTCTGTCGAAAATGCACCTATTTTACAAAGGAATTTTGCAAAATTATGAACAAAGGTGTTGGTCACTGCCGAAAATGCACCTTTACAAGGTTATCCCCCTTTGTTTTTACAAAATTATAATATATCCCCCCTGTGTGTAAAATAGGATATGGTGGAGAAAAATGTTATCCCCCTTAGTGCAAAAAAATTGCAACTATGAAGCCTCTTGGGCTTTTACAATGTGAGGTAGGAAAGTAAATTCCCCCCCTAACTGCAACTGAGAGGTAAATTTCAAAGATTTTCACCATAAAAAATCCCTCCTTGATTATAAGGACTTCAAATAAAATAATTTGCTATTTATGAAGCCTAAAAAGAGGTGTACGATGGTAATTTTTTGTATTTTTATTGCCTAGACAAGGTTTATCTCCATTTTGGTTTGCAAAATAATTAATTTTAAACAATTACTTTCAGTAATAATAAAATATATACTTGCAAAATAATTATACAAAATTATAATAAGCATAATATTAAATTATTATAAAAGAAATTAAATAAAAATAATAATAATTGCAAAAAAAATATTTCAACCTCACCTTACCAAGGTAGGAATTATGCAGCAAAAGGATATATCCACTGCACGCAAATTTTTACCCATGATCTATTGCAGCTCAATGCCTTAGTGCCCGACCAACGACTGGCCAGGCTACTTGCCTCAGCGGGATGTAAAGGATAGATATTATTCTTTATTTCGGTCCTTGGTGACTGATTGTCACGGTTGGTAGTAACATTGCTCCCCAACAAATCTGATTTTGTCAGGTTGTAAAGGATCCTCCCTAAAATCCGCTGGTCTCTGCTTTGGTGTCTTCGATATTTGGAAAATCAAACATTTTGCATTGAATGTTTTTGTACTGACAATGAGAGTTGATAAATCACCATCAAATACTAATGAAGATTTGAACATCACCATAAAGATAATATCACCTGCATCCATGTTTCCAACAATGTAATCTGACTTGCAACTGTTTGTAAGGCCTGATCAGATAAAACTAGATCACGCGGTGTGTTGTTCCATACGATCATCTAAATATGCTCATCAATATCTATTAATAAGATTTTTTAGTTCCATCAAGATCTGAGGAAGTATCATATTTGTCTACCACATAAACTCCCATGCCTTTGCAAATGGTTTCTACGATCGATATTCTCAATGTGAGTGCCAATGCTTCCGTTGCGCTTGATTTTTTCACGCTTTTGTTGTCGAATCTGTGAGCAATGATAGAGTGGTAGTAATCTTCCCAAACTGGATACGCAACATCAAAACTAAAACAAGAAAGCTAAATTTATTTTATGTTTATTGTCATAGCGATCACAAAGTATCCTTCATTATGTATGATCTTCACATTGCTCAACGGATCCACAGTGATCCAATGTTCTGTTGCACATGCTCTTGGGTCGTTGACTTATCACACGGTGCTTTAGCTACAATTAAAATTGGTCATTGGCTAATGGATTTTCTCGTTGATGTAAAATACCACGTCGATGGAATACCCTCAAACAACATCCATAGTCTATAGAATATTAGATGCAAAAACATTGGGAATCCATTTGCTAGTATCGATAAAATCCCATTGATTGGGTTGGGTTCATTGTGAATCCCATCACTAGAAATATGATGAAGTCCTCTACAACCAATGAGCAATCTCTGCTTTCCAAATTTTTGCATGGATCAGATCTGAACAATGGCATTCGAGATCATCTGTAATCAATCTATTGGTCTACACTATGGGGTCCTTACAAGAGTTAGCAATGGAATGGGAAGATTGAAATCTACACACCAGGGATGATATCTACAAGGCCACGATAGCCTCATCTATAGTCTTGCACAGTATGAAATTTTCTTTGGGATAATTATCCCACATGTGTTGCATCGTTGCACTAGGAATGCTTTAAAATAAAAAACCCTTCCCTAGGTAGTTGTCTACCTTCAAGTAGACTATACTACCCGAATTATCCCTTGTGCAAACAGTACCTCCTCACTGGATATTCACAAAATTTTATGCAAAACCACTATCACTTAAATATTCACCATGTCAGCGTTCGTCGAGCTTTATGTCAGTCCCGATCATAGTCTCTGATGTAACAGTTTAGTTCCTCATCGTACCATCTGGATTCACTAGGAAGTGCCTTGGAGTCCCGTGTAACATGATCTATCACATCATGGTCAATTAGAGATATGTTTTTTGTCTATCGTCTAAGACCATAGCCTTCGATCACAGATCAATTTTTAGTAGTGTAGTAGGTCACACGTCCACGTGAGTTAGATCCCCCAATGTCCACATAGCATCAAATATCCTTCTAAGTCAGTTCTTCCATCGATTCAATCGATCTAGGTTATCATGTTTGGTCACCTCTTCTTAGCTATCCATGTTAGGTCTGTATGTTAGGTCCTTGCTATTAAGATCTAGCCGCATCGATCTCTAGGTAGGCTATAGATCATGTCCTCAAGCCACATCAGGTCACTTGCATCCACACACCATGTCAAGTCATCCGTGTCACTTCAACTTACATGTGTAGATTATTTCCACACGAGATGGATCGATTTGGTTGTCTTTGTCCAATCATGATTGAAGTTTGTCAGAGTTGACTTAGTGTCCAAATCTATCCAATTTCTAGGCTCCTATCTAGTTTATGCTAACGGGCGATCAGATCTGTGAGCCTGCATTCAAAATAAGTTTCTCACAGGATCATATGCCAAAAAAATGGATTCAATAGAATCACCAAATAAATTAAATTCCTAAATAATTGGAGCTAGTCGATTGAGCATGGCCAGGCCAACCTGCTCTGATATCATATTAGAGCATAAGGTGATAATATATTATTGAATAATGTAGGAAATATATACAAAGTGATAGGCTATAGTTAGCCTAGAGAATCGCTAACTAATAGCTAACCAATGCGCTTAGAGAAATAAGTGCTAACCTACTAACAATAATATGCTAACAAATAATATTCGTTAACAATACAAATATCTAACCTAGGGTAGAATATCTAACCTAGGTAAAACAAACTAAATACATAGGAGAATCAATATATTACCAAATAAGGTAATAGTACTTTAACAGAGCTCCTATATTTGAACTTGCACAATGTACTTCCTCATCTTCCATACCATTTTTTTCTTCTAATGGTTGATTCAAGTGAACTGTAATTGCCTTTTCCATTTGATGATGTAGAGAGATTTTTCTTATCACTTTATTAGGAGTGGAAAATCCTTGATTTGACCTAGATTCTCCTGTGATATGGTCTACCTGTTTCAAATTGAAATTACCCTCATGCCCATAAATTTCATCTCTTCCTCCATTTTTACTTTGCAGTCTTTTGCCATGTTCCCAATTTCATGATATTTGTGATATTGGAATGCATTGTTTTCATAATCCACATGTTGATCTCATTATCTTGATTCATTTTTAATCCTAATTGATTGCGGTAAAGGTTTAGAAATATCTATGGAAACACATATTTGAGTGTATACAACATGCCTTCTCTCCTCAGTAGATGGTCCCTCTTGGATGAATTCGCCTAGAGTATTACCAATAATCTTCAAAATCTCCTTATTGATGAGTTGATAAGGAAGTCCAAAAAGCCTAATCCATACCAGAAGCTTTTTAATAGTTTTTGTGTCCATAAAAAAAATCTCACTCCAAGGTCTTAAATATAATGCATCTTTAACCCTAAACCATGGACCTCCATCCATTATTTTATCCCTTATTTCTGAATTGAAAAAAATAATGAGGAAAAATTCTTTCAAAAGAAACGTCATGCAGTAATTTGAATTCAATCCCCACTTCCACTTAATCCAATTTTGAATCTCAGAAAAACCTGGCCAATATCCATGAAACTTACAAATTAACCCTCTAGTTTTAATAATCATTATATCTTGCTCATTCATCTCATCTTTGATAATCACTTCTGGTGTAGAATTTGCTACTCGGACTAGGTTTGCCATAGATTCTCTCTTACTCTTATTGCTAGCTAGGGAATCCAAAATTCCAACTTGGCCATTCATACTTTTAGTAAGGACTTTCACAAATGACGTTCTTTCCATGTTACCTAGGTTTTTTCAAATGAATCCTGTAATTTTTTCTGAGATCTAGAACAAGAAGTGACTGGTCACACTTTTATTTTTACTATTTGCTTTCCTGCTCACACTTCCTCCTCACTCTCAGTTTGCACTCACACTTACTTTTGTATGCACTCACTCCCAGTTGCACACTCGATACCTATTGCATTCACACATGGTTTGTAATCGCACTCTTATTTCTGGATATATTCACTTTTGGCTTATGCTCACACTTTCTTGTGGTTGCATTCACTCCTAACTTGTGCTTGCATCTCCTTTCGGTTGCCCTCACTCCCATCTTATGCTCCCACTTAATTTTGGTTGTGTTTACTCCTGGATATGCTCACTCTTGGCTGCCCTCCCCGATCGCACTTGCACTTGTTGTTGCACTTACTCCTAGCTTGCGCTCGCACTCGTTGCTGCAAAAAATATTATATTATTAAGCTAAATAAAATAATTGAATATAAAATATTTAATTTAAATTCTATACTTCTAAATTTTATTTTATTATTTTCTATTACAGTGCGAGTAAAACATCACTAAGATTACCTTCAATAACCCGTTAATTAATATATCCCATATGAGCATACAAAAGTGATAAATTATTTGTAGTTCTTTGAAATATTTTGATTTAATATTTGACTTTATTACTTTAATAAATATTTTGAATTTGATTAAAGTGATAATTTCTTTGCAATTCACCATTAGGATGACATTTTATGAATGCTCAATGTTATTATACCCTACTTAAAGTTTTCAGTTTTTCAACCTAAGTTGATGTTTTGAACTAAAACAATTAATGCAATTTAATTTTATATAGTTTTAATAGAACGTCAATACTGATTTATTATGTTTATAATTGATATGTTTTGCCATGTTAGAAGATAGTGTTTCCAAAAGTTCTTTCGACGGATAATTCTAGATTAAAATCAACTTCACGAATACAAATTCTATGTGTTCTTCAATCCTACGATTTACTCCAATTCATGAAAGCAACAACGGCTTTCGGAGCAAGGCCAAGAGATGAGGAGAAATCTCTTTTTACAAAATGTTAACTTTTCAAGCATAGAATACCTATGTTATTATTAATTTTTTTTAATATGGTGACGTCTAGGTGGGACATCGTTCATAACTTAAGGAGGCAGTTCTAATTATCTTATACTTTAATTCACTCGAAAGTATTATTGAGTAGGCCTTAGATCTTTGGACCTTTATGAAATAGGTTATATTCTTCTAAAGGGGATGGATTATTAAGTAGACCTAGGTGTAACAAATTATATTTAAGGTGGTTTGATTTTTATGAAAAGAATTATATTAAAGGAAATGAAGTGGACCTTGACTTCTATGAAAATGGTTATATAATTAGAACTTAACCGATTAATAGGGAGGAACATAGACCCTTTGTTTATGAAATTGGTTATATAATTGTAAGTTTCATTCGAGTTTGGAAAAAATAATTAGACCCCTTTTAGTTTACGAATTAATCATCACTAGTAGTATATTGAAGGCTAGATATTGACTTAGGCCTTGTTTATGGAAGGTAGTGATTTGTTTTAAGACCTTATTAGATGGAGGGGTTACTTATGGTTAAATGGAAGGATGTCTTGTTATTTAAATCCCCAATTGAAGAAAGGATAATTATTGCATATTGTAAAGAGAATGATGGCATGGTGAAACCCAACCTTTTCTAGTCTTTCAAACTAATAGGACCTTGGAACCAATTGCATGGAAAATTAGGGAGGCATTTGTGATCAATTTCGTAGAGGAATTGAGAGAATATTTAGATAAATCTTGTCGAGAAATTGAGCGATTGTGGAAATCAGTTTTTGTGGAGGATCTTGGTTGGAATTTTGACTTTAATGTTGGGTTAATGGAAGGGTTATTGTTAATGCTAAACCTTAGATAAATGAAATGTTATTTTTTGGGATCTTACGAGTTAGAAGAAACATTAGTAGATAATGTATTTTTAATTGATTTAATGAGATGAATCATGTTAGTGGATAACATGATTTATATGGTTGAGAAATGCATTAATGGATAATGTATTTCATTGATTTGATGATTTGACTTATGTTAGCGGATAACATATTTCATATGATAGAGTTGTGCACTAGTGGATAATGTATCTTAATTGATTTAATGAATTGAAATTATATTAGGGAATAATATATTTGCAGGAGTTGGAAATAGACATTTGTAGATAATGTGCTTCATTGTTTTGATGTGGTGGATTATGTTAGTGGAAAGTATGTTCATATGATAGACTAAATAAAATTTTTATGATTGGATAAAGGATTGCATTAAATGGTTTATCTATGGTTTTGAAAGGTAGATTAAATGATTCATGTACGATTATTATCTTATACAAGCTTGGAAATCAAAGGAAGAATGGAAGAGGAGTTCCATTCTTGAAGGGATTATAGAGTCTCTTCTTATTACATGTAGAATGATTGTGAAGGCATGGTACATGTTTTGTGAAAGACTTTTGTTATTTCAGCAAGCTTGTAATGTATTGACAAATATGAGATATGTATTGGAGCATAGGAATTTATGGGGTTCCTATGCATGTATGTTAGTAAAGAAGAATTATGGGATTCTTCTAAGACATAAGAATTATGGGGTCCTTATGCCTTTGATAAGAGGGAATGGTGGTTTCCCTCATAGCTTGTAACATGAATTAAAGGACCTATCCATGTATTTGAACATACGAACTATGGGGTTCTTATGTCCTTACTTGATGGATGTATAGAAAGGAATTTGGGTATTCCTTGTCCCTCATAGCTTGTAACATGGATTAAAGGACCTATCCATGTATTTGGACATACGAACTATGGGGTTCCTATGTACTTACTTGATGGATGTATAAAAAGGAATTGGGTATTCCTTGTATACAATTGTATTGAAGATAATTAAAGATAATGAAATGAAAGAGGACATTTAAAGGATTAGGTTTATTCCCCATGAGGGTTTCCAATATATATAACGTGTCATATGTGAAGGATGATTATTGTTAATCCATTATTTTATTCTTATTGCTTCCTAGAGACAGTTTGTTATTGATGTATTTCTAATTTATGAAAGATGATTATGGTTATGAATTCATAATGAAATGCATGTGAATGGTTTATATGTTTAATATTTGTAAATCACAATGACTATGCTCATGGGTCTAATTGGATGGATTAGGAGAGAGAGAGATGGCCATTTTGTAATATGTTTAGTTCGCTTGCATAGATAAAAATGTTAACAAAAAATTCTCTCGAGTTTTTTTGGAATTGTTTGGGTTATTATAAACATGTCAAATGCCCATTTTTGTAGGATAAGGCTAGAAGGATTGACAAAAACTTTTTAGAACCTATAAAAATAAGTCAAATCGTACTAGATATTATTAAACCTAATGTTTTTTTTAAATTTAATTAATATATAATTTATATCATCCCTCCTAACAACAAAGCCATTAGACTCGAATGTGTTACAAAATCAAAGGAAGAAAATCTTGATGGGCACAGGAGCTAGAAGGTGGGCAACCTGAACTTTGAAGCTTTATTAGCCAAGTAGGTCTTCACAAAACTAGAAAATTTTGGTTCCAATGAGTCAATCAAGAAAAATAGTTTCCAATAAGTATACCTATACTTGGGAACATGTTGATGCCTTGATTTACAGGAATTCAGTGTCTCACCAGGAAAAAAGAAAGGGTAGATATTCTCCTCTAATGGAACTAGTTTTGGGAATATTCCACAAGAATATTTTATGGAATTTTTAAATTTTATGCAGGCCATTGTAATTTGTCACATGCATTCAATTATAGGTAAGGAAAACCAAATAAAGTGCAACTAAAATTTCCTACAATGGATGTGGAATTATTATTTAAAATGGATGAAGCAAATTGATGCTCGCTAAGTCATCTAACACATCAAAACTTACCTTGTGTTTATTTGTAGTTGGTCTGGAAGGCTTCCATGTGGTAATGCATGCAATATCTATGAAGGGATGGCTAGGTGGATGTGTTCATTGAAAAGGTTAGCCATGTTGATTTTTGGGTGGAATGTGGTAAAGGTAGGGAATATTATCCACAATCCATGAGGTTAAGGTAAGCTCTTGCAAGGTGGAAGAGGTGATCAAGGCTATGATGGAAACCATGTGCGATGCACACAAGAGGTAGAGGTAAGGTCAATGGTGACCAAAGAGGTGGTTTGAAGACCGCGTGGAGGCATAAGTGCTATGCATAGGAGGCAAATGTGTGTGAATGGGGTGTGCAATAGAAACCTAGCTAAGTAGGGCATGAGAATCGAATGGAGCATAGAAGGGGCGAGGATGCAAGATAAATGATGGTGAGACATGCTAGGGTATTGACATTATCGATGTTCATGGAGCACAACCCATAAATTCCATAGGGTATTGACATTATCGATGTTCATGGAGCACAACCCATAAATTCCTTTGTGACAAGACTAGCAAAAGACCGACATGGGTTTGATTTCATTATTGATTTTGAAAATGACATCCAACACCATGGGACTATAATAGTCCATTTAAATTTTATAATTCTATAGGTGAGGCTTTTCTAGGTTCCATCTATACATGGAGAATGCTTTCCTTTGTGACAAGACTAGAAAAATACCAACATGGGTTTGATTTCATTCTTGAATTTGAAAATGACATCCAACACCATGGGACTACAATAGTCCATTTAAATTTCATAACTCTATAGGTGAGGCTTTTCTAGGTTCCATCTATACATAGAGAATGCTTTCATATTTTATCTTCGTGTGGCCATCAAAAAATGGTAAGATATTATTTGATAGGTTGACTTTGCATGCTATTAGGTGCTCCCTAAAAATTAAAACAAACTCCAAGGGAAAAACAATGCAATAGATGTAGTGGAGAAGATTTGATGGATCATTGACTACCTCACTAGTGCTACCACCAAAATATTACCAAACAACTCCATCGGTTGCATCGATGAATGTGTAATTTTGGCTGAAGTTCAGTTGATAATGTTGGTGCAATCAAGGCTAGATGCGAATTTTGGGTGGTTTTGATCGTGTAGAACCACTGATGATGGTTTCTTAAACCAAAACAATCCTGCAAGAAATTTTTACTAAATTAAAAAAAAAAATGATAAAATAAATTAATTCACATTTATTTCGGTTTGCAGGAGAACTGCTTGATGTAGTAGTAGAATACAAATACCTAGGCATAGACTTTCATGACAAACTTAATTGGAATACAAAGTCAAAGTGGTTGGAGAGCACTATATGCACTTCAAAACAGGTGTAGGAATGCCGAGTTGTGGTACTGGAAGACCACCAAGGTCTTATTTTGCCTACTTGTTACACCTGTTCTGTTGTATGGTTGCGAGGTGTGGGCTAATGGCACAACAAATGCAAAATGGAGGCAAATAGAAAGGATTCAAAAATATCTAATCATAAACTTTCTCAAAATTAAGGCCACAACCCCTTATGAAATTATTCCAGCTGAAACTGGAATGTTCCCTTTAGAAGCAATTGCTATGACCAAGCTGTTTTTTTACTTGAAAAAACGAGAAAACATGACAAATGATAGATGGCCTAGGGCAGCTAGGGACGAAGAGTTGCATAGGCGAAAGAATACATGGATGAAACAAAATCAGAAATGGATGAAACACTGGGAAATCAACATAAATGAATGCCCAAATGTAAAAAAAGACATAAAAATTATGTGAATGAAAAGTTTAGAAGTGGAATGTGGAAAAATGCAAGCAGGAAAATACAATATTATACTAAAAATTTTAACCCAACGTATGACCACAAGGAAAAAGTGTATATAGGCGCTGAAATCAAGTGGAAGAAAAAAATACTCATTGCTTAGATAAGGACTAGTTCTCATAGGCTTAGATGTGAAACAGGGAGATGGACAACGCCCAAAGAACAATGGGAAGAAAGGATATGTACTCTATGCAGACACGAGGCGGTGAGAGACAGAGGAACACTTCATCTATAAATGCTCGAGTTTTTCAGATATCAATGACAAATACAAAGAAACACTTGGGAACGAGTTTATGGCAGATTTATTTGAAGACAGTAAAATAAAAAAAGTTGGGGAATTGCTAACACAAATCACAGGAACAACCTTCTCAACGATATTAAAGATCATATGATATGATTTGAGTAATTGTACTTCCATATGTGAGGTCCCATAGACCATATTCGATCTCGTGCGGAGCGTAATTAAAATATTTCATTTCACTATTACATCAAATTATTATGAGAGGTGTTGGAAGACGATTGGGGTGAGTATGTTTTGTTTAATTCTTTTTAGTACTGAAAACGATTGATAGTGCAAAAATATAAAAAAATATAAATCAAGATGAAATTTAATACTAGTATGTACATTAACTTTTAAAATTTAATACTGGTACGTACATTAACTTCGACTTCATTTCATTTTAAATGTATGGTTTAGTTAGGTCCAACGTTTCACACGCTAAATATCCAAATTTAAAAGTTATAAGAAAGAGGTACATTAACTTCCATTTCATTTTAAATAAAACCGAGTGGCCGTTTTAAATGCAAGTCCTCGTTTCCATTTCAATTAAAATGTGTACCATACAATTCACACTTGCACATAGCGGCTTTATATGTAAATCGTTGTAAAAAAAATTATTTATAAATGTAAGTATTATTAAAATTTTTCAAGAGGTTTAGGTTCAAATTTCTTTTCTTATATGTTGTGGATATATTATATAAAAGATTATATCGAAACCACATAATAACATTTACCCTTTAAAAAAAAAACTGTAAATAGGCACACTGCATTATCAAAATTAATTACTAATAAAAAATCAACAAAATTAATTTATGAAATGTTAAAATGTAAATTAGTTTATTTAGTGGACAATAAAATGTAAGTACCATTATCTGGACACTGCATTATCTAAATTAATTACCAAATTTTTTCCTAAGGAAAGTCAACAAAATTAATTCATTGAAATGCTAAAATGTAAATTAAATTTTCTGGTGGACAATAAATTGTAAGTACTATTATTTGCAGGCTGTATTATCAAAATTAATTACTAATAATGTAAGTATCATTATCTGCAGGCTCCATTATCAAAATTAATTATTAATATTTTTTTTCTAGAAAAAGTTAACAAAATTAATTCATGAAATGTTAAAATGTAAATCAAAATGTCTGGTGTAAAATAAAATGTAAATACCGTTATCTGCACGCTGCATTATCAAAACTAATTACCAATTTTTTTTCTAGAGAAAGTCAACAAAATTAATTCATGCAATTTTTTTTCCTAGAGAAAGTCAACAAAATTAATTCATGAAATGTTATAATGTAAATTAATTTTTTCTGGGTGAACAATAAAACGTAAGTACCATTTTCTGCGCACTCGATTACGTGTATAATTAAATATAATTTTTCATATAAGGAATTGGTTATTTCTACAATCATTTTCTACTATTTAAATCGTAGATTGTTTATGTTAACCCTGCGTGAGATGGGGACCGGGGTACTGTCATCATCGGTTTGACACATCACTCAAAGGATTTAAATCAGACTACTTCATTTGCTAACAACCACCACCAAAGTTTGAAACTAAGTCTCTTATGAATACCCAACCAAACTATCACTTACCAATCCACTAGTTACTCTCCAAAAAAAAATATATAAATAAAAAGGGCTTGGGCAAATGAATTGCAAACGATTATATAGGTTATATTTTGTGTTAGTCTATCTGTGCTCTCTTCTATATCCTCTCTTGGTGTCTTCTTTATGTTCAGTTGGACATAGTGCCCACAAGTCTATATAAGCGTCCTAACCTCCACATTTTGTATGCGCGGTCGAGCCTGTAAGATCTGGTGCTGTCCACTGTGGATCTGGGTTTAGAAAGTTTAATAACTCTGTTTCTATGGCTTCTCTGAGCTTCAAGGTTACCAGACAGCCACCGATCCTCGTGGCCCCGTCAGTGCCCACTCCCAAGGAGATTTTGTATCTTTCCAACATCGACGATCAGGCGGCGCTGAGATTTCACATACGGACCGTTCAATTCTATCGAAGTAACTTACTGAAAACGAACTAAGATCCCGGCAAAGTGATCAAGGAGGCGCTGGGCAAGGTTCTCGTTCATTACTATCCCTTTACCGGAAGGCTGAGAGACGCGCCTGGCGGGAAGCTGGAGGTCGACTGCACGGGCGAGGGAGTGTTGTTTGTGGAAGCCGACGCGGACGTTGCTCTGGAACAGTTCGGAGACCTGCAACCGCCGTTCCCGGAATGGGACGAGCTGCTACACGACGTGCCGGGGTCACAGACCGTCACCAATTATCCTCTTGTCTTGATCCAGGTTTGTGGACCCCAGTCAAGGAAGCATTTCACTTTTTATGAACCAGTTACGATTCAAACCAAAAAGCAAAACCTTAATGCGTTAAGTTTGTGGTCAATTAACACGGTGCAGTTTTTCTACAACTTGTCTCCTCTACGAAATTGATGGAAATCTATTATCAGCTACGAAAGCATTTAGATTCTCTCTTACTTTTGTAACACGAAATATACATAATACAATTTCATATGTTAAAAGAGTTTTTGTGTTTTCTGAACATGTTGTAAACTTTCAGGTGACGCGGCTGAGATGCGGGGGGTTCATATTTGCCTTCCGGCTTAACCACACCATGGCGGACGCCTTTGGGATAGTCCAGTTGATGGCGGCGCTGGGCGAGGTGGCGCTGGTGTGGAAACGAGAAACCCTGCGGCCGCGGCCAAAGACCGTCGTGAACGTACCGCTCTACGAATACGATCAAGTGGAAGGGAGCATTGTGCAGGTGGACGAGATGAGCCGCAATATCTTCTTCTTCGGGCCACGGGAGATCGCGTCGCTGAAGAGGCAGGCGGCGGCGGGGGGGCGAGTAAAATGCGCCACGTTCGAGGTGTTATCGGCCTGTCTGTGGCGGCTGAGGACGCGGGCCCTCAATCTGGCGCCGGAACAGGACGTTCGGTTGTTATTCCTGCTGGACATCCGATCCAGGTTGGAGCCCCCGCTCCCGCAGGGCTACTATGGTAATGCCATCAGCTTCGCCTGCGCGAAGACCAAGGCAGGGATGCTGGCGAACAAGCCCCTGTCCCCTGTCGTTCGCGGTGGAACTGATAAACATGGCGAAAACGGCCGTCAACGACGAGTACGTGCGATCCGTCATAGACCTAATGGAGTTGATGGGGGCTTATTTTGTCTCGGACGTGACCAAAATTGGATTCGACAACGTGGATTTCGGGTGGAGTAAGGCGGTCTATGGAGGGCCTGCGAAGGGCGATGTAGGGGCTGTGCCGCCTGGATTTTCTACCTTCCTCATTTCCCATCGTAGTAGGAATAGGGATGGAATAAACGGAATTTTGGTTCCCGTGTGCTTGCCCTTGGCGGCCACGCAAAAATTTCAGGCGGAAATGAGAGAGGCCATGGAGCACTCTTCTCCATTTCTACCTTCCGCTCTCTCAGAGGGCGTGGAGAAGAGCTTGTGCATACATCTTATCTTTCTGTCAACGCAAATATTTCCACTTGTGTTTGCCAATGTGTGAGTGAGATTAGCAGCGAAGCGAATGTTAAAGCACCTTTGTGGATGGTCCACTTATAATGAGTGACTTCGTTCTTTGTTCTCCTCTTTCCAAAACACGGATCTTTCGTGGATAATAAACAAAATTGATGAAAGGATAATCAATTGATGAAGAGTTTCTTAAGTCTTTTTATTAGAGGTTTAAATTTGCTACATAGGGTTAGATAAAGAAGTCAAGGGTATAGGATGATGAATGATGAAGTGTGTATTCCTAAATAGGTCTATTTATAGTTTATTTGTGGATAAGGTAATTTATCATGAGCTTTGCATGATATTTTGTATTGATATTGTTAGAGTTATTATACGAAAGTAATATAAATTATTACTATAAGTAATTTGTAAGATTTACTTAAAGAGATTTAATTTAACGCATAGTAAAAAATAGTTTGTTACTTTTTACCACTAGTATTACCTATTACTATTTACCTAGGGTTAGTTAGTCATTGTAGTCATTTTGACTATGTTACTTGTTAGTAGTTAGCATCAATTATTGAGTTGTTAGCTGACTTTGGGGGGCTTCCTCCTACGCGTTTATCTAACTTTAGGGGAGAATAACCTATTAGGCTATTCATAGCCTAATGCTAATGTTATATAAACTCATGCTATGATCAATAATACTTTAATGCCTATGGTTTGATTTTATAACATTGGTATCAAAGCCTCTCTTACCTGGGCGATCCTCGATGCTGGACAAGGTGACCTTTTTGTCGCTCCATATTTGGATCATGAGGGCTCAAATCCCAAGACGGGACCCCCTTGGACAAAACACACATCACAAGGAGTGAAAGTCGTTAGGCTCGGCTTGCCAAGTTTGGCTCGCATTTTGAGGAGATATTGGACGATGTGCGGCACATTTTTTGAGGCTCTATCCTCGAACCATCAACCTCTTGGCACATTTTTTGAGGCTCTATCCTCAAACCTAATAGGTTGCATTGTCAACCCGTTAGCCCGCAGGTGCTGACGACCTGCACAAACTGACAAGATGCCAATTTGCAGGAGCTGCCAGCCCACTAATAGGTGCTGACAATCCATTGACAAGTATTGACATCCTGGGTGGTTGTCCCCCCTGTAGCGGGTGAATGTTGCACAAGTTTGCAGGATCTTTGACGGTTGACTCACTGATAGGCTCCGATGAGCCTAACTAGACTGACAGACCTACACATAATCTAAGACCGCACGAGTCCACCAACCTGCACATGATCCAAGGCATGACCTACACACGAGGTACGAATCCAAATGACACATGGCGGTTAACAAAGAACCTTGATCCTAACTTGGAAACTAGTAGATGTGGCGTTAACCTGGCAGGCATGATCTACGTGGTACTATCTAGGCGTAGACACGTGGTGCTAATATGGAATCGTGCGACAATCGAGGCTAACATGTGGTAGATCTCTACAACCTGATGTAGCATTGTTGACTGGATTGGGCGTGCATTACGAGACTAACATGTGGTGGATCTCTACAACCTGATGTGGTAATGCTGACTGGATTGAGCATGCATTACGAGGCTGACATGATGAATTACAATTGGTTGGATCACGCGCTGACATGGTGAAAGCCTCTCATTTTATGTGCATGGGAAAAGGTTTCATGGGTAATAGATTACACGTGGGCACTCAATGTTAATGGGGGTGTTGGTCTTTTAAAACACCCAAAATGCATCCTCCTCGTCGATGATAAAATTTTTTGCCTGAGTGAAGGCAGTACCCGTCAGGAAGGTTAGACCAACTGGCAAGAGAGTCCGTCGGTGGGCTTACACCCGCAGAGTCAAGAGTTCAACTCCCAGGAGGGGCGAAATACCATATTTTTTATTCCGCAAAAGTTTAAGCACACTAAGGTAAGAATTTTATTTTTTCATTTGTTTTATTTAAATAAAAAGTTTTTTTTATATATATATATATTTTATTTTAATAATTTAAATATAAATTATGATTATAAAAATCATTTTTTTTATAAATGATTTTTTCAAAAATCATAATTTTATTTTTACTATTAAATTTAAAATTTATGATTAAATTTTTTGTTTAACATTTTGCAAATTTAAAAATTTAAAATTAAAAGAAAAGGAAGGGACCTATATTTTGCAACTTCAAATAACAAGAGGGCTTTTGTTTTCTCACAAAAAGGGATATAAGACATTGAAGAGCACATTTTTCTTGCAAAATTAGATAACCCTAAAAATCTTCTCAACCTTGTTAATTTTGCACAATCAAAGGGGGATAAAATCAAGACATTTGATTCTTTCTTGCAAAATTGGAAAACAAGGAGACACAAAATTTTGTAAAATTCAAAGGCAAAGTGTGCATTTATTTTCTCCAAGGGGGATATAATGCATGAATTGCAAATTCTATTATTTTTGTAAAATTGAGAAGATATTGAAAACCTTGGGTACATTAAAACCAAGTCGTTTGTCAATTGGTTTGGAAAGCCTTTCAAACATGGGTTGTGTGTCAAATTGTCTTGGAAGGAGTGCTAATTTGTTAATTTTGCAAATCAAGGGGGGAAGACAAGAAATTGTACTTATTTGCAAAATTGTAACACAAAGTGAGGAGCACTTAAAAATCAAACTTGTTAATTTTGCAACACAAAGAAAAATAATTTTTTTATGCCACATTATTTGCAAAATTGAAAAACAAGAGACATAACATATCAATTTTTTTGCACAACTCAAATCCAAATTTTGTTGCAAAAATTAAAGGTGTATTTTCAATATTACTCAACACATTTATTGGCAAATTAGGTGCATTTTCGGTTGCATCCAACACCTATGTGATAAGAATTTTGTGGGCATTCTTGTTTGATTATTGCATTATTTTTTTGCAATTATAAGTCATAAAATCAAGAACACTCAAAACCCCAAAATTTCACAGTAATTTGTGTAAATCATTGCACAGGTTTAAAGCTAATTTTTCTTGATATTCTCTCCTAAATAAAAACCTCTAATTCACTCTTATTGGTTTGGCTCAATTTCCTCAAACTTATTATCCCTCTTCACGAGGATTTTTAGGCAAGTGCCATTAAATATCTTTTTGAGTGAATTATATTTTGGTACTATTTTAGGGTATATAAAAAGAAAGAACAAGTTTTTGTAAAATAAGGAACCTTGAAAGTAGCAATATTTTGCACTAAGGGGGGATAATTCCTTTCTTCCTTCAAACACAAATTTTGAGAAGAGGGAGATAAAACTTGTAAAGGCAATCAAAAAAGCAGAAGTCATCAAAATTATACTTTTTCTTTTAGGCTTCATAATAGCAACCATGCTTGAAGTAATTATAATAAGGAAGGATTGTTTGGTGAACTTTTTTGAGAAAATTGCCTAGAAAGAAAAGGCACATCACAAAGGCAAAATAGACAATAAAAAGGCCATGTTGCTAGTGAAGTTTCTGATTTCGATTCTGATTCTGGTTCAGAAAGAGCACACAAAGTGTTCATGGCTCGAAGAACATTGTAAAGGGAAACAAATTTGTCACCCTATGCAAACACATTTCCAAAAACTCTTTTTAGGCTTCATAAATAGCATAAGTTTTTGTTTTAAGTACTTGCAATAAAGGGGTGATTGTACCTCTTTTTGGGCTTCATAAATAGAAAACTATTTTTGTTTGAAGTACTTGTAACAAAAGGGGGGAAATTTTTGGTGTAAAAATTTCCTAGGAGGTAATATTTATAAAAGCCTTAACAAAGCTTCATGAGTTGCACATCTTTTGCAATTAAAGGGGGATAAACATTTCTTTTTCTACTTCACACAATTTTTTTTAAAAAGGGAGGAAGACTTATAAGGGTGCATTTTCAGCAGCGATCGACACCTTAGTCACACTTATTTAAAAAATTTCATTACAACATGTTTTGCAACAAGGGGGGGAACTTATAATGGTGCATTTTTGGCAGCGACTAACACCTTAGCTACCTTATCAAAACATTTGCAAAATCATATTGTAACCGAATGAATCTCGTATATAGTGATATACTCTACTACACCTAGCGATTGTAGTGGCTAGTTACCCATGCATTCCGGTTGGATGACAAGATTACAATACGGAAATTTTTTGATGTGGAGACAAAGTGAGGAATGACCCATTTTTTGTTTAGAGCAACCAGAGCACAGTGACATATCCTGAGCAAGAGCAAGAACCAACAGATCAACATTTTTTTCACTGTATTGGGACAATTATATACATTACCCAAATAATGTAATAAGGGGGGATGTTAGAGTTACTATGCTACAATAACTATAAATTATTACCTCATTTAGGTAATTTTTAAGATTCACCTAGGTAGATTTAATTTACCGCATGGTAAAAAGTAGCTTGTTACTTTTTACCACTAGTATTTACCTATTACTATTTACCTAGGGTTAGTTAGTCATTGTAGTCATTTTGACTACATTAATTGTTAGTAGTTGGCATCAATTATTGAGTTGTTAGCTAACTTTGGGAGGGGCTTCCTCCTACGCGTTTAGCTACCTTTAGGGGAGAATAACCTACTAGGCTATTCATAGCCTAAACCTAATGTTATATAAACTCATGCTATGATAAATAATACTTTAATGCCTATGGTTTGATTTTATAACAAATGGTTAATTATAAGTTTCATTATAATATTATTATTTTTCTTTGAAGAGGTTGAAAAGTAAGGGCATTACATGTTTCATTATAATATCAATACTTTTTTTTGAAGAGGTTGAAAAGCAAGGGTATAATAGGGGCAACCCTTCTTGTGAATTGAACTTGGAGTAGGGGCATTACATGTTTCATTATAATATCAATATTTTTTTTTGAATAGGTTGAAAATCAAGGACATATTAAGTGCCACCATTATTGTGAATTGAACTTGGGTCTCCATTAGGAGAGCCCAATGACTTTTGATATTGTAGAGTCCTTATCGGGACATTATAATATTAATGTTGACTATACTTCTACACCCCATTTTGGAGGGCAGGGATTAAGTCATTTGTGTGATCATTCAAAGTTTAGGAGGAGATTCTTTGGTGATAATGAAAAACATAGGATTTATATGGGGAGAAATTAGTGGCCTTTCAAGTCAGTAAACTAGTTCGATGTTTGAGAGTAAAGGAGGTGGTCCATAAGATTCACTCATTACTTTTGTTTGTACTATTTAGAATATAATACCCTTTCAAAATTTATATTAGTTAGAGTAGAACACCTAGATTTACATGATTTTTAAGTCTTCTCCTCAAGACCCACCCCTTTTGAGATTCTTTATGAGGTATTATAATTAGCCATGATATTATTAGAGAAACATAACAATCCTCTAAGCTATAATAGGGAGTATATTTTCATTCCTATTTGCGATTATTATTGCAATATTTACAACATATTATTTAGACACTCATATTGCATCATTTAGTAACACTTCATCCCATTACTAGGCTACAATGGTTATTTAGACACTCATAAATATGAGTAGATCGATGATTGACATGGTCAATATATCAATGTTCAACCCAACAACCATACATATTGTGAGGAGGGGGATGCAAATATTATACTTCAAGGTTAGTGCCAATGAGATAGATCAAATTTAGATCATGAAGGATCTCTATTATCTCGTTCTATCTAATGGATATAGGATGTGTAAGCATAGCAAGATCAATTTGGACCTTGTTACTTCATCCTATGGGGTACCCATAAGTGATGAGATTGATGTTTCATCCTCATACCCTAACACATAGGTAGAGGGGAACCTAGGATATGATGATGCATTGCTTTTATTATTTCAATCAATATTATTTTGACATGTAGTTCCAACCTAACGTAAGCATATGTGCTTTTAAATTTATAATTGAGTGATGAGTATGTGCTCTTAAACTTATATTTGAGTTTAAATTATATATTTAACTTTTGTTATGCTCTTCGATTGTCCTAAATGTTGTATGTAAGGACCAAATGATTACGATGATCATGCCTTGTACAGAGTGACACAACAAGGCAACTCCAAGAGCATGGGATTTGGTTTAATTGGATATCTCTGTGTTTTTTATAAGGTCAACTCATTTTAAGATGTGATCTTGAGCACATAATCCTAATTTACTAGCTTCAGGGGGGAAATAATTAGAGAATTATAGAAAATAAAGAAAACAAAAAGGAAAAATCCTAAGCTAACAAGTGGCAATACACCAAGATCTAAATAATATTCCTTAGCACAATAGCCTTGAGTGTAATGTGTCGATATCCCTAAGATGAAAACTTCCTCCTCTAAGCATGTTAAGCATGAGTTTGTGTATAAATAAAATATGATAAAGATTTTCTAATCACCACCTCTAGTATACACACATAAACGCATACACATACATGAAATAGGACAAAAAGAATATGAATATGAAATATTACAAGATATACACAAATTTGGGCCTCGAAAGCATACCTGCAAGACCACTCAAGAATCCAAGTAGTGCTATATAGAGGAAAATGAAGGAAAAGTTATACAACTCATCGATCCTTTACAACACTAAAACTACTATTTATAGATTACAAAGGGGAAGATTTATCCTCTAAATCTATGCAAATATTTCAAGAATAACTGCTCTTTTGCTTGTCAAGTCATATCTTCATTCAAATCATTGGATCCTTTAGGATCTGTAGATATGCACTCATTAATTCTAAATGGTTTTGGACCTTTGTATGTGCAAATACTATTGTTATTGTCATTTACTCTTTCTTAGGATTTCTAAAGTCAAGATTTAGGTGATCTATAATTGATGCTCTAGATTTGAAGTTTTCCTTTGTTGCAGTTCCCATGCTTTTGCCTTTAATGAATCACTATTTTCCTAGGTTATCATATCTAAGACATGCAACTACATGGGCTTGAGGATTTTTCTACCATAGTTGCCTTTATGAGCTCAACTGCCACTTTTGAAAGATGTGTTTAGAACTTTTAGATATTTTACGAGTATCAAAACTTTTCTTCATTCTTTTGCTTCAAAAATTTCAAAATTTTCAATATTTATACATTTGTTCTTTTTTTGTGCCTTTTGGAACTTTTTCCATCTTTCAATTTTTAGGACTCTAGATATCACAAGCCATCCAAACTTCCGTTTTTTTCCTTCTTGTTGAAACTTTCAAAAAGTGACGCTAAAATTTGATAAAAAAAAATTCATTGTCTAAGAAGACTCGTTCCTCAAAAATTTTATCCCTCTTTCAACTATTTGAACTTTTGATCAGGGCTTTTTCTCACATTGTCCAACACTTCATTTTATGCTTCTCAAATTTTAATTTGTTTAGGTCATATTTCAAAATTTTCACATGGTAAAATATTTGAGCATAGTGAGAATTCACTACAGTCTTGGAGACTCATAGGGTATTTTTATCTTGATGAAGATAAAGAACCCAAAAATAGTTTTCTTGTCCATTGGACACAGAGTAAAAAAGGGTAGCCCCAAAATTGGAATGGAAGTGAAGGGCAGAATTTGGGCAATAGGTTTGTGACTTCTCACTCTACAACTTTAAAACCTCAATGGTCTCAAAAAATCAAGATTATTCTCTAAGCACTAACATTTGAAACCTACTACAAAATGAAATATATGACACACCTAATATATATATACAAGGGTTGTATAAGTGGCCTTATCCATTGGGTATAGAATCAAATGAGACCCCCAATCACTATAAGAGTCATTTATCCCTTATTTCTCTTTTTATAGTTCCTTGGGTGAAATTTTTTTATCCATAAATAACTAGGAATCATAAGCAACTCTCTTGGTGTAGGTAGATATGCACCAATATTAACTCGCTCTCTATCCTTGACATTGTTAGAATGCACCTTCCACCTCCATATTAGATCCTTTATCTTCTCTATGTTCTTGGAGATAGAAGGGTTCTCCTTTTGGATATGATAAGTATGTGTGCATGTTTACTCGAGCACTTCAAAGGGAATTACATCCCATATTTTTATCACTTGCTAGCCCATTTTATCATCAGGTTCATGATGGTTTTTTAAGCCTTAATACTACCACAAATATCATAGGATTGAATATAATATAGCCATAATATAATAAGGTCAATAAAATAATAAAAATAGAATAATATGATCAAATTAATATGTATATCAAGGCTTATAATAACTCAAATAACATTCAATAATAAACAACAATATGAATATAAATAGCCTGAATCATTCATGAACTATGCATGAAGAACAACTTACAATATTAATTGCTCAAAATATATGCAATATTTATTATTCCTCTTTCTCTTACAAAAGTATATGATAGTAATGAGCATGACTATTTATGATGCTTGCTTATGGAGTATTGTATCCATAATATAGCCATAGTAATATGACTTTTTGGATACTTGACTATTCCTTTCCATATGACAAGTCTCATGACTCTTGGCTTCTCTACTTGACACTTGCATACTTGATGAACACCTGACTTTATATTGTATATACACCTGTACATGACTCTTAAAATTCTATAAATTGCACACTCTAACCTAAGATACTTGTCATAATGTAATATACTCCAACATCCCTTGTATTACATTATTTGGATATTGAAGACTTTAGTCTTCAATATGGGTCTTCATCCTTCAAATATTCTTCAGCTTGAATTGGTCATTTTTCTACTTCTTTAATTTATATATGACTAAATAATCCATAGCTTTGTTGTCCTATCATTTTTTTTTTCAGAATCTTCTATTTCCCTAAAGAATTTTATGATGTATAGGTCATTCATTTTTTGCAATCCATTCCTCAAAAAATGTATTAGTACCGTCTTGAAATACAATAATATCTCGTGAAGTCTCAATTGAATCTAAGAGCATATATCTCTATGTATTGATCCAATAGCTTCTATATAATTTTGATTTATGATGAGACATATATTGAATCCATATGTATTTAAAATCAACCATCATTTTTCTCTCTACCAACTTGGCTACTGAAATTAGATTAGATGTTAATCCAGGAACATATATTAAATTATGTAACATGAAATTTGGAAATGTTGGGCTAGGTGTTACACGCCCATATCCATGTATAAGATAGGTTTTCTCATCTACAATTTTCAACTTGTAATTATTAGTAACTTCAAGGTTAACAAACAGATGCAAGTTTCCTGTCATGTGATGACTTTCACCTAAATCAATATACCAATTGTTATTTTCATTTTGACCTATGAATTTTTTTGTGTTTTAAGTGATTTTGCATCTTTGTTGTGGTATATTGGATGGATTTTGATCTTGAGTTCTTTCATAATATATTTTGTGATTATATGTTCCTCTTGCTAATTTATCCATTATAGAATTTCTTATGTCTTCCACTCTTCTAGATTTTAACCTTCAATTCTTGTAGTACGTGATCAATCAATAGAATTTCTTTTAGCTCTTTTAATATTTTGATAATGCTTTGAGAATATTAATGTTAAATCAATGGTTCTGATAAGACTTTACTTTTCCCAAATATTTAGTTAGAATACCTTTTAATTCCCAAGTGTTTAGGATGATTTTGATGGAAATTTTGTATTTTAAAACCTTTGAAGTTGTGTACCTTATGACTCCCTAGTTTAGAGTATGTGAACTAACTTGATAAAATATTTTTAAATCTCAAGTTTCGTAGAATCCTTTATATCTCCCAAGTGTTTATAGTATTGATAAAGTGATTAGCATCTATTATATATCCTTTTGAGTTGATTCCCTAATGGTTTGAAGATAATCATAATATAATTATCAACTCCTATTTCACCTTCTTTCTCCCTCTTGAAATATGCACTTTTCAATTTGATGAAGTTTTTTTTAAAAGAACTCTATGGTTAAATTCTTTTTTTCCCTTTAATTATATATGAGACAAGTACAAGCAATAAGTTCCAACTTTAAAGCAATCAATGATTTTGCTTCCTTTATCCTTAATTTTCAATGGTTTAATATTCTAAATTTCAATAAATCAAAGTTTGATGTAGCACTCCTTATATCTCCCTAGTTTGGAATTTTAGAAAATGATGATATTTGTAAAAAGGTAATGTTTTAATTTTTCCAAGGTAGAAAACCTTATATCTCCTATTTTAATTATTTGTAAATATTACAATATTTGTATTTCAACTAATGCACTTTTGAAATATCACTTAAGGATATAATCTCCTTGTTTTGATTTGCTTTCTAACTCACTAAGGTTATTATTTGCTTATATTTCCAATGCATTATATATAAAATCAACCTTATATAATGCACATTATTTCTCCGTGTACTTAAAGGAAAAAAATATTAAATTCATGTAAAATATACCTTCCTTGTAATGTTGTATGTTGCGAGATGATTGGCTCTTGTTTTGACTTCCACTATCCAAGCTTTGGAGCATTGTATTTGCTAGTATTCAATGTATGACAATGAGCATTAAATGCTCTACGTTCAATGGGCATCTTATGGTAGTCTTCTCCTTCTTAAATTTATTCTAACCACCGTGTAAGCTATATGAATGCGGTCTTGTTTAGACTGGGCTATTAAGACACCATTATTCCTTAAAATGCATGACAAATGGTGCTTTATGTTGTACTAGAATGTAGGATCTATTTATAGGTGGCATTGGAAGGTTACAACCTTTTGTAGACATTACTTTAGGTGGTGCAAGCCATGTAATATGCTTTAAGTATTGAACTAATGAATATTATTCCTTCTTGGCTTTGAATAGGGTGTTACTTTAAACCTTGGTGCTCCTTAGCTTTGTGCAAGAATTATACAAATGAGGTGCTCTTATTCCTTTAGTCCAAGTGGCACAAGATACCTTCGGTTGGTGTGGCAAGTGGAGGTTCCTTCACTTGCATTGAACCAACCTCTTTAATGTCCCTTATCACTTGTTCTTGCCAATGTTTACAAGTTGTTTTCACTTCAACAAGCAACATGCTTTCTCTAGCGAATGGTGACGCTCCTCTCCAACTAAGATGGTTGTTCATCCAAGATTATTTATTCTACCTCTTCTTGGGTAACACTTGATATTTTCACCTTGTTTTACATTATTCACCTTGTGCTACTCTTCTTGAATCTTGTATCTTTATTACTTTATGCTATCCTCGCTTAGTTTCCCTCTTGCTATAGATTCTTTTCATCATGATAGGTATATTTTGTATACACTAAAACCTAGCCACTTGTCATCCATCCAGGTCTTCCTACCATTTTACCCATTTATTTATATATATTTAGGCATATTTGTTAAATATATGTTTAATATTAATATTTTAATATTATATTTTATAAATATATTATATATGTAAATAAATCCTAGCAATTTTATTTGACTTAATCCTAGCCATCCACCTACATCAATCCATGCCACACACCTGAAATTCATATCCACCCTCTGATGTGTTTTAATCATATCCACCCTCTGATGTGTTTTAATCTGAGCCACATAATTCGTGTTGTTCAAAACCTAACATACCCTAATGTGGGTTATTGATAGGAGCATTTTTTATGGCTCAACCCCTAAGCATTTTTGAGTCTAAGTAATTCCCTAAATCTAGAGTTTTTACCCTAAGTTCGCTAACAATTTCACGTTTGAGTTGTACCTGATTAATTGGCAAAGTATCTGGTCCTAAGCAAGTTGAGTTTATCCATCATCGCTATCCAACCTTGCTCACCCTTGCCTCTGTATCCATCATCATCCTTCTCACTTAGCCAGATATGCTACTACAGATCTTCACCTCATCTCTCAAACACCTTCAAGTACTCCTTATCATCGTCGAGTGCCTTTGGGTGCTTTCTTCCACTGCCAAGCACTATCAAGCACTTCTCACTATACCCAAGAACCCACAGGAATTTCCTACTACTTTCGAGTGCCCACGAGAATTTAGAAACTACTACTAAAGACTAGTGAAGCCCTCAAGTGATGCTAGGGCATCTTGCACCAACTTCATGCAACAAATATCATAGATCAAAAAATTACAAGTTCAATAAGGTAAATATTTCATTTTTATATTTATTTTAATCTTCTCATATTTTTTTACAGTATTTCTATTTCACAACTAGGGTTTGTTGTTTCATGTCTAAGGGTCTCACGTAGTGGAGCCCTCATAGTTGCTACTAATATTTTGTTGTTATTTTTTGTGTGCAGGTTTGGGAAGATACATAAGCATTGTGTAGTTGTTTAAGCTGGAGTGGCCTAGTATTGGATAAGCACGAAGCCCACTCACCCTTGTTGGGATCAGAAGCAATATTGAAGATACCACCAACACTTTTTACTAGGGTTTCAGAGAATCCTAGTTATTGTAAATATTTGTATCAAAGAAATCAATTATTTCATTGTAACATTGGATATTTGAGGCTCCCCCCATATTAATAAAATCATCTCTTTTTATGCAATATTGAGTCTTGATTTCAATTTATCTTGTTATATATATTTTGGTACTTTGCTTTTGCATCTACAAATGGTGATCACGGTGGGACACCCTAAGGGTTTATCATTCTGATTTACCTTGTTGACTAATTTGCTATTTTTTGTCTCATCTTGTAGGATTTTTAGAAGCATATATTTCATAATTTTCATGGGATTAGGGTTTTTGAGGATTCACATAAGGTTGTTCTCATTGTTCTTGCTCCCAGGTCTTAACTCCCCATTATCTGCACTATCCTTGGTCTACCAGCTGAGTACGCTAGCCGTTGGAGTCTTAGTTTTGGACCTCCTATCATATCCTCTAAGTAGCCATTGGTTAAATATTGTCATTCTGCTCAAATATTCATTGGTTAAATCTGGTCAGTCCGCTCAAATAGTCTTTGAAGTCTTAGTTTTGGACCTCCTATCGTATCCTCAAGGTAGCCATTGGTAAAAACAAAATAACCGTTGGATAGGCATTGGACATTCAAATAACCTTAAAAATATACTTGTTGATTCCTTATATAGCATTTGGAAATTCAAAAAACCAACTAGCCATTGGATTAGAAGAGTCAAACTCTATTCGTTTCGTAGTTGGAGCAATTTTGAAAAAAAAAATAATAATTTTTTTTATTATTTTTTTCATAACCAAATATTATTGCAGAAATAAATAGAATTATTCTAGGTAATTAGCAAGTGCATTTGTGGTAGGTGGAATAAAGGGTCAAATGGAATATTATATAGCACAAATAATCCAAATGAAGGATCCTCAAATTTACCAAGAAGACCTCCATGAAATAAAGGTACACAACATAATTCCCCTTTATGCATTAATAGTTTTAACCCAAACCATCCTACTATTAACCCCATGGCTCCTTCCAACTCATCCAACTCATCCCAAGAAAATATCACACATGAGAAAATAGTAATCCCCACTACATGCAACCAAGAATTACAAGAATGTTTGACTAAATAACTACTAATATGAACAATATGTCAATAATTATTGGATGACTAGTAGATAAACAAAACCAAGAATCTCCTCCCTCCCCAAATAATTACCATAGACAAAATTATAATGCAAATCAAGATACAAAGGAAGTTTATCAATATGCAAGATGGCCTATAGGTGTTAATATTTTGTGTACTGATATGCCCACCTTTGAGGGTGGGGATCCACATGTTTGGTTAGCTAAAATGGAGGGTATCCTACACTTCTATCATATTCCTGAAGTCAAAAAAGTTTCTTATGCCTCTTCCAAATTGGGTATAAAAGCTTAACAATGGTTCTCTTGTCAGCAACGTCAACATAATCATCCCATATTATGGCCTAAATTTCGAGATCTTTTCCTTAGGATATTTGATGAAGGTAGTTCTTCTTCCTATATTGTTTGCCTATTGGGTCTCAAACAAACTGATTCTATCCAAGATTATGTTTCAAATCTCACAAGTCTTCTCACTTACACGAAAGAAGTAAACGCTTCTGTAGTGGTTTCTACCTTTCCACATGGTATAAAAGAAAATATTTAACTCGAAATGGACTTACATTATCCATACACTTTGGATGAAATTATAAGTTTTGCTAAGATTGCTGAAAAGAAATTTCAAAATTGGACATATTCTAAATGAGACTCTAATACATGTCCTCAATATCGTAATAATTTATTTCACAAATATGAACAACCATAAAGATATTTTTGATATAAATATCGCAATCATCATCCAAGATATCAAGCATGTGTACCAAGAAAAACCTTTCAAGTAGAATATGATAATAAGTATGAAGAAGATGAAGCAGAGAATGTCAATCAACTAGAATTACCCATGTATGCAGAACAAATAGATAATAATGAAATAATACGAGAAGAGGATACTATGGCTATTTTAGTGCATGATCTTATGGTATTAGCAACTCACCATACAATTAAGGTACCAATATTTATTAGGTACAAAAAAATAAATGTTTTGATTGATTCAGGTAGTACTCATAACTTTATTGACATCAATACTGCTAAAGCATTGAACTTGCACATTAATTCTTCCAATAAAGATAAATTTCAAGTTTTATTTGTAAATGGATGAAATACTCAATGTATTGGTAGAACATATTCAATTTCAATACAAATGAGAAGTTACACATGGTGAATAACTCTCTTCATTATGAGTTTGGGAAGTTCAGATATTATTTTGGGTGTTGAATGGATAGAACAACTTGACACTATTAGTTTCAAATTTCGAAAACTATTTGTGGAATGGAAAGAAATGGGAAGACTATTTGACTCCAAGGAATTCAAACTCCACCATCATAGGTAGTGAGTTCTCACAGCATGGAAAATATATTAAGGAAAGGAGGTTATGGATTCATAGTTCAAATAAATTACATGGAAGTGTAAGTACAATATACCCCACTAATTCCCTCAAAGGATCTTCAAAATATTATGACTAACTATGATGAAGATTTCAATGAACCAAAAGGGCTACCTTCCAAGCGATCTCATGACCATCCCATACATCTTGTCCCTGTAATTCTTCCTCCTAATGTACATACTTATCGATACCCTCAACCTCAAAAAATAGAAATTGAAAATATTGTCCAAGAACTATTAGAACATAGAGTCATTCGTCATAGCACTAGTACTTATTCATCACCAGTGGTGTTGGCCTGTCGTAAAGATAATTCTTGGCGTATGTGTCCATATTTTAGGTCCCTTAACAAAATTACAATCAAGGACAAGTTCCCTATCCCTATCATAGATGATTTATTATATGAATTGCATGGTTCTAAATTCTTCACAAAATTGGATCTTATGTTCAGGTTTTCATCAAATCAAAGTAAGAGATGAGGACATTCCCAAAACTCCATTTCTTACTCATGAAGATCATTATGAGTTCTTAGTCATACCTTTTGGTCTCACCAATGCTCCCTCCACCTTCCAAAGTCTCATGAACCATGTCTTTCATCCATCTCTTCACAAATTTGTCTTAGTCTTCTTCGATAATATTTTAATATATAGTAAATCATGGAAGGATCATTTTATACATGTGGGGAAAGTTCTTCATATTCTACATAAGGATAATTTTTTTGTCAAATACTCCAAGTGTTCTTTTGGTGTTCAAGAAGTTGAATATTTTGGTCATATAGTTTCTCATGGAGGTGTTAAAGTGGATCCTAATAAAATTAAAGCCATTCAAGATTGGCCTTTAACCAAAACCATCAAGAAACTTCATGGTTTTTTGGGCCTTATAGGTTACTATCACAATTTTATTCACAATTATGGTAAAATTGCAGTTCCTCTCACCGCCCTTAAAAAAAAGGATGTCTTTCAATGGTCATATGTGGCTACTCAAGCATTCATGGCACTCAAAGAAGCTATGTGTACTACTCCAGTTTTGGAAACTCCATATTTTCACAAACCATTTGTTATTGACTGTGGTTCTTTGGGAACAGGTATTGGGGAAATATTAATGCAATATGGTCATCCCTTGGCATTAAAAAGTAAGCAAATTTTAGGTAAAAATGTCCACAGATGAGAAGGAAATGTTTGCTATTCTACATGCATTTGAGAAATGGAGATACTACTTAATCAGTAGTCATTTCATTATAAAAATAGATCATAGTAGTCTCAAGAACTTTCTAGAACAATGTTTTTCCTATCTAGAGCAAAACAAGTGGCTAACAAATTCATTGGGATATGATTTCATTATCAAGTATAATAAGGAAAAATAAAATGTGGTAGTAGATGCATTATCTCATAAATATGAATATGAAGTTTCTATCAATACCATTTTAGGTCCTTATTCTCAATGGGTTGCTCAACTCCAAGAAGAATGGTTGGTGAACACTGAAACAACTCAAATTATTCAATATTTGATTCTAGGATCATCCAAGTATCCTCATTTTTCATATAGTAACAAGGTTTTAAGAAAGAAATATCGTATTTACATTCTACAAAGTTTCATTATTAAATCCATGGTCCTTGAAGAATCACATGCTTATCCATTAGCAGGGCACTCAGGATTTTTGAAGAAATACGGGTAAAAAAATCCTTTTATTAAAAAGGATTGAAATATGAACTCAAGATATTTGTTTTCGAATGTGAACTATGCTAACGTAATAAGGGTGAAACAATCAAATCTCTAGGACTTCTTCAACCATTACTAATTTTTGATCACTAGTGGGAACACATATCAATAGAATTTATTGAGGGTCTTCCCAAATCAGAAGGTAAAACAATGATTTTTGCAGTATTGGATCATCTCTCTAAGTATGCTCACTTCAATGCTCTACAACACCCATATAAGCAAAGTGGCTAAGGTATTTATGGACTCCATTTTCAAGTTACATGGAATGCCCAAAAATATTGTAAGTGATCATGATCCCATATTTACTAAAAATTTTTAGCAAGAATTATTTTACATTAGTGGTACCAAATAAAATATGTCTTCAACATATCATCCTCAAACATATGGCCAAACTAAAATTCTTAACAAAATTTTGGGTACCTATCTACGATGATTCGCTCAAGATAAGAAGTATCAATGGAGTCATTGGATTTCATTAGCTGAATGGTGGTACAACACCTACCATTATTCCATAAAAATATCCCCATTTGAAGCATTGTATGGGTTAAAACCACCAACAATAACAGATTATGTTCCAAGATCCTCTAAAGTAGCTCAAATCAATGATTGATTCCAGCACCAAGATACAATGCTTAACATTATCAAAGATAATTTGATCCAGACACAAAATCGTATGAAGCAGCAACAACATTCACATCATTAAGAGAGACAATTAAATATAGGATATATGGTTTTATTATGTCTGCAACCTTACAAACTATTGTCATTAAAGATCAAAACTAGTCATAAGTTGGCTCCAACATTTTATGGTCCTTAAAAGATAGTGTGTCGCATAAGCAAAGTAGCATATCAACTGGAGCTTCCCCCATCATCCCGTATACACCCTGTATTTCATGTTTTGTGTATCAAAAATGTGATTGGATAAAAATTACACTCTCAGTCAAAGCTTCCAGTATTTGATGAAGGACGTATATATCTTCAGCCAGAAGCAATATTGCAAATTAGATCACATCATCTTCGATCTTGCCACATTAAAGAATTTCTTAGAAAATGGTAGGACCTACCAGTAGAAGATGCTACATGGGAAATAGGAAGTATTTTTGAGTCATTTCCAACTTTGAGAAAAAAACTTTCTGAGGAGGGAGCCATGTTACAACACCAATATAGCCAAATCAACTATATTTCCAACTTTTTTTTTTTTATTGGTAGAAAGGGTTTTGAAAGGTCCCTGAACCTTGTACAAGAGAGATTACAATAAATCCATGTCGACCGAGGTGGTCCAAGAAGAGAGGAAAAGAATGCTGGCAAACCTCCACACTAGGGAAGGTGTCGCGAAATCGCGACCAAAATGGTGATGTCGCGAAATCGCGAACAAAATGGTGATGTCGCGAAATCGTGACAAGATGCGACGTTGAAGCCAAAGGAAGAAAAGAAGTCATGAAATCATGACAAGAATCACCATCGAAGCTGAAGAAGGGAAGAAGTCGCGATATTGTGACATGTTGTAAAGTGTCACGATATCGCGATAGATTACAGGGTTGGAGCCGGTCGAGAAGAAGAGTCGCGAAATCGTGACAAGAAAAAGGAGTCACGAAATCGCTACAAGAAGTGAGAACACTGCCGAAGAGAAAATGTGTCACGAAATCGTGACAAGAATGAAGACCGTAGCCGAAATAGGAAATGAGCCCCGAAATCACGACGAAAGTGGAAGCCTGCTGCCAAGAAGAAAAAGTGTCGCGAAATCACGACAAAAAGGAAGACCGTCGTTGAAGAGAAAAAGTGTCGCGATATCACGACAAAAAAGGAAGTCCGCCATTGGAGAGAAAAAAGGTCGCGATATCGCGACAGCCTGGAAGACCACCGTTGGAGAGAGAAAAAGCATCGTGATATCGCGACAAAAAAGAAGACCGCCTTTGGAGAGGAAAAAATGTCGTGATATCGCGACAAGTTTGCGCAAAGGCACCCAGAGAGAAAAAGTGTCACGATATCACGACAGAATGGAAGACCACTGTTGGAGAGAAAACTTGTCGCGATATCGTGATCGAATGGAAGACCGTCATTGGAGAGAGAAAAGGTGTCGCAAAATCGTGACAAAAAGCAAGACCGCGCCTGAAGGCCAAAAGTGTCGCGATATCGCGACAAGTTTGCGAAAAAGCGCCTGAAGGCCAAAAGTGTCGCGATATCGCGACAAGTTTGCGAAAAAGCACCCGAAGGGAAAAAGTGTCGCGATATCGCGACAAGTTTGCAAAAAAGCACCCGGAGAGAAAAAGTGTCGCGATATCGTGACAAGTTGGAAGACCGCACCAGAGGGAGAGAAAGGTGTCGCGATATCGTGACAAGAAGCAACCTCATGGCCTGAGCAAAAAGGAAATTTTGTGATAATGCAACAAGCTGAGATTTTGCAACCAACTTAGAAAAATGACACGAAAACGCTCCAAGATGCCAAAACGCAGCCGAAAAACCTGAAGACCAGTAACCCACTCACATTGTGCAAACATTGGAACTTGAAGAAATGTCCCTTAGGCCGATTGGGAAGGAATATCTCCAAACCTAAATGTCTGTTGCATCAACTCCCTTATTAGCAAGCCAGTCCACAGCTTTGTTTCCTTCCCGATATTGATGTTGAATGATTAATTTTGGATAAACACCCATTAGTGTCTTGCATTCATCGAAGATGGAAACAAGGGCCCAGGGAGGCACAGAGGTTCCTTTGAGCCAGTTGATGCAATGCAATGAGTTTCCTTCTATGATGAGTTTATTGATAATAAAGCCTTCCAAGAGAATCAAGCTTTGGAACAAGGCCCGAGCCTCGGCCATATTGTTAGACTGAATTCCTAAGTTCTGAGCAAAGGCCAAAATTATTTCTCCTCTATGATTTCTGAGAATTCCACATCCGCCAGCCACTCCAGGGTTGCCTTTGGCAGTGCCATCGAAGTTAAGCTTGTGCCACCCAGAAGGAGGTAAGACCCATTTGATAACAGACCTGTCAACAGAAGTGCGGGGTGTTGCAGAAAAATTGAGAAGATTGAAATGATTTGCTAGATCCAATTCAAGTCCAGGAGGGGGGGTTTGGATGATGAGATGAGAGAGGCATTCTCTATAGCAAGGGCCAATATTTTGGCAACAAAAATCTTCTTATCCTTGACAAGGTTTTGAAAAATTTTGGCATTTCTCTCAAGCCAAATCTGCCACAGGAAAATGTGAAGGCAAGCTTGCCACATGAATTTGAGTTGACTGCTTTTGAAAGGCTAGGGCCACTGTTGAAAAATGAGGGGAATGGAATGAGGGAGGGCTACGGAGATGGTGAAAGTTTTGAAAACCTGGTTGAGCACTGCAAGGGAGAAGGGACATTCCAGAAAAACATGCTCAGTAGACTCACAAGCGTTTTTACACAGGATGCACCAATTGGGAATGAGAAGCCCTCTATTTATCAGATTGTCAGTGGTGAGGATTCTATTTTGGATGGCCAACCAGCAGAAGAATTTAACCTTGGGAATGATCTTGGGAACCCAGACTAGATTAGAGGAGTCACGACCATCACTGGGAGCTTCTTGGCTGTAGTAGGCAGATTTAACAATGAACTGCCCAAAATATTCAAGGTTCCAAACCATGGAGTCTTCTTTGTGAGAGCTGGGAATTATGCAGCTCCTCAGTACGTTTTGAAGCCACCTAAGCGCCTCGATGATATGTCTAGGCCCATTCAGAGCCAGTTGTTTCCATTCGGGTCTAGGCCTATATTTCCAACTTTAACTTATTCATTAATTTTTTTATTATAAATAGAAGTAGGTTGATTTATTTGGAATTATCTATCATCTTGAATTTGATTTACGTATTCACAAGGACTTAGCCCTCCTTAGTGGCAAAGGACTTAGCCCTCCTAAAGTGGAAATAATAGTTGTTTCCTTCATTCATATCTTCATTTGCATTGTTGTATAACATTTTTTTTCCAACATAACATTCCATACCTCTTACAAATGTTTCCTCCTCAAAACATTAGAAGAGGCTAAATAATATGATCTTATAAGCCATGCTAAATAATGGTATCAATCTCGATTATCCATCCATCCGAGTGGAACTATGATTGGTGGTGGTCTTCATTGATGTTAACACCATGTGTTGAAAACATATATTTAATCTTTTTTCATGCATACCTGCTTTTATTTATAACTTGTAGCATATCTAAAGGGTTGGTTGATTTGGTTCCTTGTATGTTCATCATTGTTCTTATGCTACCTTAGGCCATGTCTCCATGATTTTTGCCTTTCATGATGGTGTGGATGACGATATAATCCAACCTTAGCTTGATGTTCAACCTATTTTTGCTCTTCTCTCTTACTCCCTTTCATTGATTCTTCTCTTACTTTTTCTTCCTTGAGTTTTGCTACTACCTCCTGAGATTCTATTTTAGGTTTTGATGTTTGTTCTTCACTTTGTTCCCCTACAATAGCTACATGTTTGTCCTTACACTAAGAAATATCTTGTAATGTTATCTTCTTCTTCTTGTACCATAACTTCATGAAATTGCTTTTGCACATTAATATTAACAATACCAAAATAATGCAACCAAGAATAACCAAGGACAATATCTACATCATTCATCTCAATAGCACAAAAATCTGAATGTAAGATATATTTATCCATGGTGATTTTCAAATCTTCAAAAATTTGAACATTGTGACCCTCAAGTTGTATGTCTTTGATTTTATTTGCTTGAACTTACAATCTCTTAGTCAAAGACATATTGATAAAATTATATTTGTTGCTAGGGTTAATGGAAACAATAATTTTTTGATTTTGAATGCAACCATGAACCCGCAAAATATAATTTTTACATTCAAACAAATATTTTTGACCATTGTTGGCCTTGAAACACAAGGTGTAGTTTTTGTAGCCTGCACATTATTATCATTTTCTTTTGGTCCCCATTTGTTCAAAAATGCAACTTCAAATTCTTCCCATGTGTATGTATTTTTATGGGCATCCACAAAGTCTAAAAACCAAGAAGAAGCTTCCTCTTGCATAGAAGAATAAAGGTTAAGTTTCCTTAAGAACTCAAAAAAATCTAAAGTAGATTCCTTAAACTTTTGCAACCATTCCTTGGCATTACTATCATCTCTTCCAGTGAATTTTGGCAACTCCATGTTTTTTATTTTATTTTTTTAAAGTAGCTAGGGTTTAGAATAACCGAAATTTCTCAAAAATAAAAATTTTGAGTTCTCATCTATTTCTCTCTTCAAACAAGTGAATTTGTAGATTTTATTCAAAATAAAACAAATAGTAACCGATTTGCGTACCCGGATTGAAAGTTATGATTTTTTTCCCCTTTTTTCGACCCAAAAAATATCACCAAATGCCCAACTTAAAACAACTATACCTCCCTAATTACTTAGTAGAATTTTAACAAGTAAGTATTAATTATTATAGTACTCACAATAACCTGCATGCTAATGTAAAAATATTCTAAAAATGATTGCTAAAAAATTTAGTACAAATTTATTCTTTTTGAAAATTAATTTGCGCAGCCAAAAAATAGCTTGAACAACCCAACTTCAAACAATTGTAACTCTCTAAAAAATTGTCAAAAATCCACAAATGAGAATTCATTTTTATAGTACTCAAAATAATCTATGTGCAGGTGCCAAAATATTCTGCAAATGACTGCTGAAAAATTTAATACAATTTTTTTTTTTTGTTTTTGAAAAAACAATTGCGTGGCAAAAAAACAACAAAAATAACTCAACTTCAAACAACCATAACTTTCTCAATACACATCATAATTTAACAAAAGAGTAGCCATTTTTGTAGTACTAAAAAATATCTACACAATGGAGCAAAAGCCTTTTGAAAATGACTCCTAAAATAAAAAATATGGCCTCCACAAAATGAGATGTTTTTATAAAAAACCGTACCCTCGATTTGTAAAAAACAAACTCACTTCGCCCAAATAGTTGCTTTGATACCAAATGTAATGAACCTCTTTTCTCATTTCTTATATCATTCAACAATTTGCATAAATATTCAACATGCATCCACAAATAAATTAATTGCATAATAAATTGCTCAATATAAATTAGAGATTGATTATACCCTTGAGGTAGGGCAATACCATACAATGCTAATTTTGGAAGGAAGCCACTCCACAAGATATCTAGCTCCACGAGCCAAGGTTTCTCCAAGAATACATCATAGACATCTTTCACAATGGGGGTACATATTTCTTTATACAAGAGTGTGATGGTTCACCTCCCATGAGTTACAAGATCACACATGTGGAGGTTCACCTTCAATGAGTTAAAAAAGTGCATAATAATATGATAATATTACTTGTGGTTACATATGATAATATTCCCCCAATGGTTACAAATATGATTTTATGACATACCTATTTCTATTTTTACATGTGGCCTTCCTTACTCAACAATTAATTTATGGCTCATAAAATTATAAAATACAATATTAAATTATTCAATATTAAATACCTATCTTGGTACCTAACAAATTTGCACCAGAAGAATTGCTTGAAGCCAATTAAAATTGGAGAAATTCAAAAAAATGTTAGGGTTTTCACTCTAAAAATCTAGAATTGGTTCCAAAAAATGTGTTGTAGGTAGAAAAACATGTTTGGAAAGCAAGGGTTTAAAGTAGAAGGGTGCCAAAGGAAACCCCAACTGGAGAAAAATGTTGCTAGGGTTTGAGTTTATAGAATAATAAAAATGGAGGGAAAAATTGCAAACCCTAGTGCATGAAAAATTGGTCGGAGGAAAAAAAAACAAAAACATTTGAGTCCTTGCATTTGGAAAAATATTAAAAAGAAGGTCGCACATCAAATTATCATTCTACCATAGGAATTCGTACTGTTGAGGAATTGCACAGTTTAGAGAGAAATTGGCATAAGTCCACCAGAATTATGCCAAAAAGGGGGACTTGCCCACTAACGGTAGAAGGGTACCAAAAAAATATTTCAAATCAAACAAAAACATGAATTTTTGGCCAAGGGAAGGTCTAAAGAGTGCCTTGTATGATTTGGAGATGAAATTGTATGATTATTGGAGAGATTGTATGATTTCAAGACAAATTGGGACCTAATTTGTGCATTTTGGAGGTAATCATATAGATTTTTATGCAATCATACATATTTTGACACCATTGTATGGAAGTGAAGCATCCTTGTATGACTTGGATCTGATCATATGAATTTTGGGGGGAATTTTACAATTTGGAGCTCAAATTATATATTTTTTGAAGTTGTATAGAATTATGTGCAATTGTATGATTTTAAGCATCATTGTACATTTTCAAAAATGTACATGTATGATTTGGTAGAGTAGTGTACGATTGCGAGATGCATTTATACGATTTGGGTGCATTTGTATAAATTTTTGAGTTGTTTGTGCTAAAATTATCTTGAATTGTTGAGTGGAATACAAGTTGTGTGAAAGTGGTTTCAAATTGACCATAGGAGAAGAATGAGCTCCATGCGAGAATTTTGAGCTCATTTAGAATGAATTGCAATCACTAGGGTGGAAGGCTCACTAGGCATATTACACTAGAGAGATTCATGTCCTAGGTGAACGAACGAGGTCTACCTAGTGCGAGGTCAAGGGTGCAAGTTTCAGCCACAAGGGAGAAATGGCTACCATCCTTGGAGAGGGAGAGTGAAGAACACAAGCTTATACTAAGAGGGGGGTGAACAATATAAGATAAAAATTTTACTTTTATTTCCAAGGCAATAACTATAATTATTATCAATTGCAATAATGAAACAATGCACAAATCACCACACACATAAGAGACACATATTTAACATGGTTCACCCAATGTGGGCTACATCCATAGAGAAATATTTCTTATAAATTTCTCAAATAAATTTCATGGGCTCCAACCCCTATTACAATGTTCATGGACACCTATCCACAGGAGACACCTATCCCCTCTCACAAGTTTATGGACCTCAATCCATAGGAGACACCAATCTCCTCTACTTTGGTTTGTGGACCTCAATCCATAGGATACACCAATATCCTCTACTCTAGTTCATGGACCTCAATCCATAGGAGACACCAATCTCCTTTGCTTTGGTTTACTCCAAAGCATGCTCACAACTTCGCTCAAATTTGCTCATAAACCTGCTCACAACTCTGCTCAAATCTGCTCATAAACTTGCTCACAATTCTACTAAAATCTGCTCACAAAACCTACTCAAATATGATTACAAAACCTACTCAATTTTTCTCATAAAACCTGCTCAAATCTGCTCAAAAAACCTTCTCAAATCTGCTCAATTCTTACATATAAACAATGCTCATATCTTTCCCAAATATTGCATACTAACAATGCTCATATATTTTCCAAATCTTGCATACTAACAATGCTCATATCTTTTCCAAAAGTGCTTTCTTCAACTTAAAGTAATTCAGACATATTCTACCCAAAATTCTTTTATCTTCATGAACATATAGAAAATGATATGCATTACAAGTACCCAATATGTTCTTCTCAATTAAATCCTTTCACTCTATCCTTGCACTATGTGACACTTTGACTTGCTTCAAAACTACTCTTCTATTTGTGTGAGACTTATACTATTTTTCTTGTTTCCATACTCACTTCAAAATCAATCACAATGCACAACTTTTGCTTTCAAATATGTTCTATAACCCTTGCACATTTACTCCCAATATTAATCAAAACCAATGCACATCAAATCAATCCTTATACCTCCAACCATATGACATTAAAAATATTTTTCTCAAACAAAACCACCCTTGAGAAAGGAATTAAATCACCATACCTCTAAATATACCACAATGATGATAATATTCTTTTGCATGTGTTTTCCAAACTTGTTTTGTCAAAAATAATTTTCCTTTCTTTTGCCACTACAAAAACAGGGTTAGCAAATCTATTTTTCAAATCATCCACATTAAAAACCCTTGTCAAAAATATGCACAATAAAGCTTGAAAATAATATTTTAGATCTCCTTTTTAATCTCACAAAATAAAGCTTTTAATAATAACTATACCTTTATCAAAATATAAACAATGAAGCTTTTAAACCAATAAAGTCACTTATTATTTTATCCTTTTATGACATACAAAATACAAAATTAAAATTCCAAAGTGACACCTTATAACTCCAACTTATACATAATACAATTTTATAAAAATAAGAATTACACCTTATAACTCCTTAATATACAAAATAACTCCTTCACACACTATATAAAATACAATCTTTCAAACAACCCTAATACACCTTATATCACTTTCTTATAACAATGCAAAATATAAAATATTAATGTTGCACCTTATGAATCCCTACTTTAATAAAAATAAAATATTTTTCTCTTACCTCAACTACCACCATGATTTCCAAGAAAAAACCACACCCGACGGAACTCGACCCTCGATCCTCACACATAGCAATGTCTCACCGAGCCTAGCCAACTGACTAGGCTACACCACAACTCGAGAACAAAAGAGGATCAACTGACCTATAAAATTCACACTTTCACAATTTCATAACAAAGCAAAATGACGCTATAGGGTTTTAAAATCTGCACACTCTACTCCATAGTGCTCTTACACAGGGATAAACGTCCGACTGGGATATCCCAATGGATGGAACCTATTTGAAAACTCGTTGTTAAAAAATTTTGCCTCATATTTCTACCACATAAACACACACCTTCCTCTTCTCTAATTCGTTAATATTTCATGTTGGAAGTGTTTTTAATTTCACACATGAATTGGAAATCATTGCTTGCATTTCAAATTTTCAATTATTGCATTGCACTGTGGTTAATAATGAAAATTTTACCTTCATATTTATATGCCTTCCTTTGTACCTAGGGAAGTCATCTCACTGTGGCCTAGACAACCGGTTGGGCTGCACCACAACTCGAGAACAAAAGAGGATCAATTGACCTATAACCTTCACACTTTCATAATTTCATCACAAAGCAAAATAGTATCGCAGGGTTTCGAACTTTGCACACTCTGCTCCATAGTGCCCTTACATAGGGCTAAACGTTGGGTTGGGATATCCCAATGGATGGAACCTATTTGGGTACTTGTTGCTCAAACTTTCTACCTTGGATTTTTGCCATGTAAACACACACCTTCCTCTTATCTCATTCGTCAATGTTTTGTGCTGGAAGTATTTCAAATTTCGCACATGAATTGGAAATCATTGCTCGCATTTCAAATTTTCAATTATTTAATTGCACAGTGGTGAATAATGAAAATTCTGCCTTCATATTTATATGCCTTCCTTTGCACCTTGGGAATTTGGCTCATGATTTTCTTTTAATTTAATTTATACTCTCCAAAGACATTGGCACCAAAACTTATAAACCCATTATAATATTTTTAAAAAATATTATAATATTAATATTTTTAAAACCTTTGGCCTTTGTAATATTTAAACCTTTGTCCCAAGCAACTTTTGTCCTTCATAATATTTAAATTTGATATTTAAATATTATAATCCTTTTCTTAAAAATATTTTCCTTGCTTGGAGATATATCTTGCCTTGAATAATTGCTCAACCTTATAGACTTCTTGAAGAATATTTTTGCCTTGAATATCGTGCACCCTCTGATATTGAAATATTTTTTCCTTGAATACCATGCACCTTTGACATCAATGACAATTGAATATTTTCAACAATCTCCCCCTTTGTCATTTCTTCAAAAAATGTCTTTTACTGCAACTGGATTCCCAATCTACTCCCCCTGACAAACTGCTCCTCCTCACTGAATTCTCTCCCATTGAAATCAACGTCAAATGACTCCTTGGGGATAAAAATAAGACACTAAGCACATCCCCCTCACCACCTTATTTTCTTGATGTGATAAATTTTGGAATGGGAGTAAAACTACTCCCAACTTACAATGCTCTTCTTTTTTAATTTTATTTTTCCAAACTTTTGAAGTCATACCTCTTTGAACATTTTCAGCATCCTTTTTCTTGCTTGTCTTTAAAAGTTTCGAACTCTGTTCTACACCATTTAGCCTTATGCCCAAAATTATTACAATTGAAACACATGATGTTGTAGTCCTTGAAGGGTGCAAATGACTTGAAATTTTTGTTGGTGAAGCCATAATCATTCTTACCACAAAATTTGTAATGTATAGCTTTATGACCAAAATGATTACATGAGTAAAAATAACCCTGGAAGAAATATTCATCTTTCCTTGGAGGATATGATCTCATGGTTCTTTCTTTGCTTTTTTGGTGATGGTCCATGTTCCTTGATTGTGCATTGTTTTCTTCCTCTTTGATGTTTCTATTTATAAACACATTAGCATAGGTTTAAGGCTCTTCTTCAAATACCTTCTTTTATGCTTCTATTTCCTTTGAGCTTGACTCCTATTTTTGTACTTCTTTACCTTCCTCAAATTCAAGTTTGATCTTCATAAATGGAGATCACTATGTTTTGATAATATCATACAAATCCATTGAGCTTTTCCTAAATTGATATATCTTATTATAAAAAATTTCAAGTCCCTTCCTTAGAATGTCAACTTCATGTTCTAGTATTTCACATTCTAGCTCTTTTGCCTTTAACTGTTAAGCCATACCTCCTTCAACTTTTCTTCCCTCTTCAACCTTAACTTTTAAGTCAATGGGATATTGTAGAAGCTTTGCCTTTGTTTTCTCATTCTATTTTACTTGAGCCTTCAATATTAAGTTATTTTTCAACTCTTCAAGATCAACAAGAAATTCCTTTTCCATGTCAACTATGGTTTCCTCTTCCTTTTCTGAATATTTCTCTTTTTCTAGGTGTTTAATCACAAGAGAATCTTCTTTCTCTTCTTCTTGGTCTTTGACAACAGGAGCATCTTCATTCTTTTCTTCTTGGTCTTTGACAATAGGAGCATCTTCATTCTCTTCTATGGCCAAAAATATGATTTCTTCTTTTTCACTATCGGAGAGGTTCTCATCACTATCACTTGAAGCACTACTTGCTTCTTCAACATAAAAATTCTTCTTGTGTCTTTAAAATATCTTCTTCTCATGCTTGCCTTGATAATTTCTATTTTTATTTTCATGATAAAATCTTCTTTCTTTATTCTTCTTGTATTTTTTTTCTTATTCACTACTACTATTCCCAACTTCTGGATAATTAGTTGCATAGTGACTAACGTTACCACAGCTAAAAAATTTCACAGTCTACATATTCTTATGTTTTCTTGGACCCTTCTTATTTCTTCTCACAAAGTTAACCTCTTCTTCACTGCTTGATTCATCACTTGATTTTGGTTCTTTATCCTTTGCCTTCTTTGAAGCTTTGAATGTTGCCTCTCATTTGGATATTTGACATTTTTCTATCCTTATCTCATAGGCTATTATAATTCCATGTAGCTCATCCATTCTCAAATTTTTGAGATCATCTCTTCTATTGCTGAAACCTTTGCATCATACCTCATAGGGAGTGACCTTAATATTTTTTGAACAATAGTAGAGTCCTCAATATTTTCTCCAAGTCCATGAATGGTGTTAACAACTTCATCAACACGTAGTAGATACCTAGCAATATCTTCCTCATATTTCATCTTCAAGTCTTCAAACTTCCTTCTGTGAGTTTGAATTTTTATCATTTTTACCTTATCGTATCCTTCAAATGTTCTCTATAACTTATCCCATGTTTCTTTAGCTAAAATGCATTGCATGAATTGTTAGAATAATTGAGAAATAATATTCTATTCTGAATAAATAGTTATGCAAGGCATCACAAGTATTAGAGTGAATCTTAAGAACTGATTTATTTATTCCATGGGATCAACTTTGTATAAATAGCAAAGTTGATCAATGTGAGTCGTTGGATTATAAAAACTCACTAGATCTGAGCTAGTCTTAACTAAGAGTTTACCTACCTCATGCAATAGTGGTAACTCAAGTTAGACTATCCTAGTAGGACTTAATATTTATTATAACACCCCCACTTAAGTGATACTAGGGGTAAGTATAATGGCAAGAAATGAGTCCCGACAACAAGGTCTGATTAGGTACTCATGTAAAACATATAAAGAAAAGTTATTCCTGATAATAAGGCCTGATGAGGTACTCATGTACAAAATATAAGTAAATATCTTTTGGAGATATTATGAAAAAACACATGGGAAAAACCATCTTCAAAAATAAGAAGAAGAAGAATAATAAGAATGGATAGGATAAAACCTCTGTAAAACTCCCCTAAGACAACTGCCTTACCAAAATTTTCTCATGTAATTGATGGTAGCATGGAGAAGCAAAAAGTTTGGTGAAGATATTTGTAATATGAATTTCTATCAGAATAAACTCCATTCAAAGATCCCCATATATGTTGTCGAATGAAATGCATGTGAATCTCAATGTGCTTGGTGCACTAATGCTCAACTGGATTTTGAGCAATATGAATTATGATTTGGTTATCACACCAAAGTATAATAGGATGGTCATGAAAAAAATCAAATTATCTCAATATCTAACAAATCCAAATAGCTTCCTGACTGGCCAAAACTGCTGCTCTGTACTCTACCTCTGTAGATGATAATGCAACTGTTTATTGTTTTTTGCATGACCAAGAAATAGGTGAAAAACCAAGACAAAAAACATAGTCGAAGGTGGAACATATGTCTTCAACTGAACTTGACCAATCATAATCTGTGTATCCTACAATCTCTATAGATCCGCTACTATAGAATAGCCCAAAATGAGTGGTCCCCTGCAAATAGCAAAGAATTTACTTTGCTACCTGCCAATGGCTGAAATGAGGTGTTTGAGAAAATCTAGAAATTAAGCCAGAAACATAGGAAATATTCGGGTGAGTATGATTTAGATACAATAGAATCCCTACGAGCTATTTTTATAGAGTAGCATCACATAGAGGTGGAGCACAGGAAGAATTTAGAGTCACCCCAGACTTAAAAGTTATGGAATAAGCCTTGCAATCAACCATCTTGAAGCGCTGAATAAGATCTAGAGTATACTTCTACTAACATAAATAAATCCATGTATTTGTTTGAGTTATCTGAAACCCAAGGAAGTAATGAGATAAACCCATATCAACCATCTAGAATCTCTCAAAAAGGGAGTTTTTTACAGTTTTAATGTGAGAAGTGGCACTCCTAGTGAGGAGTATATCATCAACATAGAGAACATGAATTGTGATGTTTGCTTCATCATGCCAAATATAGACTGTAGCATCAGACTCACAACAAGAGAATCCAATAGTGAGAAGGAATGAATCCATTTTTCATACCAAGATTGTGGAGCTTGTTTGAGTCCATATAGAGACTTTCTTAGTCTACAAACAAGGGAGGAATATTGAATAAATTCTACTGGTTGCTCCATATATAATTATTCCTTTAAGTCACCATTCAAGAAAGCACTTTTTACATCCATTTGGAAAACAAGCCAATTTTGAGAGGCAACAAATGCAAGTACAAGCCTAACTGAATCCATTTTTGCAATAGGTGCAAAGGTTTCTAAGTAATGAATGCCTTCAACTTGTGAAAAATCCTTAGCTACCAAGAGAGATTTTAATTTATCAATGGTTCCATCTGTTGCATACTTTGTTTGATAAACTCATTTACAGTGAACCAATTTTCTTCCTTTAGTAAGAGTAACTAGATCCCAAGTTTGATTTTTGAGGAAAAATATTCATTTTCCATGGCATCATCCCATTCTTTTATTCCATTGGCCTGAATAAAGGATTGAGGATCAGTAGAAATTGATTGACATACAAGACCATAACCCAAGGAGTGACTAAGTCTGGATGGTGGAAGATCTTGGATATAAGGGGTTGCCTCTTGAACAGTAGTGCATGCCCATTTTGGCATAGTTGGAGGAGTAATGGGTGTGGCAGGACATTGTGTTGGAGTGTCAAGAATAGGATCCTCATTGTGATCATTTATCTCAAGGATCGTTTCTTCATCAGATTGAGGCTCAAAGAATGAAGAAGGATGAATTGACTCATTGGTGGTAGAGGAAGTATTATGAGGATATTGAGAAGGAAAATTGTCATGAAATTGAACATTCCTATGAAATAATACCTCATGAGTAGTAGGATTAAGTAGCCTTTAGGCTTTTATATCTTCACAATAGCCAACAAAGATAATTTTCTTTCTTTTCTTGTCTAAAGCCTTCCTCTTTTATTTGGGATGTGGGATCAAGCACTACAACCAAAAATTCTAAAGAAAGACACATTAGGTTTGGAACAAGAACAAGCCTCTTCTGGAGTCAAATTCCCAAGTGCTTTATGTGGTGTGTGGTTTTGAATGTAAGTTGCACAGTTTATTGCCTCAACCCAAAATATTTTTGGAAGATCCCTTGAGTGGATAATACAATTGGCCATTTCTTTTAAATATTTGTTCTTTATTTCTTCTATACTATTTTTTTGAGGATTATGTGAGACTGAATGCTGATGAAGAAAGCCATGAGTGGAGAGGAACCTAGAAAACTCATTACTGAAGTATTCCCCCCCCATTGTCTGTACAAAGATTTTTGATTTTGCAAGAGGCTTGATTTTTAATTAAGGTTTTATAAACCATGAAGTGGGATAGGACATCATTTTTGTATTTTAGGAAATACACCCAAGTGCGTCTTGATAAATCATCAATGAAGGTTAAGGCATATTTTGCTCCTTTGAATTATGGATGTGGGAATACCATTAAATCACTATGGATTAGTTTGAAAGGGGAGGATACCTTTTGGTAACCAGTTGAGTTAAAAGGATCTTGATGTTGTTTCCCAAGAGCACATCGAGGACATACTCCATCAATAGAAGAGGCCTTTGGCAACCCAGCTACCATTGCATGAGTATTCTATTCTTTCAAGTAGCTATAACTGAGATGACCAAACCTTTCATGCCAAAGCTTGCTTTTAATATCTCCATGAGGAACAAAACAAGAGGCTTTATAATTATATTTGAATCCCTAGAAGTGACATAGACGAGCTCTATGATCAATGTCACCTTTAGCTATAAGGGAATATGGTTCTTGCAAGTCTTTAATTTCAACTCCTGTGGGTGATAACAAAACTTTTTTGCCTTTTCCAAATGTACAAATTTGGTAGATAGATAGAATATTTGTAGAAATATATAGGACATATAAAACATCATTGATATGACCACCATCAATGGTAATGTCACATTTTCCTTTGACAGGGATAAAGGATGAGTCACCAATTTCAATGTTGTAAGTTGAGCTTGAGGAAATAGAAGTAAATGACTCATGTGAAGAAGTCATATGATGAGTGGCCCCTGAATCTAGAACCCAATAATTTGATGAATATTTGACATTTTTACCTTGAACATTTAAGGCTTTTCCAATTTGCTTCTTAATGTCAATTTTATGATCCTTCATTGTTGCTTCAAGTTGTTGTAGTCTTTTCCAATATTTGTTTACTGAATGACCATCCTTTTTGCAATGAGTACAAGTGATAGATGCTTTTTCTCTCTTTTTGAATTTTTCTTTATTGGAGTTGGAAGCCACCAAGGCTTTTGAGGAGGAGGGAGAGGACTCAAATTTTGAAAGATTTATTTCTTCTCTAGTGAGTCTATCACAAAATTCCTCTAAGGTGGGCATTTTAAAACTTGTACCAAGTGCATCCTTTGTTGACAAAAAAGTGGTTGCAAATATTTGAAATGGTCCATTTAATTTTTCTAAAATAAGGTAGATGCATTATTCTTCTATTTTATTTTTTCCATTGCATTTTAATTGAGTGAGGACTTCCTTAAATTTTGTGAGAAAGTCCACTATTGTGCTAAAATCTTCAAGAGATAAAGTTGTCAACTCTGCCTCTATCCGCATTGATCTTATTTGATCCACTTTACCAAACAATGTTTTTAGTTTGTTCCAAATCTCAAATGGATTTCTACATTCAAATATGTTAAATTATACACTTTCACTCATATTTGTGCTTATAATACCCATTGTTTCATACATTTTCCCTTTATGAACAAATATTTCATATTCTTTTTCAAATTCAGGCTACTTCTCTTCTAGCAAATGTGTGAGACCTTTTTATGAAATGAGATTTAATATTCTAGGTTTCCATGTGTGATAGTTATAAGGTATGAGTGGGTCAATGTATTCATTTTGCCCAGGAAAAAAGTGTAGTTATACCAATAAGCCCCCTTTAACTGCCCAAAATATTTGCAAAAATAAGACCTTCTCCAGAGAAGACAAAAATAGCACCCCTCTTGATCAAAGAGAACAATGTGGTGCAAAAAATCAGCACATACCCCAAAAAAATTTATTTCTTTGTATTACAATAGTGAAGGTGAGCTTGTATGATAGGCTTGAAAAGGGATTTCTAGAATTAGGATCAGGATTCTGTTACAATCTTTTGGTGTCTCTACCTCTTTTGTTTTTCCTTCAGAATCAAAAAAAATATTTTGTTACAATATATCGAGGCTATTCATTTCCAAAAAAAACTAGCCAAAGAAACACTTATGAAGAGGTAGGCCTACAATCATATGGTCCCATAAAGTAAAGTGTTTTGTCGATTGCAGCCTTGATGTAATACAGAAGTAGATCATAATAGGCTTGCATGGTTCACCACCACTTGACGGAGGATGATGAGTGGGCGGCAGCCCTGACATCTGTTGAAGAGGTGAGCCCAACGACTATTAATATTGCTATAAACCTTTTGGCAACAAAACTTCAATGATGAAGGATCTTCAGTTTGATGATGCTATCAGGTCTTCAGCGAGGCATGCACCAATATCGAAAAAACTCCAGAGATCATGACTCCAGGTGGCAGAACCAGCATGAGGAGCAGAAACGAGGAAAAAATAATTCGGTGACGAGCTTTTCTACCGAGGGTACCATAAAATATCTATGCACCTCATCTACGAGCTGTAGGTGTCGTGGAAGACCAGTATTAGGCACTCTCCATGAAATCTCCAAACACTGTGCCTGCAAAAAAATACAGAAGCACCACGCCAATGAAAAGTAGAGGTTGGCTCTCATATAAAAAGGAAAGGTGCAAACAAAATTTGCTTGAATAGTGTGTTCTCTCCAGAAACTTAACGCAACAAATTAAAAAAACTTCAGAATATTTTATTTTTGACACCAGTTTTAGTTCACTATCAACATCTACTCTCCAACGTCATCAGAACATTACGTTGTCTTCAGAAAAGCTTGTCCTCCAGTGTTTTACTGTAGGAAGTCAACAAAGGAAACATCAGAACAACCCATTTTAGACTCCAATCTTGTCATCACTTTGCAGTATGAATGGAATTCCAGTGAATATGTTATCCTCGATCGAATTCTGAAGGATTTATTGAATGTAGTGTAACGGTCGCTGAGGAGAGCTAGTGGCATGTCTACCTGTTATAGCCAAGGGAGAGGAGATTGAGCTGCTGTATCGACAGTTTGACTTGAGTTCATGTGAATCGAGATTTTCGAGAATCTTCAATTTATTGGCACCAAAATTCCACTTTTGTGACGACTTCCATGGATCACGATAACAATACCCACTTCTGACAAAATGAAATAATCTCTCCACAAAATGTTTTATTCTCCTTCGTGCTTGGTATGGTCCACAATAATAGCCAGCTATCAAACGCCCAAGAAATATTGGGGGAGTCCACAATGGTTCTTCACTTCGTGGAGTGCTTTGGATCCTTTTAATAGGTGTTTCATAAAGTAAACTCCTACCTTTAGACCGTTAACCAAGGGCATACACAACTCTTTCGAGTTTGTTTTGATAGCAGTAAACAAAACCTTCTATGAACTGACTGGCAATGAATAGGTCTTCTCACGTAATCAACAGGTTTCTCCACGTATACATCGTACCAAGAATAGGCTAGGTGAATACGCGAGATTTAATTCTATCAGAGCTGAACAAAAGTAAAAAAAAAACTTCCACGAACCAAAACATCGACACATGATGTAAAGTGGTGTTTTAGAAAAACTTAAAACAATATATCAAAAGACAACACATTGTTATGGCTAAGTGAAGCTTCTTGTCACTATTGGATAAGTTGCTTAAAGTGGACTAGACAAAGTAGAAAAAACTTATCTAGAACATAGATGACCGGCCATACTGACCATGCTTCACAAAAAAAAATGAACCAGTTAAAAAAGAGCTTCAAAAAACTTGAATGCTTGCAGACAAACTATCCTAGCTCTGGTACCATGTTAGAATAATTGAGAAACAATATTCTATTCCAAAGAAATAGTTATGCAAGGCATCACAAGTATTAGAGTGAAGCTTAAGAACTGATTGATTATTCCATGGGATCAACTTTGTATAAATAGCAAAGTTGATCAATGTGAGCCGTTGGATTAAAATAACTCACTAGATCTAAGCTAGTCTTAACTAGGAGTTTACCTACCTCATACAAGAGTGGTAACTCAAGTTAGAGTATCCTAGTAGGACCTAATATTTATTCTAACATGAATTTCAAACTCTGATTCACATAACCCACTTAAGATTGCATTCATTGCCCTGGCATTATTTTCAAATGATTTCTTACCATTTGCATCTATGGGAGATGTTGTAGATGTTGTAAATCCATCCTCAACAGATTTCCATACATCATATTCATGTGCCATAAAATAAGGCTTCACTCTCACACTCTAGAAAGCATAGTTAGTCCCATCAAAAAATGGAGCCTTATTTGATGAAAATCCTTCCTTATGAGCCATGTGGGTTCTTGTAATATCTTCCTTCAAGTTGTTAGACTTCACAAAGGAACCTGCTTTGATACCAATTGAATAACACGAGATTATACTGATATGGGGGTGAATAGTATAAGATAAAACTTTTACTTTTCTTTCTAAGGCAATAACTATAATAATTATTAATTGCAATAATGAAATAATGCACAAATCACCGCACATAAGAGACATATATTTAATGTGGTTCACCCAATGTGGGTTACATCCACGAAGAAATATTTCTTATAAATTTCTCAAAAAAAAATCATGGGCTCCAACCCCTATTACAATATTTTTGGACACCTATCCCCTATTACAATTTTATGGACCTCAATACACAGGACACACCAATATGCTCTGCTCTAGTTCGTGGACCTCAATCCATAGGAGACACCAATATCCTCTGCTCTTGTTTGCTCTAAATCATGCTCATAAATCTAGTCAAATCTTCTCAAAAACCTGCTCACAATTCTGCTCAAATCTGTTCATAAACCTACTCACAATTATGCTCAAATCTGCTCACAAAAGTTGCTCAATTTTGGTCACAAAACCTGCTCAATTCTGCTCACAAAACTTGCTCAAATCTGCTCACAAAACTTGCTCAAATCTTCTCAATTCTTGCATACAAAAAGTGTTCATATCTTTCCCAAATATTGCATACTAACAATGCTCATATATTTTCCAAATCTCACATACTAAAAATGCTCATATCTTTTCCAAAAGTGTTTTCTTCAACTTAAAGTAATTCAAACATATTCTACCCAAAATTCTTTTATCTTCATGAACATATAGAAAATGATATGCATTACAAGTACCCAATATGTTCTTCTTCTCAATTAAATCCTTTCACTCTATCCTTGCACTATGTAACACTTTGACTTGCTTTAAAACTACTCTTCTATTTGTGTGAGACTTATACTATTTTTCTTGTTTCCATACTCACTTCAAAATCAATCACAATGCACAACTTTTGCTTTCAAATATGTTCTATAACCCTTGCACAAATAAATTTCAATATTAATCAAAACCAAGACACATCAAATCAGTCCTTATACCTCCAACCATATGACATTAAAAATATTTTCCTCAAACAAAAAAACCCTTGAGAAATGCAATTAAATTGCCATACCTATAAATCTACCACAATGATGATAATCTTCTTTTGCATGTGTTTTCCAAACCTTTTTTATCAAAAATAATTTTCCTTTCTTTTGCCACTACAAAAAACAGGGTTAGAAACTCTCTTTTTCAAATCATCCACATTAAAAATCCTTCTAAGAAATGTGCACAATAAATTTCGAAATTAATACCTCATATCTCCTTTTTAATCTCACAAAATAAAGCTTTTAATAATAACTATACCCTTATCAAAATATAAATAGTGAAGCTTTTAAACCAATAAAGTCACTTATTATTTTATCCTTTTATGACATGCAAAATACAAAATTAAAATTCTAAAGTTACACCTTATAACTCCAACTTATACATAATACATTTATAACAATCAAAATAACACCTTATAATTCCTCCTTAATATACACAAATAACTCCTTCACACACTATACAAAATACAATCTTTCAAACAATCCTAACACACCTTATATCACTTTCTTCTAATAATCTAGAATATAAAATATTAATGTTGCACCTTATGACTCCCTACTTTAATAAAAATAAAATATTTTTCTCTTACCTCAACTGCAACCATGATTTCCAAGCAAAAACCACACCCAATAGAATTTGACCCTTGGTCCTCACACACAACAGTGTCTCACTGTAGCCTAGCCAACCGGTTGGGTTGCACCATATCTCGAGAACAAAAGAGGATCAATTGACCTATAACCTTCACACTTTCACAATTTCATCACAAAGCAAAATAGTGTCGTAGGATTTCAAACTCTGCACACTCTGATCCACAGTGCCCTTACATAGGGCTAGACATTCGGCTGGGATATCCCAACGGATGGAACCTATTTGGGAACATGTTGCTCAAACTTTCTACCTCAGATTTTTTCCACGTAAACACACACATTCCTCTTCTCTCATTCGTCAATTTTTTGTGTTGTAAGTATTTCAAATTTCGCACATGAATTGGAAATCATTGCTTGCATTTCAAACTTTCAATTATTTAATTGCACAGTGGTGAATAATGAAAATTATGCTTTCATATTTATATGCCTTACTTTGCACCTAGGGAATTTACATCACAATTTTTCTTTTAATTTAATTTATGCTCTCCAAATACGTTGGTGCCAAAACTTATAAACCCATTATAATATTTAAAAAAATATTATAATATTAATCTTTTTAAAACCTTTGGCCTTTGTAATATTTAAACCTTTGTCCCAAGCAACTTTTATAAACTTTTAAACCTTTGCCCTTCTCCTATAATGTTTAAACCTTTGTCCCAATCAACTTTTAAACTTTTTTGAGAAGTCATAATATTTAAATTTGATATTTAAATATTATAATCCTTTTCTTAAAAATATTTTCCTTGCTTGGAGATATATCTTGCCTTGAATAATTTCTCAACCTTATAGACTTCTTGAAGAATATTTTTGCCTTGAATACCATGCACCCTTTGACATCAAAATATTTCTACCTTGAATACCATGCACCTTTGACATCAATGACAACTCAATATTTCCAATAGAGAGGGTATATGCCATGGAGAGGTCATCAAGTTTGGTGTGGTGGTAGAGGAAGAGCATCGTTGCAATTTTGTAGAGAGATGATAGAACCACCAAAATCACACAGATGGGAACTTCGTAGTGAAGTTCATTGAAAGACTACCCCGAAGGAGCAAGAAGAACTACTAAGTGAGGAGGAAGAAGAACAAGTTGATATTAAGGATATCACTTTTAGATAGTCGATAGTAGATTTTTTTTAGAAGTGGTGGGAAAATTTTAATCCTAGGCATCCATTAAGAGTAGCATTGGCTAAAGTTGAAGTTAGTATATTAGCCTAGATACCATCTTAGGATAAAGTGTTTTATAATGAATACATGTTGCAGATTATACAATCATACGAACCTAGTAAGAATCACACCTAGAGCTCTAGTACCAACTATAAAAACCCCAAAAAACCAACCTAAAAGAGATACACATTTTTTTTCTTATAATTAAGGTTCACAAGGAGACCCAACATAAATTCAACATTCTCAAGGCTTCATCACATTTGAGTCTATTGTTGTTGTAGATGATAGTCAAGTGGACAAGAATGTCCAACATAACATATTTCTAGGGTTCACTTGACTAAATCTCACCATTTATAAGCATGCCAAAGTAGTCCCTCCACATTTCCTACACCCTCATCGGTATAGGAAAATTTTACCATAGCATAGAAATTATCCTTTAAGGACCATAACACTTAAAGAGGAATACCTATTTCCTAACCTTACCATAAGTCCATATATGTAGGTTATTATAGCATAGAACCCTGGTTCTTAGGTACCACACCTGCATGGGATAACTAAGGTCATTACCACTCACCTGGTAATGAATATAGTTACCTAAACCCTACTATTTATGGTACCATCATAACTAACTCATTATTGCTTCCATTAACTACATAGTGTGGAACCATCCGATCCTCACCATTTAAGGTATTTCAATCACAATAATCTAACTATTGCATACCAACAAATCCTCATAGGTTTGGGTTTAATTCATCTTAAGGATCCTAAGGAAAAAGGGTCTAGCACCAAACCTAGGAACCCCTCCCAAGATTCATACTAAACAATGATTAACATCTCTCTCAAATATGCCATAAAGTGCAATAAAAGAAAACCAAGTGCATAGTCCATAACACCATATTAAGTTTTTCTTTTAAAATGAATAGCTCATACTAAATCACATGAGACTAGCACAAAGAAAACATCTAGCTAGATTTAAAGCATGAGTAAATAAATCATGAAACTAACTTCTAACTTAATCATAAAACATCCACTTAAGCTAGCATTAAATTTCCATTGATTTCATAATGACAAACTTCCTTAAAAGGAATCTATACTGACTCATAGCTTCATTCCATCATTGCATAAAATCTAAACATTTTCTTTTGCACTTACAAATAGGCTCCAAGCCTTATTAGAAAAGAAGTAGAAATAGACCAAGTTTACATTCTAAACTTTACATTTTCATAGCAACACTTTATCCCAAAAAATATTAGAGCAAGTCCACCCAAAATTCCTCTACACCATATTCTTCTCACAACCTTCTTCATGAGGGAAATCCTTTTGAACTTAAGAAAAATTAAGGGATCAGGACAACTCTTAATGCAATGCAACTACTATGCTCCATGCATAAATGCAAGCAACCATACAATTAGGTAATTAAAAATAACCAAGGAGAGAATCCTATACTTCTCTCTTTCTAATTATTTTGTTAACTACTCAAGTCTTAAGAAATTATTTGAACTCTTTTTCCTAAATAACTAAGGAGAGAATCCCATATGTCTCTCTTTCTAATGATTTCTTTAACCTACTCAAGTCTTAGGAATTCATTGTAACTCTTTTTACCAAAATTAGGGCTCTTTCTTGTTTTAAAAAGTAACACATCCAAACTTTTATCATCCAATAAAAAAGGGTTTTCTAACTTTCATTACATAAATCATTCTTTCAATGCATACAAAAGTCTTACACAACATTCAGGCTATTACAAGTTTAACCCCTTTTTATCTATACAAATCAACCCATTTCCTATTCCCATTTACATCTAAGTTAACTATTGGAAGGAAAATATAATCAATCCATTTTCCTTTTTATATAAATCTAAGTTAACTATTGAAAGGAATACAAATCAATCCATTTTCCTTTTCATATAAATCTAAGTTAACTATTGAAAGGATTACAAATCAATCTATTTTCCTTTATTTTTTAAATCTAAGTTAACTATTGAAAGGAATACAAATCAATATTTTCTTTCCTTTTTTATTCTAACTTAACTACTAAAAATAATACAAATCAATCCATTTTTATTTTCATATAAGTCTAAGTTAACCATTGAAAGGAAAATACAATTAATAAACACATTGAAAGATTCTGCAGAACGGACGTCCAAAAAATCCAAACAACAAGAGATAAATCTAAGGACTCTGAAGACTTCCCTTTTCCACATATGATTGGGTGCTTTTGTCTACATAGGAATCAATAGAAAAAAGAAGAAGAGTAGCTACCCAACCAATGAAATAGACCATATGTTCACACAGGTAAATACCAAGCCAAACTAAAGGGTAACAAGGAAACAAAACAAATAGATGTAATTTTGGAAGGACAAAGACCAGTGTAAAACCACCAAACCAACAGAGAGCAACACACAACTAGGTTACGTGTAGTTTGGAAGGAATACTTTAATAGAATAAAAGGCCCGCCCACACAAGGTCAAAAATCCCATGAATTCAACCATTGATACAAGTATAGAAATCAAGAGACAAAGTAAAAACTCAAGCAATCATGCTAGACTTAAACATGGAGAAAGACTTATCAATTACACATCATTCAGTTGCTAAACACAACATATTTAGAATAGTGAACAAAAAACATTATTAAATCAATCAATCTATATAGTCATACATCTCAGACTTCTATTGTAGTAAGTACCTCTATTGTCACGCTTGACCAGAGTTCCTTTCTTCCTTGTGCTCCCTTCTTCCACCTTGAACCTTCTCCATCTAGAACCAACCTCACAATGGATGGTTCCTCCCCATTTATGCTAGATTTCATCTTCCCATGCCCTCATGAAGGTGCCCATGCACTTCCTTCATGGTGCATGAGGGTAACGTATTCTATGTTACCAATATGGCCAACTCACTTCGAGTGCCATATTTTCCAAGATTCAAAAATATTATCTTTTAAGGCTTTAATAAATTATTTCATTATTATTAAAAGCCTTAATATTAATATTTTCTCTTTTATTAAAAGGCTAAGGTTTGGTTTTTAATTCTAAAATCTTCTTACAAGCATAAGGCAACAAAACAAGTTTAATAAACCAAACTCTTAAATCAAAACACCTTATCATCCTCTTATTGTTCATTGCTAACAATAAGTATTTGGATTAATTACTCATCAAGTAATATCAATTGTTAATATTAATTATTAACAAAGATACTAATATTTGGAGTATTAACCTTATTAATACTTTAAAGGTTTTTCAATTAATCAAATATCTATTTCTAAAGCAAGCAAAATATTGAATTCTTGATACATCACGTTGCTTTATCCTTGTGAAGTGGTTTTTTAATACAACTAGCATGCTATCCCTATTCCTACTAAGGATGACTCCTTTGTCATAGCAATATCATGGTCCAATTATATATCCAAACAATAAGCAAATGTAATGCATCTATATGATGGGTATACTTTACCCTGGAGTTGTTGATGAACAAGTCATCAACCATCATTTCCCATATTTTCTCTCAATTTGGGTGATATTCCAATCTCAATCCACCAATGAGAGTATTTGGTCCTACATCCATAGAGTTCATCAATAGTACCATATTCTCCATATATTTCAAACAAGTACAAAATGCATTACTAACTCATCTTGATAATAGAAATAAGAATTTGCATTAGATATCCTCATACATCAATACATAATTCAATATCAATATCAAGTTCTACGAAGAAGGGTTGTTACAATACAGTCATTAGTGTATAAACTCCACATCACTCAAACATCTCATCAACATGGAGATCACTATGTTGGATCTTGTGAGTTGAATCCCTTGACAATATTTGTAGTGCTATCCAATGCACCTAGGCCCTATAGATTACCCTCCCCTTGATGGAGATCCTCAAGATCTACCACACATCCTCCAATGTGATAGTCATCTCCCCCATGGGTATTCAAAAGGTAGACAACTCCAGATACCATATATTGTCTAGCACTGATAGGAGAACTCTGTCTACCTCCACCCAAGGCATCTCTACAAGATGTAGTAGCCCCATAGCCCGTAGGACATCCCTATATACTACTATGAACTCTCCCACAACATCCTCTAGTGTATTGATCACCAATCTCTGCTCTTGAGTACACCTTATTAGCAAAATAAATTAATAAAATATTAGTATCATAATAAAAACTAATCATAACAAACATTAATTAGTAAAACACACTTACATTTTTCTCCCCTCTTCTTTCTTCCTTCTCTCACCTCAACTTTTTTTTTTCCTTTTCCATTTCTCTCCTTTTTCCCTTCTTTTGTGAATTTGCACCCCTCTTTTTAAGGTGCAAGATTATAAATTCATGGTCAATTTTATCTAATCATAAATTCATTTATGTCGATGACCAACTGAATTCATGGTCGACCTCATGAATTTAAGTCAGGGTTTGCACAATAAATTCCTCTAAAAATAAAATAAAATAATAATGCTTAAAAATCTAGTCTAACCTAGTCTAGATAGTGAGATTCAATGTTTACCCATCCTCGCTCCACTTTTGTGTTGACCTTACCTCTTGTAATGGTTGCATAGTGCATCAAAAGTACCATTTATTTATTATCTCTAGATATATTCTTCTCCTTATTGCAATGAAAATGAATTCATTTTCACCTTCCGTGAACCCTTTTATCCCTCCCTTCTCCCTCTTATTTTTCTTTTTCTTTCTTTTTTTCTTCGTCATTCTTTTGTGTATGCCATTTTGAGTTTCTTCAAGAATTTTGCATTCCTTCTTAAACTCAAGAGGGCACCCCAACCATAGGGGTATTTATATCATCATTACCTTGTAAAGCATGCAAATTTTTAAAGTGTTTGGAATGACACCATTTTTACACCATCCCTCTATCTAAACTTGCTACCCCTTTTATTGTTTGTCATTCTTAACCCATAGGTGTCTACAACTTTCTTTGACGTTTTTAGTATGCCATAAATGCATCAAAGAGAGAGAAAAATGTAGACACAAAAATTTACCCACCATATGATTCAATTTACCCTTAGGTGTTTAGAAACCCACTCAAACTTGCTAAGTGCACTTTTTGAGCTTCCCACCCTTTAGGTCAACCTTCTTCCCTATCCTCATTAAATTCACAATCAGCCAAGATGGGGCACGAATTCGGTCAACTTTTCTTGGTGTCACTTAATCCCCAATGCTTAGATTTTACAGATTCGCGATCAACTCAAATCAACCATGAATTTTATGATTTAGGATCTTACCTTCAAAATCCTAACCCTTGCATCACTACTTTGCCTTTTGACCCCAAACATAGTTTTTTATATTTTTATTTTCCAACCTTGCTCTCAAATCCTTTATAAATAGAGGGGTGGATATCCCTTTTTAGCCCATCTGCAAATTGATATGTTCTATTTGCAAGCTACCAATATTCACTCGTACTTAATATTCAATATTCAATTTTCTCTCATGTTCCTCTCTCTCTCTCTCTCTATTTTATTTTCTAATATTCTATTTTCATTTGTTTATTATTTTGATTTTTATTTTAGCATAGGATCTATTTAATTGCATTCATTCTTAGTTAAAATATTGTTGTTTTAGCTAGGTTTTGTTGTATTTTATTTCTTACATCCATTTTAATATAGGTCATATTGATTAACATTAATTCATTTTTAATTAAAACATTGTTGTTTTAGCTAGGGTTTGTGTTTTATTTTGCTTACATTTTAGTGTAGATCACTTTAGTTGCATTCATTTAATAGAATTTTTATTTTTTATTCCTGCATTCATTTTAGTGTAGATCACTTTAATTGCTTTCATTTAATAGGATTTTGCATTTTATTCTTGCATTCATTTTAGTGTAGTCCATTTTAATTTTCTCATTACTGTTTTAGGGTTTTATTGTACTGTTGCATTCATTTAATATAGTGCCTTTTAATATTTTTTGTTACACTCATCATTCTATTAATTATTCATTTCTGTTAGATAGGTTTTTTATTCCACTTCATTACATTTATTTTTTGTGATAGATTACATTGTACTACATTCATATTTTATTTCTCGATTCTTTATTGTTTAAAGTAGTATTTTATTATGTTGCATTTGCATTGTTGCTCTCATTTTTAAGTGCATTTAGGATCATTTAAATTTTAGGGAATTTTCTATGTTTAAATCACTTAGTCTATATTCATGATTGCATTGTCATTCTACATCTCACTTCTATAATTTTATGCCTGCATTTACATTTGTTTTTCTCTATATTGAATTCATGGTCCAATTGTACATGGTGTGAATTTGGCAACTTAAGTGAAGCTATATTTTTCATCCCACCTTTTTCTGTCATGAATTTGTGGTCACCCTCTACATGGTACAAATTTGACATATTGGCTACAAAACGTATTTTTCTTTGTTTTATTCTCTACTTTTCTATGTCATCGTGAATTTATAGTCACAAATTACAGGGCACAAATTCGATAGTCATAGGCTTGGGGGTAAGCTTTTGCTTCCCTTGTTATATTTTTTTGTCTCTGCATTCCTATGTGTTTTATCTCCATATTGTAAATATTTTTCTTGTTACATTTTTTTCCTCTATATCAAATTTGTAGTTTAACCTTACAGGGTGTGAATTAGGAAAATTGGGCAAAAGTATCTTTTCACCCATTATTTTATCTATCATGAATTCAAAGTCTCCCTCTACAAGGCGTAAATTCTATGTGCTAGTTATAGAATGATTTTTTCTGCATTTTGTTCCTTGTTTCTCTCTATCATTATGAATTTGCAATCTCTCATTGCAAGACATGAATTTTATGGTCATAGACTTGGGGGAAATTTTTTGTTCCTCTAGTTATGTTTCTGTCTTTGTGCCTCTACATTTTTTCTCTGCATATTGTAAATGTTTTTCTTGCTTGCATGCTCACCATTCTAAAAGATCAAACACTAATTTTTCTCATATGGTAAACTAAAGGGACCAAGGATATTTGAATGCCATGCATAGAAGCTTAGCCTTATAGTGGATCAAGTAAACCCCAAATACTAACCATTTTATTTTAGTATTTATCTCTATTCATAGGTTTATCCAAAATTGTAACTACAAGACTTGGAACACAACTTCAAGTGTGAGGACAAACTTCTAAATCAAGTAGGTGTTTTAATAGATTAGTAGGTTGTTTGTTGAGTGTTTTCATCCCTTTTTGTTTTCCAACATCTAATAATAAAAACACATGAAGAACTTAATTAAAAATTTATAAAATTCAGGTGGATCACAACAAGAAAATTTATCATTTATGCATTAAATAAAAGTGCATGTAGTTGCATCGTATGTTAAATTGTTTGTGCATTATTTCTTAGACCCTTGCCTGAAAATTAAAATTTACATTTCTATTATATTAGGAATAGTTTCATTAAAATTAAAGAATCATTCCTAGGGTAGCATTGTTTGTCTATGTATTTAAAGCCTTTAATGTGCAATATTTCCTTAGTTATGGTAATATTTTTTCTCAAAAAACCAAACGTAGGTGTATTTCAAATTTACACATCAAACCTTTCATACCAAAATAGGAGTGAGTCCTAAAACCACTCTTGATGAGAACTTCAATCCCCAAGCCCCCAAATTCAAAGAAATATAACCATGTGGTTACCTCGGCTCCCAACAGACCAGTTGAGAATCATCTATGTAGGTTAATTTCCCCCTCTACAAAATTTTAAAATTTCAAAGTGCTTTTAGAGTTCTCTCCAAAACAACAAATTATATATGCATCTTCAATTGCCAAATAAGGATAAATATTTTTGGTAATTGGATGATGTAGCTTTGGTCCCCACTCTAATACCATGTCAAAATTTGTAATATATACTTTCTAGACTTATTCCAAAATATGCATTCAAAAAACCCTAACCAAAAAATATGCAAGAGCATACTAAATATAGCATTGATAGATGAAAGGAAAAAATAAAGGAAAGAGAGAGAGAGAAACAACAAGATAATATAGAAGGTGATTGTTTTTGGGCACCCTAATATTCTATATTTTAATTCACATTATTTATAAGATATCACTTATTGAGGGGTACTTACAGTGATACCACAACCCCAATGAGTAGATAAGCTCAAGTTGACATTGACTTGAGGTTAACTAACAATAATAAAATAATAATAAATTTCATTATTTAATCAAGGTTATCCATTAATATGGATTAACCAATATCACTAAGGATGAGATGTGAGTGATGCCCTTAGGTTTACAAGAATAAGAAATGCTCGTAGACTTACTAAAGGTGCACATGACTGTAGGCTACATTAATGGTGCTCATAAGCACTTCTTTATTTTGGGCTTGGCCTAACAAGATTATATTACACACATTTCAATATTATGCTACACAAAGTTCTTTGATATGGGTTCCCCTTGAATAACAATACATATATCATTCTTAAACCCAATAATCCTTAGCATTTGTACTTCCAAAAACCACCATGATCTGTCCATTATTACTTATACACAAGGAAATATATTTTGGGTTATTACCATATAGATATAATCATTCTGGTTTTACTATTATGTTTTTTTATTAAATTGAAGAAGGGGTTTTTAAAGGGTCTCCAAACTGTTTAAAATCCAAAAAAAAGGAGCAAAAAGGACAATAAAAAGAGATAGACCAAGATCAACCCACCAAAAGGGATCCTCTATATAGAATTAAAAAAACTAGGAAAAAGATAAAAGACACAAACACCCACAAGGTAAATTGAGGTCTACCAATAATCTAGATTAATCCTCATCCTCCTCCTCCTTAGGGAGATCCATTTCATCCCTTATGTTCGTAATTTTTTTTTTAAGGTCTCCCATTAACAGAGTAACCTCTTTAGCATAGGTTACAATCATATTGAGAGTCCTCCAAAGGGAACTAATGAGATCTCTTAGGGTTATCAAAGTGTTTTGTGGGTCTTGAGAGAATCTTGAGTCCCTACAAGATATTTTTTCTTCATCAAGGAGACCCCACCTAGAGCCTAGGATTTCTTTCTCTTTGACTAATAGGGAGCAAAATATCTAGAGTCTTCAAAATATGGAATGATGTGTAGAGGTAAATTTTTCTCTTTTGTTGCTCTTAATTTTAGACACTTGGAAAACCTCTTAGTATCTTCTTTGAATCTTAAATCATCCAACTCAACCCTAAAATTTGGTTCCTTCTTGATCTTCACCTCCTCTATTTTTGGAGTAGCACCACAATGCTTTTACATAAAGGTAGTGTGGTTAGAGGAAGCAACATAGGGTATTATTTTCTCCTCATTACTAGAATCCTCTTAGGAATTGGATTTCCTCTCAAAGTCAGAGGGACTCCGATAGTCAAGGCCCAGGCTTACCACCTCAACCTTATCATTTTTTTTAGCAACATGGTCAAACAACATTTTTAACTTCCCCTGATGTAGAGTAACAAATGCATCCCCTTTTTGAATATGTTATATGGTCCTTTCCATTGATTTGAATAATAATGTTGGGATCTTCATCTTTTTTTGCATCGAAGATGGTTTAGGAAATCCAAGTGAAAACTTCTCACTACAACAAAGTGGCAGTCTAGTGTGAAGAATTCCATTATGATAATGGTCACTTTGTCCCAAGAATATGGGAGGGATTCGTGGAGAATCCCATCCTATAACTTGTTAGGGTTTTCTACATTACCTCTAAATATTTTTAGTTCATTGGCTAAGGAGTGCTTCTCCTTGTTGATATTTTAACTAATAATGGGTAGGTTAGAGACCTTTGAGATGAGAGGGATGTTGATGGTGAATTCCAAAAATATAGCTATTACTTTACCATATTACTATGAGTGATCCATCTCAATGGAAATATCTCTATCATGACCATTGAAATTTTTAAGAAACTATATAAATCCCATTTTGCAAACATCTCCCACACATACTTATCAAAGGTGAGATTAGTAGATTTAATTCATTTCTCTTTGTCTCCCATTTTTCGCTTCTTCCCATTCTTTCTACTATGATAGCTCAAGTGAACCAAGATAAGGGAAGCCAAAAGTGAATGGGTCTAAACGATGGTAGAGAGGATAAAAATCCTATATGGATGATTGCACTCATGATTGAAATGCCATATTTATTTTTTCAACAAGTTTCCAGAAGTTCCTTTGGACATGGAAGGAGATGCATCCTAATACAATAAGCATTCCCAAGAATAATTTTGAATTTATCTTATAGAAGACAACAATCTATAACACTAGGTATGATACACATAGAGAATGTTGAAGTAATAATTGGGAGGTAGGAAATATGCTTTCAAGATATCCATAGTATAATTACAAGGAGTGTTGGGTTCTAAAGGAGCTATCATGACAAGGGGAACATTAGTCAAAAGCACAACACCACTCAAGACAAAAATGGGAGGGTTTAGAGACTACCAACACCCCCTAAGACCTGATTTCAACTCCAATTAATCTTAAACATGTAGGCACTAGGGGCTAAGTAGTTCCATATCAACCCAAATCATAGTTGTCAAAAAAAAGGAAATATGATATTCTAAGCAACATGACTCTCCAAATATGTCAGGTGGCAAAAACCTTGATTATAGACCTCTTGTCGCTGATAAAATCAAACCCATACTAGGATGGGGTCAGATGATACCAACTCAACCTCCCAAAAAACCTATTAAATTTATTACCAAACCAATAAGTGACACTAGGAATAAAAAGGATGAAAACTTCCTCAATGACATGAAAATAAAAACAAGATAGGGAGAAACATACTCCATCTTGGGATATCTCCCTTCATAATCCAAATTGGACCTCGAAGTATGGATAGGATCTCAAATAGCCAACATCCATGCCATAACACCACTCTCTCTATTGTAGATAAATATGGTATGGGGCTAAAGGCCAGAGAGACAAAGACAAAATAAAATGGCCTAGAGCTCTTCATAAGAAATAAACATTCATATTAGTGTATTATCTACCTTTTATGGTTCCCATAAATATTATTGGTCATTGAAGAACACAAGCTTATACTGAGAGGGGGGTGAACAGTATAAGGTAAACTTTTATTTTTATTTTCCAATAAAATTTATCCAATGTTATCAATTGCAATATCAATAGCAATAACAAAACAATGCACAAATCATCACACACATGAGAGACATAGATTTTACGTGGTTCACCCAATGTGGGTTACGTCCATAGAGAAAATATTTCTTATAAATTTTCTCAATAGATTTATTGGGAATAAATTCCCTATTACAATATTTATGGTCCTCTGTCCAAAGGAGTTCTCAATCCCCAATACTATGGTTTGTGGATATCTCTCCATAAGATAACTCTATCCCCTTTGCTCTCGTTTGTGGATATCTCTCCATAGGAGAACTCTTTCCCCTTTGCTTTGGTTTATGGATCTCTCTCCATAGGAGAACTCTATCCCCTTTGCTCTGGTTTGTGTATCTCTCCACAGGAGAACTCTATCCCCTTTGCTCTAGTTTGTGGATCTATCTCCATAGGAGAAATCTAGCCCCTTTACTTTAGTTTGTGGATCTATCTCCATAGGAGAAATCTATCCTCTTTGCTCTGGTTTGTGGATCTCTCTCCATAGGATAACTCTATTCCATTTGATCTGGTTTGTGGATCTGTTTCCATAGGAGAAATTTATCCCCTCTACTCAAGCCTAATCCAAATTCTACTCTCAAATCTGTCTCAAATCTACACCAAACCTCATTACAAAGCTAGCACAAATTTTCACCAACTCTGCTCACAAATCTATCCAAATTTACACAAAACCTCATTACAAGGCTAGCACAAATCTGCTCACTCTACTCACAAATATGTCTAAATTTGCACACATTACATGTACAAATATATGTCAAACATGCTCTCTATCTCTACCTAAATTTGCACCAAAAATTGTTACAAGGTTAGCAAAAATCTATCTCAAACATGCTCTCTATTACTGCCTAATTCTACTTTAAGTCTTCTCACAAATCTGTTCAAATCTATCCCAAGTCTTCTCACAAGACTTGCTCAAATCTACCTCAATGTTGCTCATAGAACCTGCTCAAATATTCCTAAATATTGCATACAAGCAATGCTTACATCTCTTTTAGAAATGCTTTCTTCAACATATTCTACTTAGAATTCGTTTAACCTCTTGAACATATAGAGAATGATATGTACTATCAAATACCCAATATGTTCTTTACATTCACAAATATTGCATTCATCAAATCCACTCTCTACCTCTTACAAATCCCTTTCAAATCAAATCAAACTAGTTTATAACTTTGCTTCACAAAGTTGGTTTATATTCCTTGTAAATTTACTCTCAATGATCAAACACAATAATGCACAAATTGCTTTACAAAATTGGTCTCTAACACTTGCCCATTCGCATTCAATGTCACTCATATAAATGCTTCACAAATTCTTTCAAGAAGAATGCACAATTTGTTCTCAAAAACTCTAACTCAAGTGTTTCCAATTTCACTAATTAATGATGCACAATTTGTTCTCAAATCCTAGCTCAAATATTTTCAACAATACACACTAATAAGCCCTTTTATCTCCACCATATAATTCTAAAATATTTGGTCAACCAACCACCTTAGAGAAGTAATAATGTCAACATACCTCTTAACTTGCTTTTATGAAAATGTGCCCTCAAAACATGTTCCAAAATCATTTCCTTTTTGCCACTTCAAGAGGTTAGCCAATATTATTTTCAAAACAATCACAAAAATATTTCAACAAAAATTTTGCATAAAAATATTGCTCTATACTCCTTTTACTTTCTCAAAACAAGGCTTTTTAATCAAAGAACAAAACCTTTAATATTTATTTCACCATGCAGAAATACACACAATTATTAAACCATTTAACACCTTATAACTCCTCACTTTTGCATATTAAAAATAATACTAATAAAGACCACAATTTCCCTTTTGATTTTCTTCTAAAACATTTGTCAAAATAAAAATACTTATTGCCCTTATGACTCCCTAAGTCAAATAGCAAATAAAAATGACAACTCAACCTTATAACTCCCACAAAAATAAAATTTCAATTTAAAAATAAATACCTCTTTTATTTTGCCCTCAATGTGATTCGAACCTCTCACCTCGTGAGAGCAAGGCACCCAACCAAGGGGCCATGATCGGCTGCACGAACACAGCTCATGAGAACACAAAGGCACCAATCACCTTTTACTTCCTCCTATCGAAAACTCTACCAAACAAAAAGAAATAGTTTATGTTGGATTTCTAACCCAAAACCTCCTCTTCACAACACCTTCTTGTTGGCTTATATTACCAGTTGGTCTAGTTGGATGGATGAGATTTAATGAGAACCAATCCGAATATAAACTTCTATCATTCACTATAGAATTTTGTGCTCTCCTTTCCTTTCCTTCTCTACCGCGTGCAACTAATCGAATGTCGAGAGTATTGCATCCACAAATTTTGAACCACTTCCCAAATGACTTTAGGCATGGGTATTAATATGTTTTAATTTGGTCTTCATCCCAAGTCGGTGCCACTTTGTATTTTACACCTCATATGATGTCGACCACCTTCATTCAAAATTAATTTGAATTACCTTCAATCTCTTGGTGCTCAAATAATATTATAATTTGAAATCTTTATATTATAATAAATATATTATAATATTATAATAAGGATATTATAATATTAATCCTTTTGAACCTTGCCTTCACATTTAATATTATTACCTTCAATAATATTAATATCTTTCCTTCATTTTTAAACCATTGTTCCAAAGAAATCTTAGGCCTTTTGTCCTTCATTATAATATTCAAAAATAAATATTATAATGCTTTTCTCAACCAATATTATAATAATAAATATTATAATATTTTTCTTGATGTCAATGACAACCAATGACATCTTCTCTTTTGACATCAACCTATGACATCAATCCTTTGACATCAATGACAACACAATATACTCAAAATTTTCAACAATCATCAAGAAAATAGAGGGTGCTTCGATATGCATGCAAAGCACACAAAAAAGGAGCAACAAAAACAAAAACAAAAAGATGTTGAGAAATATTTAAATTTTGAAATTTTAAAACGCTTTTAGAGTTCCCTCTAAAACAATAAATTGTATCTACATCTTCAATTGTAAAAGAAGGATAAATCATTTTGGTAATTGGATGATGTAGCTTTGGTCCTCACTCTAATACCATGTTAGAATTCATAATACTTTCTAGACTCATTCCAAAACACGCATTCACCACAACCATAACCAGAAAATATGTAAGAGTGTACTAAAGATAGCATTGATAGATGAAAGGAAAAAAAGGAAATAGAGAGAAACAACAAGATAAAATAGAAGGTGAGTGCTTATGAGCACCACAATATTTCGCATTTTAATTCATACTATTTATAAGTGATCACTCATTGAGCAGTATTTATAGTGATACCAAAACCCCAATGAGTAGTTAAGCTCAATTTGACATTGACTTGAGGTTAACTTACAATAATAAAATAATAATAAATTTCATCCTTTAATCAAGGTTATCCATAAATATGGATTAACCGATATTACTAAGGATGAGATGTAAATGATGCCCTTAGGATTACAAGAATGAGAAATGCTTGTAGACTTACTAAAGATGCACATGCTTTTAGGCTACATTAATGGTGCTCATAAGCACTTATTTATTTTGGGATTGGCCTACCAAGATTAGATTATACACATTTCAACATTATGCTATACTAAGTTCTTTGAGATGGGTTTCCCTTGAATAACACTACATATATCATTATTAAACCCAATAATCCTTAGCATTTATACCTCCAAAAACCATCGTGATCTATCCATTATTGCTTGTACATAAAAGGAAATGGCTTTTGGGTTATGACCCGATAGATGTAATCATTATGGTTTTACTATTATATTTTTTTATTATATTGAAGAAGGGATTTTGAAAGGGTCCCTTAACATTTTACAAGCCAAAAAGTAAGGGAGAAAAAAGGATAAATAGAAAGAGATAGACTAGGAGCAACCCACTAAAAGGGATCCTCTAGATGAAACAACATAGAACTAGAAAAAAGACCAAAGATATATGCACCCACAAGCAAAATTGATATCCACCCTCAATATAGCTTAATATTCCTCCTCCTCAATGAGATCCATTTCATCTCCTAAGTCCTTAAATTTGTTTTTGAAGGTCTCCCATTAATAGAGTAACCTCTTTAGTGTAGGTTACAACCATCTTGAGATTTATCTGAAGGGAATTGATGAGATGTCTTAGGCTTGTCAAAGTGTTTTTGGGTGTCCTGAGAGAATCTCGAGTCCCCATAGGAGATTTATTTTTTCATCGAGGAGACCCCATCTTGAATCTGGGATTTTTTTCTCTTTGACGAAGAGGGGGAAGAATCTACATAGTCTCCCAAATATGGAAATACATGTAAAGGTAACTTTTCCTCTTTTGCTACTATTAATTTTAGATGCTTGAAATACCTCGTAGTCTCTTCTTTGTCATTGGAAGCATCCAATAAATCAACCCTAAAATTTGATTCCTTCTTGATCTTCACCCCCTTCTTTTTTGGAGTAGCTAGCACCACAATACTTTTCCATAGAAATAGTGTGGTCAAAGGAAGCAAGAGAGGGCATTTGTTTCTACTTATTACCAAAATCCTCTTAGGAATTGGATTTCCTCTCAGAGTTAGAGGGACTCCCATAGTCAAGGCCCAAGCTTACCACCCCAACCTTATCACCTTTTTTAGAAACATGGTCAAACAACATTTTTAGCAACCCTTAATGTAGAGGAACAAACACATCCCTTTTTTTAACATGTTCTATGGTCATTTCCATTGATTTGAACAAGAATACCAGGATGTTCATCTTCTTTTTACATTGAATATGGTTTAGGAAATCCAAGTGGAAACTTCTCACTATACCAAAGTGGTAGTTTAGTGTGAATAATTCCACTATGGTAATGGTCACTCTATCCCAAGGAGAGGGGAGGGATTCATAAAGAATCTTGTTCTAGAACTTGTTAGGGTATTCCCCTTTACCTCTAAATATTTTGAGTTCCTTAGCTAGGTTTTGCTTCTTCTTGTTGATACATTCTCCAATAATGGGGAGGCCAAAGACCTCCAAGATGTGAGGGATGTTTATGGTGAATACCAGACCTATGGCTCTTACTTTTCCATATTACTATGATTGGGCCATATCAATGGAAAGATATATGTCATGACCATTGAAAATTTTAAGAAACTATATAAAGCCCCATTTTGCAAATATTTCCCACACATTGTTATCAAGGGTGAGAGTAGTAGGTTCAATTATTTTCTTTTTGTATCCCTTTTTCTACTTCCTTTCCTTCCTTATAATTTCATAACTTTTATGAACTAAGATAAGGGCAGTCAAAAGTGAATGGGCCTAAAGGAAGGTATAGAGGATAAAAATCCTAGATGAATTATTACACTCATGATTGACATGCCATATTTCTTTTTCCAATAACTTTTTAGAAGTGTCTTTTAAATAGAAGGGGATGCACCCTAGTCCAATAAGCATTCCCAAGAATAATTCTATATATACCTCATAGAAGAAAATAATCTATAACACTAGGGATGATACGAATATGGAATATGGAAGGAGCTATTAGGAAATCTACTTTCAATATAGCCATAGCATGATTACAAGAGGTATTGAGTTCCAAAGGAGCTATCAGGACAAGTGGAACATGAGACAAAACCATAACATCACTTAGTATAATAAGGGGAGGGTTCAAAGGTTTCTAGAACCCCCCAAGACCTGAAGCCAACTCCAATTAATCATAAATATGTAGGCAATGGGGGCTAAGTAGTTCTAGCTCAACCCAAAATCATAGTTATTCCTAAAAATAAGGAAACATTACATTATAAGCAAGGTTATTCTCCAAATATGCCAAGTCGTAAAAACCTTGAATATAGACCTCTTGCCACCAATAAAAATAAAACCATATTGGGATGGGGTTAGATGATATAAATTCCACCTCCTAAAAAACCTATTGAATTTACCACTCGACCAAGAATTCACACTAGGAATGAAAAGGATGAAGACTTATCAAATGACATGAAGATAAAAAATAATGTAGGGAGAAGTACCCTCCATATTGGTATCTCTCCTTCCTAAAGGATGAATTACTACTTGAAAAATGCTCTAGCTTCAACAAAGTGACTAGTTTGGACCTCCAGGTTTTCCATGAAGGCAAGAAGAATTTCACCTTTGTCATTTTTGATAACACCTCTATCTCTAGAAATCCTAGGATTCCCTTTATTCACCTCATCAAAATTGATTTTTATCCATCCTAAAGGATGGGGTATCCATCTAAACTAGGAACGGTCCGATCTTCTTGGATTATCCATCTAAATGTTTCTATCGAGAGGCCTAGATTTTCTACGAGTTTAGTCTCATTCATGCTTTCCCAATATTTACTAAAGGGAATAACTAAGACATTTTATACGAGAGCATAAAAAATTTAGCTTCCTACTAATTCTATATCCTTTTTTACATACTTGAAGGCTCTATTATTTTATTCCTTCCACACATCCCATAGGAAATGGGGGAGACTCAAAGACTAGAGGGTATGAAGATTTTTTCTAGAGAAAGAAGGGATCTGCTAACAACAACAATCAACCATGTTATTCAGAACCACCCAACAAACCCCAAGGTTCATTAGGAGAGAGTGAAACACATTCAGGGTGAAGGGACACTCCATAAATAAATGATGAGTGTTTTTCTATTTTTCTTCACAAAGGTAACATCTCTTCAGGATGGTCATTCCCCTTTTTTGAAGGTTATCTATAGTAAGAATCTTATTTTTGAAGAACTAGCAAAAATAAAAATAATAATTTATGGTATGAGGTTTTTGATCCAAACCTTTTTACTTGAGAACCATCCCTCATTCTCACCTTCTACTAGGTAGTATGTTTATTTGATTGAGAAGAGACCATTTTCCTCCACTTTCCATATCAAAGAATCTTCAATTCCAGATTTCTTGATGACTTGGGTTCTCAACTAGATAGAAGTATTTTAGCTTCCTGGTTTTACTATTATGTTTTTTTTTAATTTAGCAAAAAACCCCTTGTGAAGTCGCCTTGGTCTGATAAACCATGACCAGGGGTTTCTACACCATCAAAATCACCCAAGAGTCACACCCGAACCTGACCGTACCAACATTATCAACTAGATTTTGGGTACCCATTGTGAATTTGGTAAGATGGAGATTTGAACTAGGGTGTAGCCATGGAATTTTGACACACTTTCAAAATTTCTAGACTCCCTAGCAAAATGTTTTCCCTCCTCAGTAACGTAGCTTCCCCCTTCAACTAGATACCTTGATTTTCATGCTCATTTAAGCCTACCCTTATTCTTCTTCCCTTTTATCATGAGTTTGTATGATTTTGACAAATTAAAAATGATCCAAATTTATGCAAATCAAACGTGCACCTAAAATTAGCGGATTGTTTGGATTTTACGTCCAATATGGGAAAAACTAGATTTCTCGTAAATTCAAAACCACCTGAATTCGTCCATATTGGAAAATTTCTACAAATTTCCCTAACAAACCTAAACTATATTCGTACTCCTCAATCATTGCTTGATTGGCTACGATTATTAAAATTTGTAGGTGAGTTTCAAAGAAAGGTAATGATGATTTTACAGGAAATTTAGGTGAAGAGTTTTTCATACATTTGTTGTAGGTTTTCTAAAGATATCTTACCATCCCATCATTATTACAGAGACTAGCTCAGATGATAATGACTATTATTGATCCATGTGTTTTTATTCTTAGCATGTATTCATTAATTTGCAAGTTTTAGATGAATTTGGACGCGTCCGAATTTGCTGAAGGACTTTTGAAATTGCTCTATAATTTTCTAATTCTAGTCATTGCAGGTTTGAATAGATTCGAAACCTTTAAAAATTTCTAGGTGCATCCGAATTTGCATAGACATATGCTAGGGGTAAAATATTGACCTCAGGTTTATTACAGTGGTTTATGTTTTGCATTTTAGTCCTTATAAGACTTATCCCTTGCTGTATTTTATACTACTTACTATTTTTCTTATCAAATACATATATTTTTTGCATTAGATCTAGAAATCAGTTATTTTTCTTACGTTTTATAGAAGGAACCGAGGGGATCTGACTGCCACGCTATTGATGCAGTGGCTTAAGCATATTCGTCACCACTAATCATAAATTTTAGTGTTCTATTGTGAAATTGTAGGACCTAAACAAATTTGGATAACTACTCTGTGTTTCCAAATTTATTTTCAGAGATACAAATTTACTCTGTGCTTTTGAATTTGCTCTGACAGAGCTGAATTCACTCTGATAGATCTGAATTCACTCTAACATATCTAAATCCATCGAATAGTAAACATCCATATCAGGTAAGGATCTAATTCTAAAGTTCTTTCAGTTTTCCATACTTTAATTTTGTAATATTTTGTTTTAGAAGCATTCTCATAAAGTAAAAAGAAATAAAATACCAAAAACATAAATTTAGTTGCATTGCTTTTGCATCACTCATATTAGTTGAAAAACACAAAAAGAAAAAGAAAAAAAAAAGAGTATACATATGTTAGCATAGAAGTTATCTTTTGCTTTTAGTATTTACAAGAAATCATTGCATCTTAGTTAAATTTACAAGCTTCCTAGTTAATTTGTATACCATTGATTTCATGGAAATTTGAAGTGCATATAGTTAGGTATAGCTGCATTTGGCTAAATCCTAGGTGTGTGTAAATAAAAAAACCCATCAAACACTCACCCTACCTAGGCGTAGAAACCGCCATAAAGTTTTTCCTGGTGAACCACACATAATTTATCGATAAACACAAAGGAGAGCACAACTCAAGTGCTTCTCATTTGAGGTGTAGGCACATCATTTTCCCTCTCCCTTTTAGGCATGAATCCATTAGCTTGAAGGAAAAGGGTGCAAAAATTTTGGGTCTACATTCTTTGGTGAACCCAACGTGAACACACCATCATTTTTAAATTATTGTTTTTTATTTGTTTTTTTGTAAAAAAAACTAAATAAGTCATTAAAATATGTTTTCTTAAATTATAAGAAGATAAAAAGATAATTCGATTTAATTCAATACACTTCACATTTTTTTATTACATCATTCCCCTAAAAAGAACCACATACGACATATTTTTTCGTAGCTTCGATTGGTTTGGATATAATGGGATATGCAGTGAAGGCTTACACACCTTCAGAAAGGGATTATCATTTCACCTATACCCAAAAAAAATTAAAAATTTAATCAAAATTTTAAAATTTGGCTGGCTCCAAGAATCGTCTTAGTTGTGGAAAATAACACGCATCCCTCTTTGGAGGGTGTATCGCTACCCATGGTGAATATGGGTGAGGACTGGTAGGACCTGGGCTCCATCACGGCTTGGAATTCATCACCAAGTTTTTGTATGTGGGCATCTAGGTGAAATCCTAATTGAAAAACGAGACAAATTGGCCTACAACTTGCAAAATGGTTTGAAAAAAAAACTTGTAGTTAGAAGAGAATTCTTTTGTTTTTCCCTTTTTATCTTTTTCACTTTTACTTTGTTTTTCTAAAATAACAAAAAACAAAACAACAGACAAATCTAGAAATTTTTTAAATGGTGGACAATAGTGTTAGATATTTCATACTCATAGACCTTATGAGGGAATTTATAGAAAAAGAAGTTGACATCCTCTTTAGGAACAAAAGGGAATGTAGGGAAGACTTATTGCAAAACTTTGATCTCATTAAGAGAAGGGCTAAAGAATTGGAACAAATTAAAAGGATTGACATAATGAAATATTTAGGCAAAAAATATTACTCCCCTTATTTCAAAATTAAGAGGAGTTGTGAATTATGGTTAGCAAACAAGAGGGCTAGCATCCATTCCATAGTATACCCTTGGGAAAGCTATTTTGAAGAATCAGTAATTGTTCACAAATTCCTAGCAAACCTAGAATATAAGGAGATAACCTTTGAACAAAAAATATGCTATCACAAAGCACCTAGAGTAGTCCTCTTCAGATAATTTTACCATGAGCTTCAATTCCAACCCCCTACTTTTGGGACTAAGAATCTTACTCTTGTTCACTTCATTCACCTTTTGAAAAAGGACTTTGTATTTGAATAAGAACATTTTATGAACCCAAAATATTTAGAGCCTATCAATGACATCTATAAGCTCTTTCAAGAAGATTAAATCACCTAGTTTTGTTATTTATATTTTTTGTAAATACTTAGTAAGCAAGACTTTTTTATTTAATTTAAAACAAAAAAAAAAAAACTTAGGAGTAGCATTAAAAAAAATTGCCTAAAACCTTAAATAATGGTAAACAGGTGGCAATGGATTCGGATAATGAAAACCCTAATGCCAAAACAAAGATAGAAGAAATACAAGAGGAAAAGGTGGGTGGGGGGAGGAAGTAGGGGGGAGGGAAAAAAGTAGCACACACTGGGGTGGTGGGGGTGGGGGGGGGGGGGGGGGGTCCTCCAGGGGGGGTCCAGGTTGAGTTTCCCCCCTTCCCAAAATTAAAATTGGGTGCCCAAAAAAAAAGAGATGGTGGTGGTGGGGGGGGGGGGGGGGGGGGCCCCGGGGGGGGGGGGGGGGGGGGGAGCCCCTTCTTTTTGTTTTTTTTGAAGACGGGGCCGCCCGGAGGGGGGGTTTTTTTTAAAAAAAAAAAAAGTAGCACAAATAGAACAAAATGAATAAGACAATACAGTTGATCCTTTTGATCCTAAAGTGGGACCTCAAGGGTACATGTTTTTTTATTTTGTGCAACACTTCTATGAATTTATAGCTCATAATTGGTCCACACTTGATAATACCTCTAAAATAGAAGATTAACTCAAGAGATGTGATTTTTCAATGGAAGTAGCTTTAGAAGAATCTTTCCAACTTCACCCACAAACAGAGACATATACGAGTGATAATCTGCCCCCATTACAACATGTCACTCATAAGGATCATTCCTTAGGTACCACCCAAATTCAAATAGTTGTGGAACCACAACACAAACCTATTTTTTTGGTCACTACAACTACTTCCACCCAATAACAACCTTTTTCCTCCACCAATAATAACTTCCTTTCTCAATATTTTAACAATCTATTTGCTCAAGCTTCTACATCTCAAAAAAATAAAAATGTGCAAATCCCTACTTCTTCTCAACCAAACTCTCAAAAAAACACAACTCCCTATAATATTATCAATACTCCTACTTCAAATTCTATGCATAACAGTATTACTATTCCAACTCCTTATGTGGCAACACAACCTACATATTACCCTCCCTATGCAAACATAGCAACAAAAAATATGCATAATGGGTAACCATACCATCTTGAAGCTATAGTTAAACAATTAGCTTCATGATTAGATCATATAGATCCTTATTATCCTACATACAATTATAAGATAATGTGTAACCAACCATTGGATCCTATGGTTACCACTAGACCATATCCTAAACGCTTCTCCATGCAGGTTCTACTGATTTATAAGGGGATCGAAGATCTGATTGAGTATCTTTGTATGTTTAGGATAGCCTATCATGAAATTTTATATGATGACATATTATTATTAAAAATATTTCCAAAAATATTAGGAGGTATAGATTTAGAATGGTATTATTAACTCCCAACACATTCCTTAAGAAACTTTGAAGAGACTGCGGAGTTATTTGTGCATCAGTTTGGCACCTACATAGAAAGTCATGTCACAATTAAGTGTTTATACAACATAAAACAAGGGAAACAGGAAGGTTTCACAAAATTTCTAGATTTATGGAGAAAAATCTTGGGAAAATTACATTTTGCTCTACCTCCAAGATAAATTCTAGAATTATTCATTGGAAATCTACAAGAACAATTATCCTATGAGTTGGCCACTGCAACTATATCATCTTTTGATCAAGCTATCGATTCAGAAATAAGGGTAGAAGAAGCCCTTATCATAAGAGTACAATTTAAAATGAAGGATGAGGATAAATCATCTAAAAATCAATATAAGAACAAGCATGTGGTAGGATACGGGATCATAAACAATAGACCTCCTCCAAATGTTAATACCATATAAACCACAAAGAAGTTTATATTGAAAGCACCTCAAAAACCTCCACAACGGAATTTCACAAGGTTGAATCAATATTTGACAATGGTCTTACCACAATTGGTAGAAAGAGGGTTGATAAAATTACCATATATTTGACAACCCACCTCTCAACCATGGTATAGACTAGACCAACATTGTGATTTCCATCAAGTTAATGGACATCCAACCAAAACTTGTAGAAGACTAAAATATTTGGTGCAATATTTATTTAACAAAGGAAATTTGGAAGTGGAAAGTTCTCCACTGAATGCTAATCCTCCAACAAACCCACAAAAGCAACATACGCAAAATGTTAATCAAAATCTATATATCTTCCAAAAAACATTACCCAACCGTGGTAAGGAAATTATAAATCAACTAGATTATAAGAGTGTGCCTCATCCAACATATTATGTGGGAATGATTAGTAATCATCTACCATCACAACTCTTGCAAATTGTATTTGTGTCTGCTCAATCCATTGTTATAATTGAGAAATTTCAAGGAAGAGAACTACAATCTTCATCCTCGAAACACACAAAAAGTGACTCAAAATCTGAAATAGACATTAGTTCTCTTCACTCCAAAAGTTCAAAATATGAATCAGAACTAATCCTACCCATCACAGATTTTCTAATTCTAGAAGAGACATTTTCAAGAATAATAAAAACTCATCCTTCTTCACAACTTCTTTCCATAGAATAAGCATCAACTGGTAGACCTCATTCTATTCAATTCAAATCTTCTAATCCATTTTTCACTCCCTAATTATCACATCAATCAAGTAATATTATGGGTACAATTTGGACCATTACTAGGAAATAGGCCCAAGCTCAAAATTATCAACCTCAAATACCTACAACTCAACCAAATGATATGGATCAACCACCATTTGTTCTAGAACCGCCTCATAAAGGGAATACTTTACTTCGACCTCAACATAAAACTTATTTTGATATCAATGAACAACTAGATAATACAACAACTAGAATTTCTCTTCTTGATCTTATTAAGACTTCATATGTTCATAGGGAAGAATTAATGAATACCCTAAGTCAAATTATGGTGCCTCAGGACATAAAGACAACTTTTGTAGTTAATGATGTGGCCTCTCATGGAATTGACTACATTGATTTTCATGATAAAGATATTCCTCCGTAGAGTATGCATAGGGGTAATCCTTTATATATAACAACATTAATTGGAAATATGTGTGTTAAAATGGTGTTTATTGATAATGGTTTATCTTTAAACATTTATACTTATGACTTTTTCAAAATGTTTAGATTCAAAAATGAAAATTTAAGAACTAAAATGATTATTAAAACCTTTAATGATAAAATCCAAGAATCTTGTGGTGTGATATCCATCCCATTACAAGTTGATCTTATAATTTTGGATACATTCATTTTTATTGTATCTTGTCCAACATCATACAACATTCTTCTAGGACATCCTTGGATAAATGCAGTGAGGGTAGTTCCCTCTACTTTGCATCAATGTGTAAAAATTGAATTTAAAAATTAATTGATCACCATTTATGGAGACCATAGTGTAGCACCCTAAAATTGGCGTAGTTAAACCCTCAGTAAAAGATAAAAAATTTGAATTTTAACCCCGAAACCGCCCGTTAACCGCTCACCTCATTTTTTGTGCCATTTTTAGAATTTGTTTTGACCGTTGGACGATATCGTCGCCGATCTGACGATATCATCCCAAATCGGATGAATTCGTCTGGAACAGAACGTCCAGACGATTTCATCCCAAAACCAAATTTTCATAATTAGCTTCTGTTTCAACAACCTCTCCAACTCGGGCAGAAGCGTGTCTGCACGGTTGGAGATTCCTACGTTGGAGATCTCCCAGATTGGGATGATCCCCAACCTCCTAACCTTCCCCTAATCCTATATAAACTAGGATTTTCTCAGTTTATCCCCCTGCCTGGCTCCCTGGCTGATCATTTCCCTGCAATCTTAGCTTTTGCTGTGTTAGAACATCCTATTCCCCATCATTTGCATTTGTGTTTTCAAGTTTTATTGTAGGATCTCATTGTGTTTCAGTCGGAGGAAGCTCGGATCGTCGCAGGCGATTCAACCACAATTTTGGATGATCCTGACGAGATCGACGATGATCTCGTACGATTGCAGATGATTTTGACTGCAGTTCAGATTGGGGGCAATCAGAGCCCTGAGTTTGCATTTTCTATCCCTTTTCTTATTTAAATTGTGCATTATATTAATTTACTTCTGTTCTGCATCTTGGAGTTCACCCCATTTAGCATATTTGCATGATAAAATTCAAAATTAATTATTAAAACATTGCATCCCATTTGATTAGATATCTGGATTTATCATTTAAGCATTTATACTCTTATTTCTATCATTTTGTATCATTCTTGCAATTGTATTTTTGGTTTTTGGTGTCTGTTTTCATGATTGCAGGTTTCTGACGAATTCATCAGGTCATTGACGATCTTGACTGATCTCAGATGATCTCATGTGATCTGGATGATTCTGTACAATTACAGATGATCCTGTCATATCCGGGATGATCTGGACTCCTACAAGCTTCAGAATCTTCATCAGACATCAAAAATCAGGTGCACTCTTCTCCACTTTAGATATTCTCTGTATTTAGGATTCATTTATGTTTGTTGTCTTCATATAAACCAGAAATTTCATATAGAATAGCTTAGATTCATTTTGGCCAACCTAGGAATCTGAATGATTGAACATAAAATGAACACATCAAACCCATTCTCGACCTAGGCGTGGAAACTGCCACTCAAAGTTTCCTGGTGAACCCCACCATCCATCAAAAATTCACCCTTATACCCCTCCCCGAGAGGCACGACCTTCAAAGGGCCTCTCCGTCCGAGGTATTGTCCCATCCTTCTCGCATCCCCCTTCCGGGCACGGATCCTTTAGCTTGAAGGTAAGGGTGCAAAAAATTTGGGCGATACATTTTTGGTGAACCCGACGTGAAACTAAAACACCTTTTGAAAACAATCAAAAAAAAAAAACACATTATTAAGAACATCTAGAATCATTAGACAAACAGTTAAATTTGCATATCATATTTAGATGGTAGATTATAATAGAAGACGAGTTGTCACCATAAATGTTGAAAATCAATTAACGGCCATAGAGATTACTTCTGTACTTAGAGTACCTCAAACAAATAGAGCCCAACCTTTGTGGGACGAACTTGATAGGAGATTAGGTATTATCGAATCCAGATCTGTAGAACTTAGGCAAATTAAGAGGTTTGTCCTAGATAGAATCCTGGATCCTGATCAGGTAACCTTGTATCATGAACTTCAGAGAGCTTGCCATAGGTGGTTAGCAGATAAAAGAGCACTTGTGTCTTCAGAATTATACACCTTTGAGGAATACCTTGAGAACGCAGTTGTAGTACATAAGTTTCTATCTCGTATAGAGGATCAAGAAGTCATTCTTACGGATAGAAAAATATGGAATAGAGTTCCTAGAGCTATGTTGTATCGAGAGTATTGCCATGAACTTTATTTTTACAAGTCAGAGTCTGAAGTAGATCATATTACCATAGCACACTTTGTCAAATTCTTGAAAAACCACTTCCAATTTGAAGAGGAGCATTTCATGACTCCTGATGAACTTGACCCTATCAATGATATCCATAAACTATTCATAGAAAACTAAGTCATTCTTTTTACTATTGTTATTTCTTGCAACTAGCATGTTGTTTGTTATTTTTATTCTCGCAAAATAATAATATAATCACACAAAATAATCAAACAAAAATAAAATAAAAACAAATAAAAACAAAACATTTTCCTTTTAAAAGTATTATAGTAGGTATATAGTTAAAATATATACCTCTCAACCCTATCGCATATATATATATATATATATATATATATATATATATATATATATATATATATATATATATATATATATATATATATATATATATATATAAAGTATATATATTTGCTAAAACCTAAGTTTAGCACAATGCCTAGACTTAGGAATGGAAAACAAACCGAAGAAGATGAAGATTGGTTAGGAAGACCATTAATTGACCAAAATGTCCCTCCTGAGGACCAAGTTCAGGAAGAAGAAATCCTAGACCAGCAAGAAGAAGAGCTTGTTGTAGCAAATGAACAAGAAGAAACTATTAGAGAGGAAGGATCCTCATCCCCTAAAATGTCTCCGGGAGGAGCTATCACTTTTGAAAACATGGAACAATTTTGGAAGTTCATTAACACTAATATTGGTGTTTTTAATAGAGCAGTCCATATGGACAAGGATCAAATTAGTGACACTCAAGCAACTCTAGAAGACGTATTTCACACACGCACTAATCCCTTGTCCTTTATTGAACAAGAGAGTGATCAATCTGGACCATCCAATTTGGATATAGTAGCTGCGATCCGGAACATGCAACAACAACAGGTTACCCAACCACCTAAAGTGCCTGTTAACAAGCCTAGGGTCATTCCCGCACAAAAGAAACCATCATTTACTACTCTATTTCGCCAAGCTCTTGATCAACATACCTCAAATCAACAAAAACCCAAAACAAAACCAAACACCAATTACCAACAATCTGGGGTACAACATAATACTATTACAAATCCTCTTCATAATACTCTTCCTACCAACACTTTGCATAATAGCAATATAGCATCTAATCCTTATGTTACACCATCATACACTCATAGATCCCATACCTATGTCCCACCGAACCAATATGGTGGACAAACTAGTAATCTTGAAACCATGGTGAAACAGCTAGTTTCCCGCATGGACCGAGATAGATCCCTACCGTCCCTCGTACAACTATCGAGAGATGTGTAGTCAGCCTTTAGATCCTATAGTCGTAGCACAGCCGTATCCTAAACATTTTCCTATGCCTGTTCTTCCCATATATAAAGGAACCGAAGATCCCATAGAGCATCTTCGTATGTTTAGGATAGCTTGTCATGATATATCACATGATGACTTGTTATTACTAAAAATGTTCCCGAAAAGCTTGGGAGGAATGGCATTAGAGTGGTATTATCAATTACCCACTAATTCTTTGAGGAATTTCGAAGAAACTACCGAGTCTTTTGTCCATCAATTTAGTGCCTACATCGAAAGACATGTGACCATTAAAGATTTGTATAACTTAAAACAGGACAAAGATGAATGCTTTGCTGATTTCCTAGCTAGGTGGAGACAGTTGATAGGAAAATTGCACTTTGTGTTACCTTATAGGGAGATGTTGGACATCTTTATTAATAATTTGCAAGAGCAACTATCTTACGAATTATCAATTGCTACCTTGACCACCTTCGATCAGGCTATAGACTTAGCCCGAAGAGTGGAAGATGCTCTCATTAGGAGAGGCCAGCTTAAAAAGAAAGACGATGAGAAAACATCCAAAAATCAATATAAGAATAAACAAGTTGTGGGTGATGGAGTCATCGATAGCAAAAATATTGCTAATGTTAATGTTGCAAAGACAACGGAGAAGTTTGTACTGAAACCTCTTGATAGACCTCCTCGAGAATTTACTAGGTTAAATCAACCTTTATCAACTATTCTACCACAATTATTAGAACGAGGTTTGATTCAATTACCAAATATCCAGGAACCTGATCCAACTATACCCGGATACAGAGCATATTTACATTGTGACTTCCATAGAGGACCTGGACACACTACCAACTCTTGTAAAATATTAAAACATAAAATACAGGACTTGATTGATAACAATGAGATGGAGGTGCAAGCCTTTCAACCTAAGCAAAATCCTCCTAATAATGCTCAATAGAACACCACACAAAACCAGAATCAGAATGCCAATCAGTCATTAGACATATTTCAACATCCCTTACCAAAACATGGTAAGGAGGTGGCTAATCAAATTGAACATCATAATGTCCCTCCTCCTGCCCGATATGTAGGAACTATTAGTGGGCATTTACCTGCTCATGATCTGGAAATATTTGACACAACTTTATCCATGGTTACAACCAGGCCTCTATATAATATTCAGATACCTGATCTTAGTGATACATAATATGAGACTGAGAGTGATATGGAAATCACATCAAATCAATCGAATAGTTCTGAAGATGAATCGGATACTATTCACCCTATCACAAGTTATATGGTTCCAGAAGAACCATTTCCAAGAAGAGTCACTACTAGACCATCGTCTCACCGATTACTTTCTAATGAGCTAGCTATAAATGCTAGACCAAGACCCATTCATCATCCGTAGAATAATATTGTGGGTACCATCGGAGTTGTTACTAGACAACGAGGCTCAAAATTCTCAACAAGATCAAATTCAGAATGGTGGATCAACTCCATTTGTTTTGAAGGTTCCTAATAAAGGGAATCATGCACCTAATGTTCAACCTAAACCTCCTTATAATATTAATGAACAATTATCAAATATTACAGCTAGAATTTCCCTCTTGGACCTTTTAAGATCTTCTCCTACACATAGAGATGAATTAATGCTCACATTAAGCCGGATGATGGTACCACAAGACATTCAACCTGAAGCCATGGCCAATACTATAATAACTCGTGAAGTTGATTGTATTGACTTCCGGGATAGAGACATACCTCAACATAGTTTACATAAAGATAACCCCTTGTATATTACTGCTTTAATTGGAGATGTAGCAGTCAAACGAGTTTTGATTGATAATGGTTCATCTTTAAATATCTGCACTTTTGACTTCTACCAAAGATTTGGGTTTAGAAGTGAGGAAATGAAAAGAACTGATATGATCATAAAATCTTTCAATGACGAAACACAAGAAACGTGTGGAGTTATTACCATTCCATTGCAGGTTGGTCCGAGAACCTTGGATATGACTGTGTTTATTGTACATTGCCCTACATCGTACAATATACTCTTGGGTCATCCTTGGATCAACGCAATGCGAGCTGTTCCCTCAACCTTACATCAATGTGTTAAGTTTGAATTTAAGAATCAGTTGGTTACCATTCATGGTGATCCAAGACCCTTTGATATGTGTGCTTTGGCAGAACCTATTGGAGTTCAATTTTGCCCTGCTCTGTCATCCACACATCCTAATTCTCATTATCCATCTAAACGTGTGAAACTTGCACCCACAAAGTCATCTACTTCTTCTCCATCAGTTGCACCTTCACATATAGCTCAACCATCTTCTGAACAAACCACATTAGGACCTAAGAAAGATCCTAATCCCACAACCAATGTCTCTTGTTCTACTCCTATAACTTCCATACCTATAATAGACCCATCTATCGACACCTCTACACCGTCTACATCCACCAAAGTCATATTTTCCACATCAGAAGATGTAGGGAATGTTCCTTCTACCTCTTATGCTCTTATTGACGAACTCTTACCCGATCTATCTAAAATCCTTATATCAGAAGAAACGAATGCTTCTATGCAAGATTCCCTTATTTTAAATAATTTGCCACCATCTCCTCGTACCTTGGGCCTCCCACAGCCTATGGGAAGTATTTACCAAGTCGGGAGTTGTGCCTTTATTTATAAGGGATATGACTGGGGTAGAATACCCAGAAACATCAGAACTCATTATGATGGATATGCTCGATGTTATTTTACTAATGAGTATATTAAAGCCAAACCTATAATGCTGAAATTGGGATATAAAGGGAAAGGTTTGGGACCTTTCCAGAATGGTATGAAAGAACCTTTTGAGGTAGAAGCATGGCCCGCCCGATGTGGTGTGGGCCTATTTCCTAGTAAGGGTCAGCCATTCCCATTTGAGGATGATGACCATCTTATATGTTACCAAGATTATTTAGATGAACGCGATGCCTTGCGTTTAATAAATAAGACATTCACATGTAATATGCTATCTATAGCTTATCCTGAGATGATCGTTGAATCCGACGATGAGTTGGAGGGAGATATCTTTCATGATGTCTCCATTGAGGAATTATTACATAATGGATTTTATTTTGATGGCTCTATACCTAGTATAGCCCAGCTTGAGGCCATGACTCCTCAAGATGAATTATCCAAGCTAACCTTGGAAGAATTACAAGAATTGGGCGTTTCACCCGCCCCACCTAATTTTGAGAGAGATCTACATATGGAAGTAGAAAATGTCATAAAAATTAACATTGGAACCGAGGATAACCCCCACATAATCAACATTGGATCAGAATTGAGTCAAGAAAAATAGGATAAATACATTGCATTTCTTAAAGAATATGAAGATGTCTTTGCTTGGACATATGAAGATATGCCAGGATTAGACCCTTCTGTAGTTATGCATCACCTAGTAGTGCACCCGGATGCTAAACCTGTTAAACAAAAACTTAGAAAAATGCATCCTAAAGTGGCCTTACTAGTCAAAGGGGAGTTAGAAAAACTCCTGAATGTTATTTTTATACAAGCTATTGATTATGCTGAATGGATCTCGAATGTAGTTCCAGTAACTAAGAAAGAAGCTACTAAGGTTAGGGTTTGTACAGACTTTAGAGATATTAATGTTGCATGCCCTAAAGATGATTTTCCCCTTCCCAATATGGATCAGATCATTGATTTTACTGTTGGGAGTGGAATGATATCCTTAATGGATGGATTTTTTGGTTATAATCAGATCAGGATAGCTCTTGAAGATCAGGCTAAAACAACCTTTATTACCCCTTGGGGGACTTTCTGTTGGAAAGTGATGCCATTCGGGTTGAAGAATGCAGGTGCAACCTATCAACGAGCCATGACTTATATCTTTCATGATATGATGCATGATATACTACATGATTATGTAGATGACATTATAGCTCGTTCTACTGAAGAAGATGACCATTTAGATGACTTGAGAAAAGTATTTGATCGGTTAAGGGAATATCTTATCCGATTGAATCCAACCAAATGTATATTCGGAGTTAAGTCAGGTAAATTATTAGGGGTTATAGTTTCTTTACGTGGCATCAAAATTGACCCTCTCAAGATTACGACTATCACTGATATGCCCGCACCTACAAATATATCTGAATTATGGAGTCTACAAGGTAAGCTTCAAGCTATCCGTCGCTTCATCGATAAGCTGGCGGATAAAACTGGACCCTTTCTTAAGCTTCTTAAGAAGGATGTCTCTTTCCATTGGGATGATGAATGTCAGGAAGCATTTGAACTCCTCAAACAATATCTTCTTAACCCACCTGTACTTTCACCACCTAAACCTGATCGCCCATTTATCTTGTATATTTTTGCTTCAGATTTTGCTTTAGGAGCTATGTTAGCTCAACTTGATGATGAGAAAAGAGAGCATGCTAATTATTACATTAGCAGAACATTAATTAGTTATGAAACCCACTACACAACATTAGAGAAGTTATGTCTAGCAGTCATATTTTCTACACAAAAACTATGCCATTATATGCTCAATCAAAAAACATACGTTATTGCTAAATCCGATCCCTTGCGGTATCTCATGAGTCGACCTTATTTATCTGGTCGCACAACAAAGTGGGTTCTTGCGCTAAGCGAGTTTGAACTCACGTTTATAGGATAGAAGTCTGTTAAGGGTCAAATCATAGCAGATCAATTAGTTGTTGCACCCTTAGAATCCACCCATCCCCTCATCATTGAGTTTCCTGACGAATGCCTTAAACTAGAGGCAGATCATTCAGAGCAATGGTCCTTATACTTTGATGGAGCCCGATGCATGAGTGGGGCTGGTGCAGGTATTATTTTGATATCTCCATAGAAACATCTCATACCTCTATCCTTTAAATTAATGTTTGCCTGTACTAATAACACTACTGAATATGAGGCTCTCATCCTTGGATTACGAGCAGCCATGGCACTAAAAATTAAAAATCTATTAGTTTTCGATGATTCTCAACTTGTTATAAATCAAATTAATGATGTTTATCAGACCAGAGATGATAAATTGTGCCCATATAAAGCATATGTATTACAATTAATATCTTTATTTGATCAAGTTACCTTGGAAGCTATTCCTAGAACTAGCAATCGTGCGGCTGACGCCATGGCCGTAGTTGCATCTCTTTTACCCTTGGAGTTAGATGACGAATATGCTACCATCATTATTCATCGACTCCAGGAACCCACTTCAATTAAATCATGCTTGGAACCTTTGGACATGTTTCTAATCAATGAAACTACTCCTGAACTTTGGTACACTGATATCCTCAATTTTCTTCAAAATGGGACCTTCCCTGAAGGTTTTAATAGAAACCAGCATCGATTATTACGTAGACGAGCAAGTCGCTTCATCATAATTGGCAATACCTTATATAGGAGATCTTTTGAAGGTATCCTATTGAGATGTTTGAATCTAGAAGAGTCTAGATCAGCTTTGAGTGAAGCCCATGATGGATCTTGTGGGGGACACTTTAGTGGTAGCGCCATTGCTAAGAAGCTCCTTAGGATAGGATATTTTTGGCCTACCATGGAGAATGATGCACATGATTACGTGCGCCATTGCGACAAGTGCCAGAAACATGCTGACCTTGTCCATGCACCTGCACAAGAACTACAGGCTATTTCATCTCCTTGGCCCTTTTCAAAATGGGGCTTAGACATCATCAGAAAAATCAATCCTGTGTCATCTGATGGACACAAATTCATCATAACCGCCATCGAGTATTTTACGAAGTGGGTTGAAGCTATGCCCTTAGCTTCTTGCACTGGAACTCAAGTTTCCAAATTTATTTTTAATCAAATTATTTGTAGGTTTAGAATTCCTGCAAATCTCATCTCAGATAATGGAACTTGTTTCAAAAATAAATATGTAAAGAAACTATGTCAAAAATATAAAATTCAACATCGTTGGTCCACTCCCTATTATCCTCAGGGTAATGGCCAAGTAGAAGCATCTAATAAAACATTAATTAAAATCCTCAAAATACTGGTCAATAAATCTGGCCGTGATTGGCACATTCAATTATATCCTGCTTTGTGGGCTTATCGAACTAGCATTCGTACTCCCACGGGCACTTCACCTTTTGTTTTGGTTTATGGCGCTGAAGCTATTTTTCCCTTTGAATTAGAAGTTCCTTCTTTGGCTCTGCTACTTCAAGATACTGAAGTAGGAGATGAATATCGTGCTGGCAGATTTAGTCAATTGGAACTCCTAGATGAGAAGTGCATTAATGCTTTGGAGCATCTTCGTGCCTACCATAACAAGCTCAAACGAGCATATCTCAAGAAAGTTCATCATCGATCCTTTGAGATCGATGACCTCGTCTTAAAAGAAAATCAAAAAAATACTAATGCAACTAAAGACCTTAAAGGTAAATTTGAGCCTAACTGGCTTGGGCCATATATTATCACTGCTAAATTTGGATCGGGAGCATACAGATTAGCTACCTTAGATGGTAAAGATCTTAAAGAACCTATGAACATTATGCATCTTAAGCGCTATTATGCATAAATATGGTAATTTCGTCACTGTATATATTATACATATTGTCTTCTTTTAGTAATTCATATAAAAATTTCAAAAAACAGTAATATTATGTATTATCTCAATTCATAAATTAAAATCAAAATATAAAAAAATCAAAATCATCAAAATCCTCAAAAACATCTTCTATTTTTGCACCTGTCAATTCTTGAAGTATTGCAGTTATATTTTCAGTTATTTTGGATAAATTAGCATTTATTTGGAATCCCTCACTTTCACACTCACATGAATAAATATCTTGATCTTATTTGGTATGATTATTAATCTCTCTTATATCGAAGTCCACAGTTGAATTAAATAAAGTTTTGAGCATAGAGAACTGATCTTGTTATTTACTTGAACCAAGTACACCTTTTCACATTAAAATGATTTCATTGCAAATTCAAAATGATGCTACATAGTAGAAGTGGTCTCTTGAGCGAAAAGTTTCCCCTGCTATCCTATCATGCACATGGTCTAGAATCTTTGAGAATTGACAAAAGGACAAGCTCACCCTTGCCCAGAATAAAAATCCCTTGCTCTACAACCAATCCGAGCAAGTATCCCTAGTATAGCAAGAAAAAGAAAAAGAAAATCAAGAAAAATCATGAGAAAAAGAGAAAATTATTCAGAAGCATTATCATTTTGTACCATCTCAGCAATATTTCAGCATTATCTCAGTGTCAAGCAAAAATACAAAAAAAAAAAGAGAAAAAGAAAAGAAAAAGCAAAAAGCAATAAATCCCTTCCCCTACCCTTTGAAAGAAAAGAAGGGTGAATGAGCTTGAATCCCTGGAATTCTCAATTATTCAAAAACTGTGAGGTAAGCCCCATAACAGGTGGTTTGTGCCCAACCCGCTTGGCCTTGGGTAACTCCTAGCGTGGTGATATGTCTGTCACATTAGCGACCTTCTTTTGTACAGACCTATGTCCGCTCATGGATCAGCTAGCTCTTGATGACCCGACTTACATAGTAGTCTGGTACGGTTACATGCATATAAATCATGGTCAACGAACACTCATTTGGTTAATTCAAATTACTTGTATCAAATTATCTTGCTCAAAATTGGTAAATGAACAATACAATTGCACACACATTTGTGTTTGAGAGATTTTGTATCATTATGATAGATCAAGATCGGCAATGAACTCACATATGCACATGGGGTTCCTTATAAATCTAAATTTTGTCTTTGAGATAATTTAAAATATTTATGCAAATCTTCTGGAATAATTTGATTTTCTTACTTGAGAATATTGGCTTAGCGTAAAAACAATTAAATACATTTTTTCAAAAATCCAAAAATTTCTTTCAAAACATGTTCAAAAATCTAGCAATAAAGTCACATTTATATATCTTCGACTTTGCAACGATGGTATAGTTCCTAAACCTAAAATTGGAATTTTATGCCTAGTGCAAGTCCTCATTTATTTTCTTTTTATCTCAAAATCAAAAATCAACTATGCAATAAAACTATTACATCAATTTCTTCTTTGGATTTCACGATGATGGTATAAGTCTATACCTAAAATTCTATGCCTAGCGCAAGCCATCGTTATAATTTTATTTCCCATTTATTTAATCCATAAAAGCATATGGCTTAAATCATTATGTTACACAATTGTGCTTTAAAAAGAATGAAAACTTTTTTTATTTCATTTCATTATGTCAACATTCAGTTTTGTGACGATGGTATAATTCCTAGGCAATTGTTCAAATTTCTATCACACTTAGGAATTTTATGCCTAGAAAAAATCATATTTTTAATATTTCATGCATAATATTTTCATGGAAATCTGAAAACAAATCATCACCATCATCATTTTTCATCATCACAACACAAAGTCTTAAGAAAGTCTCTTAAGCACCCTTTTACTTTTAGCAATATTTCTCTCATAACGGGATTAGCTTAATGACCTAGCGAGCGGCGACTCCATGAAATGGTCATGTAACAACGACAATGTCCTTTGAAATTATTGTTAGAAGTCCCTTTATTTTTCATCAAATCACACCACAACAACCAATTTGTTTACATCAGATTATTTCATTTAATTTTATAGCATGACATAAAATTATAATATTTTCAACGACATAATTACATGAATAATCAATCAACAATTCAAATATTAAAGCATCATAAAACATATGCACAAGTCATATCACAAAAAGAATATATATATATATATATATATCAAAAAGTATATACATCATATCAAAATGGATTGGTATGCCACAATCTATACCCTGGCATACTCAATCCTCTCAAAAATATATGGTCTATGTACAATGAGCAGCTAGTCTCGAGAAGCCCTCGAGCTCTCAGCCTCATCTCCTCTCCCACCCTGAGGTGGAGGAGGTGGTCCCATCGAGGTTCATGTTGTATCGTGGGTCCTCGATGTCGATCATGATGATGTCCTCGATGACCCCATCTTGATCGGCTCTACAATGTTGGCTGGCAGCGGTATCCTCTGCCCCTCTGGAACCACATGATAGTACAACCCTTGGTAGAATGTGGTCTATGCAACAGCCCATGCCAGCTCTAGAATGCTCGCCCCTCCGCTCCGAGCCCTGAGCCATGTAGCCTCATCCTAGAGAGTCTGCACCTGAGCTCGTAGGTGGGCATTCTCCACCGGAGAGCCACCATCTCGTTGCTCTCCCCCACCTCGACACCCTTGCCCTTATCGGGTGATGGTGGCCTATCCCTCTACTAAGAAGGGAGTCTCTCCCTCCTCTCTAGTTGCTACTGTCTCTCCGAAGCCTGTGGTACTCTTTGACGTCTCTCCTGAGGAGGCCATCATTGATCCCTCCCTCTATGACCCCTCACTGCATCGATGGTAGCCTAGCATCGCCTCTCCATCCATTGCACTACAGCGTGCATCGGACCCTGTGCCCTCATCATCCGAGGAGGGTGGATGCCTACATACCAGGCATCATACCCATCTGCTACCCTCGCGTCATCCCCATCCACTAGCTGAATGGGGGCATCATCAGTGTCTTGACTCTAGAACCATTGCATGTCTGGAGCCCCACTCAATGTGGTACTATCTCGAATAGTTTGGGAGTACTCATAATCCCTAAGAGAAGGGATCCCCTACTGTAGACCGAACTACCTCAAAACTTGGTCATAGCGGTGGAGCTCTACCTCTCCCCGCTCTGTCCTCAACCAGATGACTCGCCTGATGTGAGCCAACTCTTGTCCATCCTCTGCCCACCCTGGATGCTCTCTCCATGGTCTCCAGGTGATCTGATCTAGGGTGAGGTCATCTAGCAACCTTCGGGACATCGATAGATCTATCCATCACTGTGACCCTCTCTGGAGCCACCAATAGAAAACTTAGGGTCTCTCTCGGTCAACTCCTATCAGTGGAAGCCCTACCGGCCTCCGCACCGTAATGTGCTCCCAGCACCAAACCTGTAGTAGCGATGTCAGCACCAGACATCGACCTCCCTTGTATACGACCCCGTAGAGGATCCTATACAAGCGGCATAGTACAAAGCTACCCCAAGCAAACCTGTATCCATGGTCTCTCATGTCATAGACCACATCTGAGAGGAGCCATGGTAACCTGCATCCACTCTGGTGGCATAGAAGAAGGCCACCCACCACCCCTACCAAAACTTGGGTCAACCGAGATGCCCCAAGCATCTGCCTCAAAGACTCGATGTTCACTCTGCCCTTCTCCAGGGCGAAGCTTGGGTCACTGCACAATCTCATCATGGCATGGCCCTGATTGGCCGAAGGAGTCATGAACCGCCCATGTATGGGGATCCTCAAGATCCTCCATACATCCTCTAGAGTGGGAGTCATCTCCCCTGTCGATAGCCGAAAGCAGGACGACCCTGGATACCATCTCTCTGCTAGGGCCGTCAGTAGCCCCATGTCTATAGGAATTTGTGGCATCTCTGCCACATGCTGTAGTCCGACCTCTACTAGCCTATCTCGCTCGGCCTGATCGAGCATGGCTAAGTCATCCCTGAGACCCTCGTATTTCCACTCTCGACTCTTTAGCAATCCCCTCTACAAAATAAACAATAAAACAACAAAAATCATTAGTACATAATCATTAAAATCAATTTCATCTCATAAAAAAAATGATATCGCCCATTATTGGATGATATCGTACCAAATTTAGCAAAATCATCCTTAATAGGATGAAATCATCTCCGATTCTTCAATTTGGGAATCGCCCCTTATTGGACGGGATCGCCCCTATTTCTCTGATTTCGTCCTCAGACGAAATCGGCGATATAGGGACGATTTTGATAAAATTGGGACGATTTCGTCCCGACGTCGTCGACGGCCTAAAAATAGCCGCGATGCCCAAAAACAATTAAAATTCAACTAAAAAATTAAACAAATCAAGCTAAAAACATAGTACACTAGGTTTAGATCCTTACCCGCAACCCGCATCGGACCTCTGTCGATCTATGTGTCGTTTCCACCATTTCGCCTATAGAGCTCTGAAACAACGAAAGTGAATAGTAAAAATGAATTAGGGTTTTACCCTATTTTTCTTATTTTTATTTAAAAACAAACATTTTTTTTAATTTTTGCTTTTTCGCGCTTTTACCTCAAATGTTCGATTTGGGTAAAAACTCGGAGGGGGCACCATAGCAAACAGTTGTACGATTCGACCTAGAATCATCATCTAAAAAATGGAATAAATTTTTGCTTTCTCGTAAAGCGTGAAGAACTCGTATTTAACGCATTTTCTTCGAAAAATTTGCTAAAGAGGGGGCAAAATGTAGCACCCTAAAATTGGCGTAGTTAAACCCTCAGTAAAAGATAAAAAATTTGAATTTTAACCCCAAAACCGCCCGTTAACCGCTCACCTCATTTTTCATGCCATTTTTAGAATTTGTTTTGACCGTTGGACGATATCGTCGCCGATCTGACGATATCGTCCCAAATCGGACGAATTCATCTGGAACAGAACGTCCAGACGATTTCATCCCAAAACCAAATTTTCATAATTAGCTTCTGTTTCAACAACCTCTCCAACTCGGGCAAAAGCGTGTCTGCACGGTTGGAGATTCCTACGTTGGAGATCTCCCAGATTGGGATGATCCCCAACCTCCTAACCTCCCCCTAATCCTATATAAACTTGGGATTTTCTCAGTTTATCCCCCTGCCTGGCTCCCTGGCTGATCATTTCCCTGCAATCTTAGTTTTTGTTGTGTTAGAACATCCTATTCCCCATCATTTGCATTTGTGTTTTCAAGTTTTATTGCAGGATCTCACTGTGTTTCAATCGGAGGAAGCTCGGATCGTCGCAGGCGATTCAACCACAATTTTGGATGATCTTGACGAGATCGACGATGATCTCGTACGATTGCAGATGATTTTGACTACAGTTCAGATTGGGGGCAATCAGAGCCCCTGAGTTTGCATTCTCTATCCCTTTTCTTATTTAAATTGTGCATTATATTAATTTACTTCTGTTCTGCATCTTGGAGTTCACCTCATTTAGCATATTTGCATGATAAAATTCAAAATAAATTATTAAAACATTGCATCCCATTTGATTAGATATCTGGATTTATCATTTAAGCATTTATACTCTTATTTCTATCATTTTGTATCATTCTTGCAATTGTATTTTTGGTTTTTGGTGTCTGTTTTCATGATTGCAGGTTTTTGACGAATTCGTCAGGTCGTTGACGATCTTGACTGATCTCAGACGATCTCATGTGATCTGGATGATTCTGTACAATTACAGATGATCCTGTCATATCCGAGATGATCTGGACTCCTACAAGCTTCAGAATCTTCATCAGACATCAGAAATCAGGTGCACTCTTCTCCACTTTAGATATTCTCTGTATTTAGGATTCATTTATGTTTATTGTCTTCATATAAACCAAAAATTTCATATAGAATAGCTTAGATTCATTTTGGCCAACCTAGGAATCTGAATGATTGAACATAAAATGAACACATCAAACCCATTCTCGACCTAGGCATGGAAACTGCCACTCAAAGTTTCCTGGTGAACCCCACCATCCATCAAAAATTCACCCTTATACCCCTCCCCCGAGAGGCACGACCTTCAAAGGGCCTCTCCGTCCGAGGTATTGTCCCATCCTTCTCGCATCCCCCTTTCGGGCATGGATCCTTTAGCCTGAAGGTAAGGGTGCAAAAAATTTGGGCGATACACCTAGATATTTTGAAATGTGTGCAATGGTGGAACCCAGTAATGTTCTGTTTTGTCTAGCCTTATCATCATTGGCACCTAATTCTCCTAAGTCTTTGATACCAACACCTGAATCATCATATCCTTTCAACATACCTATACGTTCTAGTGATAATGAACCTTCTACATCATACCCTCTTACAAATGAGGCTCTACCGGATTTATCCACCATATTAGCTCCGATAGAACATGCTAATTTTTTTGTACAAGATTCCATTGTCTTGTCTCAATTACCGCCATCCCTACGCACAATAGGTTTACCTCGCAAGCAGGGAAATATATATCATGTTGGAAATTGTACCTTTATTTCCATAGGATGTTCCCCCGATAAAATCAACATTAAGCAAATGAGCTTTACATTTTATGAAAATATTTTTGCTCAATGTTACTTCTCCAACAAATATATAAAATTTAAACAAATTATGTGTGATATGGGGTATAAAGGTAAAGTTTTAGATCATTTTTAAAATGGCATATGTGAGCCTTTTGAGGTTGAGGAATGGCCAACCCAATGTGGTATAGGCTACATTTCTACAAAATCACAACCTTTTTCCTTTGATGAAGACGATCACCTAATCACATATAGTGAATATTTAGAAAATCACAAGCATTTAATGGATATTAAGAAGTGAAATAAAACTCTTTTTTTTTCTTGCAATATGCTTTCGATGGTCCATCCAAAAATAATTACCGCTCCAGAAGAGTGTGTAGAAGGAGATTTATTTTGTGACATCCCTCATAAAGAAATCATGTGAAATAATTTCTTCTTTGATGGGTCTATCCCATGTATAACACATATTCAAACAACAACTAAACCATATGAAATAGCTAAATTATCCTTAGAAGAACTCTAAGAAATGGGTGTTTCACCCACCCCTCCCAAATTCGAAAGAGACTTTAGTATTGTAGTAAAATATATTCTGAAAATTAATATCGAAATAGAAATCAATCCTCACATGGTGAAAATAGGAGTTACCTTGATCAAATAATAACAAAGTAAATCTATAGAAATCCTTGCAGAATACCCTGACATATTTGCATTCACATATGCAGATATTCCTGGTATGGATCCTTCTATAGTTATGCACCATTTGGTAATTCGTACTGATACTAAGCCAGTAAAACAAAAACTTAGAAAAATTCATCCTAAAATAGCCTTGTTGGTTAAAGAGGAGTTACAAAAAAATTTAGATTTTGATTTAATTCAAGCTATCGACTATTCTAATTGCATATCTAATGTAGTTCTAGTATCCAAAAAAGAGGCTGCTAAAACCAGAGTATGTACTGATTTTAGGGATATCAATGTTGCATATCACAAAGATGATTTTCCCCTTCCTAATTCATAGCAAGAAGTTGGATGTTATCCTTTATGGATGGATTTTTAAGTTACAACCAAATTCGTATAGCACCAGAAGATCAACCCAAAACCGCATTCATTACACCATGGGGAACTTTCTGTTGGAAAGTTATACCCTTTGGATTAAATAATGCAAGGTCAACTTATCAATGAGCTATGACATATGTATTTCATGACATGATGTATGATATTTTACATGATTATGTGGATGACATCATAGCTCGGTCTATTAAGGAGGAAGATCACATTCTTGATTTACGATGAGTCTTTAATAGACTACGTGAGTACAAAGTCTATTTAAATATGGATGAATGTGTTTTTGGAGTAAAATATGGTAAATTGTTGGGATTTATTATATCTATGTAATGCATAGACATAGATCCTCTTAAAATCAATGCTATTATCAATATGCCACCATCAAAAACTTTAACAGAACATAGAAGTCTACAAGGTAAGCTCCAGTCCATCGTTTCATTGATAAATTAGTAGATAAATGTCAACAATTTCTTAAGTTACTTAAGAAATATGCCCTATTTAAATGGGATGATGAATTTTAGGAAGCCTTTAAAGATCTAAAAAATTACTTGCTTATGGCACCAGTGCTTGTTCCTCCTTGACCAGAATATCCTTTTATTTTATACATTTATGCCTCAAAACTTGTGTTAGGAGTAATGCTAGCGCAACATGATGAGGATAATAAATAATGAACCATTTATTACATAAGTAGAAATTTGGTAAGCTATGAAACACATTATATACCCCTAGAAAAGCTTTGTTTGGCTGTTGTATTTTCTACAAAAAAATTGTGCCACTATATGCTTCGTTAAAAATATTTGTCATAGCAAAACTTAATCCATTGTGATACTTGATGAGTAGACCTTACTTATCAGAATGAGAAGCAAAATGGGTTCTCGCCCTAAGTGATTTTGACCTAAGATTTATTGGTCAAAAGTCCATTAAAGGGAAAGTCATAGCAGATCAACTCGTTGTTGCCCCTCTTGAGTCCGCTTATCCTTTAACAATAGAATTTCCAGATGAATGCCTTAATTTAGAAGGTGATAATTTAGAATCATGGTCTCTATTTTTTGATGGAACCCATTGCATGAGTGGTATAGATGTAGGCATAATATTGGTTTCTCCACACAAAAAACTTATTCCATTATCTTTAAAACTCCAATTTGCCTATACAAATAACACAGCAGAATATGAAGCCTTGATTCTTGGGCTACAAGCAACTATAGTATTAAATATCAAGATCCTATCATTTTTTGGAGACTCGCAACTTGTGGTAAATCAAATTAATAATATCTACCAAATTTGAGGTGAGAAACTTCATCCTTATAAAGAATTCATTTTAAAACTTATGTCTTTATTTGAGAAAGTTACTATTGAAGCTATTCCTCGTACTAGTAATCATTCTGCTGATGCTATGGCAGTAGTCACTTCTCTTATTCCTTTAGATTTGGATGATGATCATGCTACTATCATCATTCGCCAACTTTGGAAATCCATTTTATTACAGTCTTGCCTAGCACCCTTGGATGTCTTCGTAATCGAAGAAACATCCTCAAAACCCTGGTATGGGTATATATTTAACTTTATCTAAAAGAAATAATTCTCGGATGGTCTAGATAGGAATCGGTGTAGATTATTACATAAAAAAGTTGTTCATTTTGTAATATTCGAAGGCAAATTGTATAAAATGTCTTTTGAAGGTATTCTTCTAAGATGCCTCAACCTAGAGGAATCCAAAAAGGAACTAAGTGAAGTGCATGATTGATCTTACAAATGTTATTTTAGTGGTGGTGCCATAGCAAAAAAATCCTACAAATGGGATATATTTGGCTCTCCATGTAAAATGATGCTAATTATTATGTGTGTCGATGTGAAAAATGTCAACGACACGTAAATCTTGTCCATGCTCATTCTCAAGAACTTCAAGCCAATTATTTCCCTTGGCCTTTTTCAAAATTGGCCCTAGACATCATTGGGAAGATTAATCCAATATCATATGATGGCCATAAGTTCATTATAATAGCAACTGAATACTTTACAAAATGGGTAGAAGCCATGCCATTGGCTTCCTGCAAAGGATTCAAATTCTCTAAATTTATCTTTAATCAAATCATCAGTAGATTTGGGATTCCCTCTACACTTATCTCTAATAATGGAACATGCTTCAAAAATAAATACATACAAAAAATTTGTGCAAAATATAAAATTCAACATAGATGGTCTACTCCTTACTATCCACAAGAAAATGACCAAGCTGAAGCATCCAATAAAAAATTAAATTAAAATCCTAAAAATATTTATTAATAAGTCAGGTTGATATTGGCACACTTAATTATATCCTAGCTTATGGGCTTATCGGACCAGTGTCCAAACCCCAACATGCGCTTCTCCCTTTGTCTTGGTTTATGGCACTAAAGTTGTATTTCCTTTTGAGCTTGAAGTCCCTTCTTTAGGACTTTAACTTCAAGATGATGAAATTGGAGATGAATATCGTGTTGGATGATTAATCCAATTGGAATTATTAGATGAAAAACGCATAAACGCTTTAGAGCATCTTCACTCTTATCAAGACAAACTCAAAATATTGTACTTCAAGAAATTTCATACTCAATATTTTGAGGTCGGAGACCTAGTTCTTAAAGAAAATTAGAAAAATACCAGTGCTCAAACTGATCTTAAAGAAAAATTTCAACCAAATTGGTTAGGACCATTTATCATCACTGCTAAATTTGGATCAAGTGCATATCGTTTGGCTACCTTAGATGGAAAATGCCTTAAGGAACCAATGAATATAATGCACCTTAAATGGTACTATGCAATTAATCATATCTCACCATTGTACATGGTTGTCATATATGTTATACATACAACATTTGTTGCATGTAGTTTAATTCATAATAACAACCATTTCATATAAATCATCTTTCATCAAGTTATATTTATCCTATATTTCATAATAAGTTTTTGGTCCAATTACATATGGCATATAATCACATCCAGTTATTATATCACTTATATATTAGATCGACGTTGTCAATAGATCGACGTTGTCAATATTAATAGTCAATCTTAGTTTCTTTCAAGAAATTTAGATTTTATCCTAAACCACTCACAAAATTCACATTTTAATAAAAACTTGATTCTTGATAATGATTAAAAATATCTCTTGAACCAAAATCACTATTTCTCATTAATAAATTTTGAGTTTTGGAAATTGATTCTGCCACTTTTGAACCAAAACACACTTACACATCTTAAAAATGATTTTTGCACAAAGAAATATGATACTACACAATATTCCATGTTCCTTAAGTGAAAGGTTTCCCTTGCTATCCTATTATGCACATGGTCTAGAATGTTGAGAATTGAAAAAAGGACAAGCTCCCCCCTACCCGAATAAAATCCCTTGCTCTTCCACTAATATGAGCAAGTATCCCTTGAAAAAAAAGAATAAAATGATTTTACTACAAAGCAAATAAATCCCCTTGTTCAAAAATGAACAAGAATCCCTACTCAAAGGAATCAAAAGAAAATAAGGGGGTAATGAGCTTGAATCCCTGGAATTCCTCAGTTTTTTGGAAGTCGTGGGTTGATCCCCATTACAATAATGGGTTGAATGAAACCTGCATGGCAATGGGGTAGTCTTACGTGTGGTGACATGTCTATCACATTAGTGGCCTTTTATACAGACCAATGTTCACCTCTGGATAAGCTAGCTCTTGGTGGCTTGTATTACAAAGCAGTTAAGTCTAACCATGTACAAAATCATGGTAAATAAATTCATAATTTGCACACATAATGGTTATTAAAGTTGGTTTACATCATTACCTTCCTCAAAATTTGTAAATGAACTTCATAATGTATACACACTTGATCCTTGAGAGATTTTGTATCATAATTAGGATCAATATGGAGAAATAAGACACAAATAACACACTAGTTCTTGATAAACTTGATTTAATCTCAAAAAAGACCAAGATTCTCCTTGATTTTTGATTAGTTTAGGTCACCATATCCTCATGTATTTGTATAACTGTTAGCATAAGTAATTGGCCTTAAAACCAATTAATATTACATCTCGTATCTACCACCTAGTGTAATGCATTCATTTCATCATATTGCATGATTGCTTGCCATATACAAAAATTTACATTGATCATACATAATTTCTTGGTAATGTAGTTGCATATAGACTTCGTGATGATAGCATGAAATAATCCTAATACAATCACTTTGTATTACTTCACACTAGGAATTTTATGCCTAGCGCAAGTCTTCTATCCCATTTTTCATGCTTAATCACCTGCATTGCATCATACTTATCTTAAGGTTTATAAAAATTAATCTTAAGAACACACATTACTTATTATCATTTATATCACTTTTAATCAACAACTCTTAAACTACTTTTGGATCATAACCCTTTGATGCCAACATAACAAAAAAACCTCACACAAGATCCGCTTTATAAGCAACATGAGCGATCGTCTCCATAAAAGATCATATACAAGAACACATCCTCAAGGTCTATTGCTAACTAATCAAAATTGTAAGGGCATATTTCCCAAATAAAATTTTCTTCTATAAAATAATTACATCACACTACTCTACAAAATATCAATTACATCAAATCAAATTTCACTATCCTACAACGATATCTTGATTAAGTATGATAAAATATTAGCAATAAAACATGACCATAAGAATCATTATGACGATCATAAAAAAAACAAAATATATTTTACATTTTGCATAACACATAAAATCAAAAGTCAAACAAAAATCAAAACATGTAGTATAATATTACTCTCTCAAAAATTACATAGAGTACATAGGGTCTATTGGTATACAACAATCAAAACTGGCATACTCAGTCATTAGGGGGTATACCACAAAAAGAAGCCTCGATATATCATCCCCTAGAGCCTCTAGAGCTCTGACTATCATCATCAGGAGGTCGCCTAGACACCTAAAACTAAGGTGCCCTAGACACTGACCTAGAAATTGATCTAGAGTGACTCGAAGGGGCTAACTCTAGAGGCAATGGAGCCCTCTAACCCTCCAAAACCACTTGAAAATACAATGTTTGGTAAAATGGCACCCACTATGAATGTAATATCACCTCTCCTACCAGTGCACTACTACCTAAGGACTAGGGTGAAGATCCAATACTCGTTTTGTGCGATCGTATATGCACTTCTGCAAGTTGTTCCTAATTCTGGGATAGTTGAGTCTGAGTCTATCCTAATAGAGCCTATGAATGGGTAAGCTAAGTCTCCAGTCACTTAGTTTGACTTGTCTTTATCCCTATTTTAATCCTCAACCCAGCATTCTTTGCCTGTAGAGTAGCAACCTCTCTAGTGTTGCTCGACTCCCCAAACTCCATCACAATGCCCTTCCTGGATGATTCCCATCGAGGTGGTTAATGCATTTTTTTAATAGCATCATTTAATATTTATGATTTTTCAATCTAGGGCGGTGTCCAAGGCTATATACAAGAGAAGGTTTAAGCAGGTTGGAGATCAAATCATTTAGACAATAGGTTTTTATTGGTGAAACAGGTTTTTTTGGGGATTTTAGGTCACTTATAATCCTATTTTGCATGAAATGAAACTAATTACTTGCAAGAATTGAAAATTGCTTCTAATACCTAGAATTGAATTCTAACTATGTTTACAAGAATTGAAATTGCAGGAATGTGAATGTTGTAAAATTGAAATCTAATTTACTCTTGTAGAATTGAAATAATAGAATTGAAATGTTGCTTAAAAGGAAAATACGCATGTTAGAACACCTATCAGTGTCTTATTGTAGAAGGTTGTCAGGCTTCTTCTATAGTGGTTGATAGCAAAATGAAAAATACTGGAAACTTGGAAAAGTTGCTAAAGCATGAAAAATAGGGGAAGACATAAATGCTGTAATTTATGCTAATTATCAAATCACAGAAATAGGAAAATAAGAAAACACTAGTCTATGCTACTTAGTCAGTTGACACACACATTTGCTACATAAAAAAACAATTGAAGACATGAAGACATCACATTGATTCAAAACCGGGGTTAGTACTCAACAAGAAATAGAAATTGATAAGTATCTTGCTAAATTTGTTGCAACAATATTTATCAGAAGAAACCTATCACTAGTTAGTCCTCATTATAAGCCTGAAAGTGGCCCTTCCTTCCTGATCCAGAAGAAGGTGAAGAAGAACTACTAAATACTTAACACTCACACTTACTCATGAACAAAAGTCGACAAAATAACTGCATTTTTATTCACTAATAAAACACATTACAATCCTGTAGGAAAAATATTGCTTCTGACTATTCACTATTTTCTTCTGTTATTTCCTATTAGATGCTACTCTATTAGATCAACCAATTAAGTTAGATTTTATTTATACTAACCTATTACATTTTCCTTGTGCTCAATATCAATTGTTTTGTTGTTTTACAGTCATTTTCAATCAATTCTCAAACTGGCCTAGTCTAAATTAGGACAATATGTACTGCAACAACATTCATTGGTCCTTGGGATGCATATCTAGTGGTGGCAGTGAGTTGGAGGAGGTTAGAAATAGTATTTTATACCTATATCTATCTTAAAATATCCTTTACCGACCATTTTGGGTGCTATATCCTTTGTTTGGCTAAAACTGACTTCTTTCCCCTTCACTCGAGAGCTTCTTTGGAATATTCAGTCATGCAACTTACTTTATGCTCAATTCTGATTAAAATGGCCAACAAAGCAGTTGTAACCAGATATGATGTCTTCCCTATCCCTAAAAATATGGTTCCAATCAGTTTTACACGCTTTTGTTGAAAAATTCCAAGCCATGCCATTCATTAATAGCTGACTAGAATTTGTATGGCCAATTTCTACATTTTCTAGATTTACTGCACAGTCACAGGAAATTGGTGCTATTTTGCAATTCAAACCAATTATAAAGTGGTAAAAGTATTCAAATATCATTATGAAGGGATACAACTTAGCACACATTATTTTGCTACTTAAATTACACATTTTATTCACTGAGTAACCAAACTAAAACAGTGCAAAAAATGCAAAAAACTGTCAAAATAGAGTAATATGCTCCTAAACATTTTAATCATGCAAATACTAATATATAATGCATTCAAACCATATAAATTAGCATAAATAACATAACATAATGTTTATAAGGCAGTTTATAATAATCCAAAACATGTCATGAATGAGGTAATTTATGGCCTCATCATTTCCCCCCAACCTATTCTAATGCATGTCCTCATGCATTCTATAGGGCTACATAGGCACAAAGATTTATTTACTTATTCCAACTCCCCCAAAACAACACATGACCTGTATAGTATCATTTTCTCACCTGTAGCTGCTCGATCCAATCTTTGAACTGCTCATCTAGTTGAGTATCACTATCAAAATAATAAGGGATAGGGGTGATGATGATGGGTAATATGTACCTCAGACCTATCCACTAAAGTTTCAATGTTAGGATGGTTTGCATGACACCCTTTGCTCTTCTCATGGACTATAATAGGTTGTTGGGTGATATTGGCTCCCTTTTCTATAGTGACATTGACAATTCTACCCACCTGACCTTACAAGCTGATACAACATTTGTAAAATTTCCTGCACATAAGCTCTGGAAACCAATTAAACAATCCTTAATATTATTTAAATAAACAAGCCTAATTTTTGGTTTGTTCATCATTGTAAAATATTGATTGGTGGGAATCTTATGATTGGGCTGGATATGCCTTATCAACAACTCAACCTTCAATTCAATCTCCTTATTCCTCCTCTTCTCCTAGTCCCAATATATTTGATTCTATAGGGTTGACACAAAATATCTTAACTATACATCACCTATAAAAATGTGGGGTAGGAATATCACATCTTCTAGCATGAGAAATTTATGCAGGAACAACTCACACATCAAGTTTTTTTGCTCCTCTAGACTGTGCAGATAAGCATCCAAAAATTCTTCAGTAGTGTCCAAGTTGTAGGAGAGATTAGAATGAATCCTCATGATTTGCTAGTAAAGGTACTTCTCCTTCAGGATAAAATTGTAAAATATAGCTAGCCTCCTACATTGGACTAAGTACTCTGCATCTTGACAAAGATACTGTACATGTTCCTGTAACCAGTTTATTTTTGTATTTTTAGTTTCAACTTGCTACTCCAAAGGTTTCAAGGCTGCAATATGGGTTTCCAATTTTTGACACCTCAATACCCAACGTGCAATATCCTCATTGTATTTCTCTAATGGAATGGTGTTTGGGGGCCTAACTACTGGTTGATACCTTGGCAACAAATCTACTTGCACCCCAATTTCTTCTATTTCAACTTTAGGTACAACCGATGGCAAATTTTGTGTAGAAGGCTGATGTGAATGCATACTTACTTGATTTTCAATCTAATGAGCATCTATGGCCTCCTCATTTTGTGGTATTTATGTTCCTTTTTATTATGGGTTATCATATGGGTGCTCAATCATACTTCTGGGTCATTTTGAAGCATCTTCAGAACGAGAGTGTGCAACTTCAAAATGTTCTAGAACTTTTGTAGATTGTTTCGAAGCTTCATTTTCAGGCTCAATGAAACTATCAACTCTCAAATTCCCTTGAGAAATATATTTTTCATCCATCCCTGCAATGTTTTCACCCTATTGAGGGGTGTGAGTATCATCCATGTCTTTTGTTCTTGCCCTCATGGCTAATGGTTCAACATTTTCTGTAGGTTTTATGAAAATAAAATTTGTTACAGGTCCACTTACTTGTTGCTCAGGTGTTGGCTCTCCAATTTGAGGAAGGGGTTTGTATATTGTCCTTTGGATCTACCTCTTACATGTCTTGCTCTTCTAGTCTCAACAAAATTTTAGCAATATCTTCTCCAGCATCAGATACTACAGGTTGTGGCTCAAAATGTGCTAACCTATTTTTTAGTCTCTCCACCTCCTGATGTAAGTCAGAAATCTATTTATCCTTCTCTTATACCATAGTATATCTTTGGTCAATCCATATAATGTGTGTCTTAATGACACTCCTGGTAGCTCTCAATTGCTCCTGTATGTCTTCTTCCTCTTCCTCTCCTTTAGACTCAAAATAATAGGTAGGTAGGTCATCTACAAGTGGTGAACCAGACAATCCTATATCTGCAAATATCTCCTCTATCTGGTTCATGGGATCTTGTGCCAGGGTATTCTATAGAATTTTAGTGACCTCCCTTGCTTCATCTTCTAAGGGCTCTATTTTCTATTGTTTTTTATTAACAAAATTTTTAGGGCTAGTTTCTTCTGTTGCAATAATTTGGTGCTACGTTTTTCTAGGGCTTCTTCTTAGAGGTGGTGTGGATAATATTTCAACATCCATTTCCTATTATTTTATTATTTCCTATACCTCCTTATTCCTCTGGATTCTTAGCCCTAGTGTAGACTTCTTTTTGCCCTATTTTTATGCAAGTGCCAGGTTTTGATAATTCAAAAGAAAATTTTACTTCTTATGAGAATGTCACTTCCTCACTCTGTGTTTTCTCCTCTGTAGCACATGAAACTCCTTGTTGATTAGGGGTATGAATTGGAAATACAGTGACATCTTCAAAAAAATTCACTCATCTTAACTTTTTCTTCTCTACAGGGCTATCCTTAGCCCTTCTCTTTTTCTCTCTCCTAGTTCTGGTGGATGAGGATCCTTGAGAAGAAGAAGTGGTTTTTGCTTATTTGGTATCATATTCAAGGGATTCTCCTTCTTCAACATTTGCCTCCCCTGCATTTTCCTCCTCTGCACTCTCCTCTTCTTCTTCCTTGTAAATCATTTCACTCCATGAAGAGAAAAACCTATCAAAGCTCCTAGGATTACCCCTAAAATGGTGCTTGCAGATGAGTTTGATTAGTCCATGGTGTCTAGGGGTTACTTTCCCTTTTTGATAATTGTTGGCCATGTTTTGCAATTCTTGGTGCAGATACAAAGGGAAATTAACTCTAACTTCAATCTATTGGCCACCATGCCTTAAATGGTTCAAAATTCAAATGGCCAGATAAAACAACATATTATCCCTCATAGGTTAGAAATATCATTACCCAAATAGCTACTTCATCCCATGGCTTCTAAAAACTTGTTTTTTTATCCCCTTCCAAACATTATTATTTGAAATATAGGTTCATTATCTCCCTCTTATGTGAACTTATTAACTACTTCTGACAATGCATTTTTACTAGTTCTCAAAATTTGTAAATCTTGCAAGGATAATTTGGTAATTTGACTTAAGATTTTAGGTTTTACCTCAATCGTCATTCCACTAGTGATGGCCAAGTTATTTCTAATCATTCGAGAAAATTTTGCAGCTAAGCCTTCGGAGAATCTATTGAGTTTTTTGAGAAATGGCATTAGCCTTCCTTAAAAAAATTGTAATACCTCAAGGTATGCTCAAAGGTAGCTTGCATTATCTAGTTTTACTTTATTATTTCACACCATATTCTGATTTCACCTATGTTCTACTACAATATTGCTTCTACACTCGTCGTGCTACAAATTCTTTTATATTCACCTTTCTTCTGCTGCACCACGAAATTTTGCTACAATTTTTCTTTTGCAAGTTCTTATGATTTGAAATACACACTTATGATTTTGGTTATGATAGTAGTTTCAAAACTTTTTTGAAGATTGCAGTGATTACAAGGTAGGGTATTTATTTTTAGAGTGCATGAATTATCTTCGAAAGGTGGCAGGGACTACAAAATATCTTTGCAATATCCTAATCTAAACACGTGGTGGATGACGAATGGTTGTTTTTATACGATGTCAAAAATTGAACGTGCTTCTTGAATATCTGACCCAAGTGTTGATTACCTACCCATTAGTTACAATCTTGTTGAGTTATAAATTCGTCATTGGCTATAACTTGGCTTGCTCTATGCAGATTGCGTTGATTGTTGTATCCTCGTTTGTCAAGGCATCTTGATTGAATGACCTGAACATTGTGAATGAAATCAAGGCACATAGGATGATGTAACATGTGACCCTAGGTACTCGTTCTTTGAATTTTACGCTAGCTTCGGATGATGTGGCAAAAGAAATAAATTTTCTTATTTCCTTTATGCACATGCCACGTGGAAATTCAAATTTCAAATTTCATCACAAAATCTGAATTTCAAACCTGTCCATTTCTCATTCCAAAATTATTTTTCATTCCGAAGCTCAAACAATTTCTCATTTTGAAGTTGTCCCTCGTTCTGAAGATCTACAGTTTTATGTTATAAAATAAACAAAAAAATATTCTCATTTCGTATCTTGGTATCATTCTGTTGGTCACGAATCTGCCACAGGAAAGGATTTTAAAATAAATGCACCCTAGACCCAGCAAACATTGAAAGGCTGGGAGAAAGAAATGTCCCCCAGACCAATCTCTAGAGAGGGCTGGTTCCCTTACTAAACCTAAGCTTGATTTTAGACTAAAGTTGCAGGAAAGGAATTGGAAATGTGCAGAAAGAAATGAGAAATATAGCCACAAGCCAAATTCGTCAGATCGAGAAATATTAGCAGCAGATAACTTTAAGCACACTAACAACATATAACAGAAGACAACGACGTAATTCACTTGCAACCTTGTGCAGATAACCTTCAGAATTGCATTCCAGAACTCACTTCCTCACTAGCAATGTTTAAACTCAGATGCAAAATTCAAATGAAGCAGCAGATAAGGAATACGAGCATAAATGAGGAATGCATAAGATAGAAGGGAAAACACATAGAACATTGCTTGCAAAACCATAGGCCAAATATCTTTCATTCATGCAAATAACTTGAAAGCTTTTCAGCAAAAGTCTCTCTTAATATATTTTTCTGAGATATACATTGATATTTATAGAGGTCTTGCCTCTTTGTAGCATTTAAAACATGAAACGGACCTCCTCGAGATCTACAAAATATGCAGCAGCAATAAGGAAATGATCCCCTTAAACCAACCTCGGAGAAACTAGAAATTAAATGAAACAAGGAACTGGTCATCTTCATTAAATGGTCATCCTTGGAGCATGCTTGGACCGTTAGAAAATCACGAACATAAGCTTTTAATAATGGAGGCATCTTCAATTCTGGTAGCTTCAAAAACTACAGGCCTGAGCACGTTGTTCTACCTTGCACGCATTGGAAAGCAACAAAACATTCAATTCTAGAGTGCTTTTAATCCTTGGAAATCGCAATACTGCATCGAGCCGTTTGAACTGATTTCTAGTGTGAAACTGTGACAGGTCACGAAAACAAGACATGTCACGAAATCGCGACATAATTCTGCTCCGTATGCTTTTGTCATTTTGGATCGCGAAAATCAACCATGTCACGAAATCGCGACAAATTCGGCTCTTTGTTCTCTTTTTTCACCCGAGGTCGCGAAAACGTGACGCGTCACGAAATTGCGACGTTCCTTCCTCATATTGTCCTTGCGCTATTTCAAACCACGAAAATGCGACAAGTCACGATTTTTCTACATCTTTCTCTCTTCGGATTTTTCTTCCTGATACGTCATGAAATCACGACATTCTCCTTTGTTGGAACTTCTTTCCTCAACATGTAGCGAAATCGCAACATGTTCTTTCATCTGCCTTCTTCACTCCTCTAAGTCACGAAAACATCACCATGTCACGAAATCATGAGAATTCTCCTGCTTCTGTGTCTTTCTTCTATCCACCTGCGAAACTGCACCATGTCACGAAATCATGACAGTTTTATCTTCCTTGGCCTTCACCCTCTTGCAGGTAGTGAAAATGGAACATGTCACGAAATCGCGACGTTCCGTACCATTTTGTTCTTTCTGAGCTTTCACATCGTGAAAACAAGACATGTCACGAAATCGCGACATTTCTTGTCTATTTAGCTTTTCTCCACAATATGTCATGAAATCGTGACATTTCCTTGCTTCCTCTACTGGTGCTACTTTCTGTCGCAAAATCATGATGTCTTGCTCTTGCTTGGTCTCATCTTCAAAAATGTCACGAAATCAGGACGACTTTCATGCCTTATGCATTTTCTTCAACTTGACCGCGATAATGCGACATGTCACGATATCGTGACATTTTTTACATTATGGCCCTTGTTCATTTTTCTGTCATGAAATCGTGACGTGATTCATTTTCATTGCCCTTTGCTCAATTATGTCATGATTTCATGACAATTTCTAACATTCTGCTCCATGGCCATCGCAAATCGCAAAAATGTGACATGTCACGATTTCGCGACAGTGTCACTGCTCTGCCTCCGTTGACCATTTTGATCGTGATTTTGGAACACGTCGTGATATCGCGACATTTTCTGACTTTAGCTTCTCTCTCCTCAAAAGACTCGTGATAACGCGACATGTCACGATATTGCGACGGTTTTGAACCTGTGCTCTCCATGCTATTTTTGGTCGCGATATCACGACAGTCTTCGGACTTAGCTGTTTTGGCCACAAAACTCGTAGAGAAACACAGAGGAATGAGAACTTTAACAATTAATGCATGAATAATCATGAATCAAAATAATGTGGCAAAAATGCCAACATTCTTGGCGGCTCGCGGGGTATACAGTTCTGCTGTATGCACGAATCCCAGGCCTGAATCCATTGGGCAACAAAGTCAAGAAAACATGAGAAGCAGGGAAGTAAGTGCTGACTGATAGAGAAAATTTCTGTAGACTGCTACAACAACTCTTGCTGACTTACTGAAAACTTAAATAAATCTATATTTGGCTTAGCTCACCAGGTGCTAGAAAAGGAACTCCATGACAGTGATGAAAGCACCGGGGTTGCAAAACGGAAATGAACGGAATGAGCAGAGTGAGGACTATGGAATGGAAATAGTAAATGATGGAATGGTGGGAATGGAAGGAGTGAAGCGGTAGATACAACAGCTAAAGAGGAGCTACTGTGTTACTGACTGTAGTAATGAAACAAAAATGGATAATGAAATGAAGGTAAATGAGAGTGGAAAATGTGGTATGAACTGCAGATAAATGCTTAAAAGAAAACAAGGATTAGAAGAAAAGGGAAATAAAGAAGCGGGAATGTCATAGGGGAAAAAGAAACAATAGTAGTGGCTTAATTGCAGATGACAGAAGAAGAAATGAGTGAAGAAGGGAATGAAAGAAAGGGAGGGGAAGGAAGAAATTAACAAAAGCCACTATCTGTTGGGAAGGAAGAGAGAAAAAAGAAAGAAATAAACGTACCTACGGGCTCGCATGCAAAAAGAGCCGAAGTTGACAGAGGAAATTCAACAAATATTTTTTATTTATTTATTTATTTTTTATTTGTTGCTATATACAAGAGTTTACGACATGATTGGCATGCCGCCACCACAAACCCAGCTTCAGGGGGTTATCTAGTGAATCTGCAGTGTCTCGACCAGATCTGATCATACTTGAGTCGGTCCTTGAAATTGGGATGACCTCCTAAAGTTCTCCATGTTGCAAACAGGGGCAAGTTATCTTGCATGCCAGTACCTACATAGTCCACAAATAATGTAGCAAAGAAATTTACCACATGGAGGGCACCTGTGGGTACCAGTTGTAGTAATGGCTGAAGCCAATACCACCATCTTGAAGAGTCCCCTGGTTGTGGGCTGAGAATGGGTTCCTCCAATCCCTTGGTGTGATCACAGAACCTTTCTGAAGATAAATCTGCTTCTAGGATCTCCTCAGGCTCAACCTTTTGATGAGGCATGCTCAATGGGTTCTGGCTAAATACTTGCATGTTGTGCATGATTGTGCCCTCTTTGTGCTCAGGTTCTGGAACTTGAATCTGTTCCTCTCCTTGGCCTATCTTTTCTTGATCCATGTCCTGATAGAAATTGCAAGCAATCATATTATCTACTGCTGGGACAGTGCTTGCATATGCCCATCATTGACCTTGGATGAAATTTGCCCCTTGAGTTCCACACAACTACATTTCAGGTCTCTGCATAGCATAAGGGATCTGCCATGATGAATACTACATAGGGTAGATAGGAGTGGTGACTATCGGAGGATAAGGTAATGGAGTTTCTCCCCATGGTAATTTTCCTAATAGGAGCAAAAGGTGCTTTGCTTGTAATGCTTCCTCAAATATTTGAGGGAATCTACGTTTGCCTGATTGCAACAAGAGGAGGCTTATGTCCGGATGGAAAGCTCGAACATAGAAGAAGTGGGCTTGGGTGGGTGTTGGTCGGATCATCTCTGGAATTCTCTTCCAACTTCTGCTGAATCGGACATTGAAGTCTGTGATGCTCTCTAGAGGTGCTCTTGTGATGTACATGAAAAGTTAAAAGGGATTTTGAAAGTCGTTAAAGGGATCCTCATTGAATCTTCTGATTAGTTCTCCCGCTAAGTCATCCCATGAGCTAATGCTTTTACGCCTGAGCAGTCTGTACCACTGTAACGCCCTTCCTTGCAAAGATAGAACCAGAAGTCTGATCATAACATCTTCATGAACTATACCATGTAGAGTCGACAAAGTGGCAATATCTTCAATATGCTCTCGGGCCATTCCCTGGGTGCCATTGTATTTTGTTAGGGCTTTCAGGGCACTTTTGGGAATCTCATGCCAAATTTGGAGATCTAGAGGGCCAGGATCATCCCATCTAGGACAACATACCCTCGCCATTATAGCAGCGATCTTGAATCCTCCGGGGTATCTTCTTTTAGCTTAAAAAGGTGTCTACGATTAAGAAATCCGGATCTTTAGCTCAGCAGAGTCGCCATATGAACTTACAAATCTCCGCTATGAGGTCAAGACAGTTCATCAAAATCTCTATACCTCCGGGTGTTAAACAATAAAACAATTAGTCTCACCGATTATGGATCTTTGGGAGACAGAAATAGTCTGTCCCATCGGGCATGCCAAAAACTGTTGGTCACGAATCTGCCATAGGAAAGGATTTTAAAATAAATGCACCCTAGACTCGGCCAACATTGAAAGGCTGGGAGAAAGAAATGTCCCCCAGACCAATCTCCAGAGAGGGCTGGTTCCCTTACTAAACCTAAGCTTGATTTTAGACTAAAGTTGCAGGAAAGGAATTGGAAATATGGAGAAAGAAATGAGAAATATAGCCACAGGCCAAATTCGTCAGATCAAGAAATATTAGCAGCAGATAAATTTAAGCATACTAACAACATATAACAGAAGACAATGACGTAATTCACTTACAACCTTGCGCAGATAACCTTCATAATTGCATTCCAGAACTCACTTCCTTACTAGAAATGTTTAAACTCAGATGCAAAATTCAAATGAAGCAGCAGATAAGGAATACGAGTGTAAATGAGGAATGCATAAGATAGAAGGGAAAACACACAGAACATTGCTTGCAAAACCGGATGCCAAATATCTTTCATTCATGCAAAGAAATTGAAAGCTTTTTAGAAAAAGTCTCTCTCTCGATCTCTTTTTCTAAGATATACATTGATATTTATAGAGGTCTTGCCTCTTTGTAGCATTTAAAACATGAAACGAACCTCCTCGAGATCTACAAAATATGCAGCAGCAATAAGGAAATGATCCCCTTAAACCAGCCTCGGAGAAATCAGAAATTAAATGAAACAAGGAACTTGTCATCTTCATTAAATGGTCATCCTTGGAGCATGCTTGGACCGTTAGAAAATCATGAACATAAGCTTTTAATAATGGAGGCGTCTTCAATTCTGGTAGCTTCAAAAACTATAGGCCTGAGCACGTTGTTCTACCTTGCACGCATTGGAAAGTAGCAAAACATTCAATTTTGGAGTGCTTTTAATCCTTGGAAATCACAATACTGCATCGGGCCGTTTGAACTGCTTTCTGGCATGAAACTGTGACAGGTCACGAAAATGCGACATGTCACGAAATCGTGACATAATTCTCTTTCGTACGCTTTTGTCATTTTGGATCGCGAAAATCAACCATGTCACGAAATCGTGACAAATTTGGCTCTTTGTTCTCTTTTTTCACATGAGGTCGCGAAAACATGATGGGTCGTGAAATCACGACATTCCTTCCTCATATTGTCCTTGCGTTGTTTCAAATCATGAAAACGCGACAAGTCACGATTTCACTACATCTTTCTCTCTTCGACTTTTTCTTCCTGATACGTCGCGAAATCGTGACATTCTCCTTTGTTGGGACTTCTTTCCTCAACATGTAGCAAAATCTCAACATGTTCTTTCATCTGCCTTCTTCACTCCTCTAAGTCACGAAAATGTCACCATGTCGCGAAATCGTGACAATTCTCCTACTTCTGTGTCTTTCCTCTATCCACCTACGAAACTGCACCATGTCACGAAATCGTGACAGTTTTCTCTTCCTTGGCCTTCACCCTCTTGCAGGTAGCGAAAATGGAACATGTCGTGAAATCGCTACATTCCGTACCATTTTGTTCTTTCTGAGCTTTCACATCACGAAAACAAGACATGTCACGAAATCGCGACATTTCTTGTCTATTTAGCTTTTCTCCACAATATGTCGCAAAATCATGACATTTCCTTGCTTCCTCTACTGGTGCCACTTTCTGTCGCGAAATTGTGACGTCTTGCTCTTGCTTGGTCTCATCTTCAAAAATGTCACAAAATTAGGATGTCTTTCATGCCTTATGCATTTTCTTCAACTTGACCATGATAATGCGACATGTCGCGATATCGCGACGTTTTTTACATTCTGGCCCTTGTTCATTTTTCTGTCGCGAAATCGCGACATGATTCATTGTCATTTCCCTTTGCTCAATTATGTCGCGATTTCGCGACAATTTCTAACATTATGCTCCATGGCCATCGCAAGTCGTGAAAACACGACATGTCGCGATTTCGCGACAGTGTCACTGCTCTGCCTCCATTGACCATTTTGACCATGATTTTGGAACACGTCGCGATATCGTGAAATTTTCTAACTTTAGCTTCTCTCTCCTCAAAAGACCCGTGATAACGCGACATGTCACGATATCGCAGCGGTTTTGAACCTGTGCTCTGCATGCTGTTTTTGGTTGCGATATCGCGATAGTCTTCGGACTTAGTTGTTTTGGCCACAAAACTCGTAGAGAAACACAGAGGAATGAGAACTTTAACAATTAATGCATGAATAATCACAAATCAAAACAATGTGGCAAAAATTCCAACACATTCCAAATATCTGTGAAATCTCTACTTACATATACAATCAAAAATATGCCTTACTTCACGAGACTACAATTTTTACCCATTTTTCTTTTTCTACCCATCAAAACCTACAATTTGTAGAATTGCAAGGAATTCCTCTTGTTTTTTCTTCTGAACAGGTTGAATGTTCTTGGATTTTCCAAACCCTATGAATGTTTCTATGCTAACTAGTGATTTTTATACACTACATACTAAATATCTACAATGATCAAATGCAAGAAACACATACCTAATTTGAACAATTATCTCACACTTTACATATGGTTGTTTCTGCTGATTACTAGCTAATTTTTTTGCAATAAAAAAAATAGGTGCATTCTGATAAGATTTATACAATGGTGAGATATAAATTAGTAGGCTAATTCAAGGTAAAGCATGCTGAAAATTTGATTATCATGCCAACCAATTCATAAGTACCTCCTAGAAGGTTTTCACTTTCTGAATTATTCATTTTTCTCTACCCATAAATGTAGATTGAAGCTCTTAGGTGGGAGCCAAGAGCCAAGATCCCAGAGACAAGAGGCAGATCCAAGAGCCAAGAGCTAAGAGACTTTTAGGTGGGAGCCAAGAGACAAGAGTTGAGAGCCAAAGCTAGAAGCAAGAGCCAAGAGTCACGATACCATATAATATGTATAAATGTAGATTGAAGCACATATTACATTATATTAATTGTGCATATTTATACAAGGAAGGTGGGTAGTCCTAAGGGATATACCCTTTCATTAATACTCTATCATACCCTTACATTATTTAATAATTTGTTATTCTAACATTCCCCCCATAATACATTAGGTGGGATAATGTCTTAGGATCTTGGCTCTTGGCTCTTGGCTTTGACTCTGGCTCTGGCTCTTGGCTTTGGCTACTTTTTCTTAGGTAAATACCTCTAGGTACACCTCTAGGTTTATCACCTTTGGGTCCTGTCTCTAGGTTATTTTACCTCTCGGTCTACCTTTGGGTCATTTTCCTCTAGGACTACCTCTAGGTCATTTGCCTCTAGATCTGCCTCTCGATCGTCTGCCTCTGGGTCATCCTTTAGGTCTAAATGAAATAATTTTTTCTAGAGAAAAAATGGGTAATATTCCTCACTTTGAATTAACAAATATGAATGTCCTTATTGTAATATTATCATCCTATCGGTTTGCATGGGTAACCAACTACTGCAACCGCCAGGTTTGATAGAGTAGATGACTATATACAAGGTTCACTTTGTTGCTAGATATGGTCCCTCCGTAGGGTAAAACTCATATTATTATGATGGTGTCGTTCTACGTGGAATTTTATGTTTCCATCGAATTGTACTCAAAAGCTTTCCAACGAGTATAAACACTGCCATACTCAAGAAGCATGAAAATTCACCTCAATTGTAAAGAAACATGGTTTCATCGGGAAAAATAATGAAGGGTAAGTGGTCCCTCCATGTGGAATTACAAATGGGTCCCTCGCAGAGGAATATTTAGCTGTTACATATTTCCCTCATAGGAAAAATATTCCGATCATGGTGCTCTCTAGAATAATGATTAAATCATGAGCAATTTTTTTTGTCTTGCTCTTCCCACCATATTCATGGGACAAGAATGCATGGTCCCCCTCCTTTGTGGGAACATGGTGGAGTGTCCTTGTTTGACCACCAAATATTATTTCCATGAGAGCCTATTATTGCCTCATAATAATATGCTCATCATTGTAGGTGTGATTCGCTCTCGTAGGTATGCATGTGGCAGTAATGATCTTTTGGATTTTCAACACAGTGATGTGCAATGTCTTCCTGTGTAATGCTCTTAACCAACTCAGACTAGGTAAATAATTAATAATCCTATCATTTCACTCTAATCAGGAAGAAAATAGACATATCCAAGCATGGGATTGTCTATAATAAATCTTATTGGTTATGTAATAGCTCACACGTCTACCATGGGCATTTTTTGCCTTCACTAGAAATCCTCATAGACATAGGCAATCTACTATACCGTTGATGTAACTAAGCTCATCGATATAATAAAAAGTTATCAAGAAGTGCAAGGTGGGTGTAATTCATAATTAAAAATTGGATACATGAACCCCACTTCTAAGATTTTTTCAATCTCTTCTTTGATAATATCTCTCAAAGCAGGATTCAATCTTCTTTGGGACTGCCTCACAGGATTGACATCCTCAGTGTATATCCTATGAGTGCATACATAATGATGGATCCCATATCCTTGTAATCCCAAGCAAAAGCATGGATATTTTTGTGTAGAACAACAAATAATTTTTCTTCTTATTTATTCAACCAACTATTAATGTTCAAGAATTTTCTTGGCTGCACTTCAATCTGCTTTATCCCTGGGAGGACAAATTTTACTTCTTCCTACTTTGTTATCAAAGAGTTTAGTGGACAATGGTGTGGTTTGTGATAATGGAAGACTCTTGTCTCATTTTCAATAGTGACTCCTAGTGGAAGCATGTCTTGCATGGGACAGTGGAAATAGGAGAGAAGGTGATGGTGCCATCCATGTGGTACTGTAAAAAACTTTCCTATAGTGGAATAGATGACATATTTTCAAAAAAATTACCCTCATCATTCCATAATAGGCGATGAAAAACTACTAGTTCATATTCTATTTCTTGCTCATGTAGAGCACTCACTAGGATGGTATCATACTCAAAAACCTCTCTTTCCTGGGAGTCAATTTCCTCTATGTGTTCATTCACTACTAAATTAGCTAGTATGGAAATGGTCTCTTCTTGCTCTTAATCTGAATTAGGAAACCATAATTGACCTTAGAATTTTGTTGAAGGTTTTACAAGTGGGTTAAGAGAAATCTGCTTTAGGTCAATGTCATTTGAAATTATCATTTCTTCTGACCTACAGTCTATAAATGCAGTTGCAGTTGCAATCCAATGCCTTCCCAAGATGATGGGGTAGCCATTTGCTGAGTTTCTAGGCTATATAAACATAAAATATACAGGGTATTCCCAAGAAGAAACTTCTATGGGGATGTCTTCTATGAGCCCTTAAAGTTTTGCAATTGTCCTATCTGACATTTCTAAAAATGTAGATGTAGGATTTAAATGTTTGAGCTACAATTTTTCCATTATTTCTTTAGTCATAATATTTATTACAGATCCTAAATCAATCAAGACATTTGAAATTGGTATTGAACCTATGGTGACTGTAATAACTAGAATCCTTGGGTCGCTATACTTTGGTGGTACAAGTTTCCCTAATAGGATATCATCTAGCTTCCCTTCAACTTGAACAGTATTAGGAAATGACTTATTTTTTCTTACCTGGTCTCTTAATACATAAATACTGGACAATTTTGTTAATCAAGGGTGCATCCTTAATTGCTTGCAATAAGGGAAGTGATATGATGAACCGTTTAATCTCTTTAACCAGGTCTGATTCGAGATTTTCTGTAGAGTTTTTGAATATTTCAAGGTATGGAACTATCCCTGAGGAAGGAAAATTCTGTACTTGTACTTTCTCTATGTTTTCTTATTCTTTCTCCAGGGATGGTTTTAGTTGGTCTGGATGAGAAGGTTATTGTGTTCCATCAATTTCTTCAATGGTGGGTGGAATAGGTTCAGGTAGAATCTTTCTTGAAGGTAATTGGATACTACTGCAGTCAAGAACATGAACTGCAATATTTTATTTAGATTCAGCCACATAGATAGGGGATGCCTATCTTGTGTTATTTGGGTTAGTCATAGGTTGGGATGGAAGTGGAGGTTGCTTCACTTGTTGTGATGGTTGTTGTTGTGGTTGGTTGGATATTCCTTGAAAATTTTGATTAGGGGCAGGCAACAAGTTCTAAGTTTGACCTTGATATCTTTGTTGCCTTGGATAAGGTGGATATTGTTATCCCCAACTTGATCCATAGGATTGATTCTACATCCAAGGTGGGTTGGTCTGGTTCCATGATGAATTACCCCATCCATATTGTGGCCAATCTTGAGGAGGTGTCCAAGAAGGGTAATTCAAAAATTGTTGAGGTGGTTCTGATTGATTCCATGGAACATTCCAAGAGTGTTGTCCCCAATTTGTGGGAAAACGAGGGGTATTTTGATATTTATTGAAGTTTCCCCTTGGTTTTTGTCCAAAAAAATTAAGTTCTTCAGTTTGAGTTTCCAAAATACTTCTGAGTTGAGGTAGTAGATGACATTTATCAGTAAGGTGCTCTTTTGAATAGATTTTGTAGATGGCTGAAATTGAGGTCTTGTTCAAAGGGTAGTCTTGCAAAGCATGCTTATTCCTACATCTTGGGCAATAAATGGCTAGGGGCTCTATTGGTTTTGTATTTGCATTCATCTCCCCTAGAGTTGTGTTTAGATGCACAAGAATGTTAGTTTTAAGGTTTGCAAACTCTTCCATTAAATCTTTCACATCATTACCATTAGTACTCATTTTTCTTTTTCTTTACTTAGTTCGGGAGTAATTTCTACATAAGACCACAATCTATTCAATTTTAAGGGTATTTACATCCCCATTTCCCATTAAGTCCAAAACTTCTCTAGATTCATCCTATAGTCCTCTCAAAAAGATAGCTTTACACATGTCTGGCTCTACAGGTCCACATCTCCTTTGAATGAAAGCAAACCTATCAAGATAATCTTCTAAGGTTTCATATTCTTCTTGTTTCATATGAAACAATTCATCTTTTCTATTCCTCACCCGACAATACTCTTGGTATTTTTCCAGGAATACATTTTCCATTTGTTCCCAAGTTCCAATAGATTCTGGTTCTAAACTCATAAACTAGTGTAATGTTGCATCCTTGAGTGTAGAAGGGAATATATTGAGCTTATGGTTGTCATTTATGTAATCATATGTTTGACATACAACCTTGAGTTCAAACAATAATTGATCAGGATCTTTAGATTCCAACCCCCTAAATATTGGAAGTACTGAAGGTGAGATTGTCTTCATATGAAATTTTTGTGTAGGATTCAATCGAATGGTATAGTCGAAATTCCTTGAAGGAGTAGGATTATCATCTTGGTTATGGATATTGTTGTCCCCATTTGGATTACCTTGGTCTATGATGGTATCATCCCAAATCCTAGTGATAATTTATACAAATGGTGCAGGTGGAACAATTAGTCCTTCCAAAATTTCTTGTTCAAGGGGTCCTAAGCTTCCTAATGATGAATATGGTGATTCTAGTTTAAGCCTTTAAATAATTTCAAACATAAGTGATTCACCTCATAAGTGTGAAGATTGCCTTTCTATGATAGACAAAGGTGTGGTTAGAATAAATTTACCTTTTCATCCCTTAGCCTATTCATTCATGCTTGTCTCTAAATGGACTAAAATATAACTTACCAAAAACTATTACTTGCACTAGTCATTTATCCATATTTCACTATGAAACTCACAACTTAGCACACTTAACAATTATTGGGATGCTTTCATATTCTAACAACACCAATCCCTGAAAATAGTACCAAAAATGATGCATGTCATTAATAACATCATTTAATATTTATGATTTGTCAATCTAGGTCAGTATCCAAGGATATATACGAGAGAAGGTTTAAGTAAGTTGGAGATCATCTCATTTAGACAGTAGGATTTTATTGGTGAAGTAGGTTTTGTTGGGGGTTTTAGGTCAATTCTAATCCTATTTTGCATGAAATGAAACTAATTACTTGCAAGAATTGAAAACTGATTCTAAAACCTGGAATTAATTTCTAACTATATTTGCAAGAATTGAAATTGCAGGAATGTGAATGCTGTAAAATTGAAATCTAATTTACTCTTGCAGAATTGAAATAATAGAATTGAAATATTGCTTGAAAGGAAAACACGCATGCTAGAACACCGGTCAGTGTCTTGTCGTAGAAGGTTGTCTGGTATCTGCTACAGTGGCTAATAGCAAAATAATTTTTTTTAAAAATTATGAGGTCCAAAAATGTCTCATTATTGCGTAATGTTTGACTACCATATGATAAGTTAATTGCCAAATAGTTGACTAAAATATACTATTTTTTAAGTGTTTGCATGATTTTATGTTAGGAATACTATATATCTGTTTTTGACTATTTTCAACATTTTGTTATTGATTTTCCTTGATTAATTAGCAAGTAAAAACATGCATTTAAATTAACCAAATGTGGTATGTTGATATCCATTAACTTCTAAATGGTTTTTGAATTTTTTCCTGCCCTTCAACTTGTTTCAAATCCACATTGAAGCCAAAATTTTAGGATTGTCATAAATCTGAAAATCTGAAAAAAATAGCCATATAAAAATCAGCAAGCTGTCACTTTATAGGAACACCTTGAAGTTGTAAAGAAAAACATGAGGATATGGATGGAATGAGTTCAGAAGTACTACAAAAGACATATGACCTATTTATAAGCATTCACATATGGTCTAAATAGGCAGTAACAGAGTATAACAAAGCAGGGACAATTGTGCAGCACTGTTGCACTATTTCAGCATGGTTACTTGTGAATGAAGTGTATAAATTCAATAACAACTTGATGTGCTCCTTCATGTTGATATTTGAATAATTTTTCCATTTTCTAATTTGTTTGAATTTACAATAAATACCAATATTTTACAACTGTGCAAGCGAGTTGGAAAATGCAGTAATTACCATGTAAATTCTAGCAAGCTACCAATGAATGGCAAGGCATGGAATTCACACATAGAGAGAAATGAAGGCTATTGCAATCTGATACTGAGGGCTAATACACCTGAGAAATGCAGCTAAAATCACTTGAAGAGCACATAGTTGGTCATTCCAAAGATCTTCGTATTGAACAGGTATCTTCAGATTGAGAAATACAGTATCTTCGGATTGAGAAATACAGTCTCTTCGGATTGAGCCACTTAGCTCCGGATTGAGAACATAAAGTGCTTTTTGACTATTTTTTTACGGTGGAAAAATGGAAAGAAGGTTGAGAAGGTTAAGGGAAAATATTCCCCAAATGTCTTTGTCGTCCTTGCCATCCAAAGACACCATTAATGGAAAAAGATCAATTGATCCTCTTCTAGGATAAACCCAGAAATAACTGTAGCATAAAAGGAAGTTGTTTGCAAGATAGAAATGACATATTCTAAAGTGGAGAAAGATGTGTGAGATATTTCTAGACTCCTACCATGTACTCCCACCACTGAAGATGCTTTCTAAGGGCCAATGACTACTACTGCAACACAAATTATCCAAATTTGCATTTATTTCAAATCCAAAATTATTGGCAAATCACTGTAAAGTAGCTCATAGGCTGATTTGAGAAGGGGATATGTTGTTAATATTTATATAAATAACAAATCTCCCTCCTTGGTTGAGCCAGTTAGGAATTAGAATAGAGGAGAGTTTTCAATAGCAGTAATTAAGACTATACAGTAATTTTTTATAACAGTTTTCAGCATGTTTTGTCATCAATAAAAGTGTAGTTATTTTATCATTTTCTATTCTGAGTGTTAATTAGTTAAGGAGTGCTTTTCACCTCCTTCTATTTCAGAAAGTATGGGCCCACTTTCAGATCTAGAAGGAGGATTTTTATGGCAGGTTTTAATCTGTAATTTTGTTGCAGCTGAATTAACAGATTACTTGTCAAGTTTACTTTTCTTGTTTTAAGTTTGTATAATGTTATTTATGTTTTCTATTATGTTTATGTACAACATTTGTGTGTGTGTCAGCTGATAAATTATATTAAACATTTTTCTTTTGCTTTCCATGTTTTCCTTGCTTTTCTGTTTTAGCAACTTTCCATTTTTAATATATTTCATTTTGCTATCAATTCCTGTAGCAGAAGCTTGATGACCTTTTATGGTAGGACATTGACAAATGTTTTTAGCATAAGTTTAATTTACAAGCATCATTTCAATTATGCAAGAGTAACTAGGTTTCAATTCTACAAATGTAACTTGGGATTTCATTTTACCAACATTTAAATTTAGCAATTTAAATTCTTTTATTTTAATTCTGCAAAAGTAGATTAGACTTTCAATTTAGCAATTCCAATTCCTACAATTGTAGTTAGATTTCAATTTCTAAAACTTAGAATTAGTTTTTAGTTCCTGCAAGTTTCCATTCTGTAGATTAGGTTTAGTGTGACACCAAAAGGCTAAACCAAATCTTTCTCACCCAATAAATGTTTGAAATATGAATACCTGAATTGTACTCTACCCTAGCCTTCTATAGTATACAACCTTGGACACCATCCTAGATTGATAATATATTTGAGATTTAATTATGTGCTTAATGACAATGCATTAGGAAACTTGAAAAAGTTGCTAAAGCATGAAAAATAGGGGAAGATATAAATGCTACAATTTATGCTAATTATCAAATCATAGAAATAGAAAAATAAGAAAACACTGGTCTATGATACTTAGTCATATTACACACATTTTTGCAACATAAAAACACAATTTAAGACATGAAGACATCATATTGATTCAAAACAGGGGTTAGTAATCAACAAGAAATGAAAATTGACAAGTATCCTGCTAAATCTGTTGCAACAAAGTTTATCAGAAGAAACCTGCCACTAGTTAGTCCTCCTTATAATCCTGTAAGTGGCTCTTGCTTATTGATCCAGAAGAAGGTGAAGAAGCACTAATAACTACTTAACACACACACTTACTTATGAACAAAAGTTGATAGAAGAAATGCACTTTTATTGACTAAGAAAACACATTACAATCTTGTAGGAAAAATCTTGTTTTTGACTATTCATTATCTACTTCTTCTATTTCCTATTAGCTACTACTCTATTAGCTCAACCAATTAAGAGATATTTTATTTATACTAACCTATTAGATTTCCCTCATGCTCAATATCAATAGTGTTGTTTTTTACAGTGATTTGCTAATAAATTCTAATATTGACCTAGTTTAAATTAGGATAGTATGTGTTGCAACAACATTCATTGGTCCTTGGGATTCATCTCCAATGGGGGGAGTGAGTTTGAGGAGGTTATAAATGGTCTTGCACACCTGTATCAATCTTAAAATATCCTTTCTCTATATTTTTGGTCTCTATATGCTCCATTTGGATAAAACTGGCTTCTTTCCCCCTCATTCCGGAGCTTCTTCGAGATATCTGATTGTGCAACTTACTTTATGCTCAGGTGTAATTAAAATGTCCAAAAAAGTGGTTGTAACTGGATAATATGTATACCATATCCCTTAGAAGATGGTTCCAATTAGTTTTACATGCTTTGGTTGATAAATTCCAAGCCATGCCATTCATTGGCAGTTGGCTAGAATTTGTATGGTCAATTTTTGCATTTTCTAGATTTGCTACACAATCATAGGAAATTGGCGTTATTTTGAAATTCAAACCAATTATAAAGTAGTAAAAGTATTCAAATATCATTATGAAGGGATACAACTTAGCACACATCATTTTGCTACTTAAATTACACATTTTATTCACTAAGTAACCAAACTAAAACAATGCAAAAAACTATCAAAACAATGTAATATACTCCTAAAAAATTTAATCATGCAAATACTAATATATAATGCATTTAAAATATCTAAATTAGCATGAATAATATAACATAAGTTTTATAAGGCATTTTATAATAATCTAAAACATGTCATGAATGAGGTAATTCCTGGCATCATCAATGGTGATACCACCTCCTATTGTGGAGATAATGCACCCAACTACGAAGGTGACACCTATCACTATGGTGATAGAGTCTATTGTTGTTGACTCATCCCTCCATCTATTTGAAGTATTCTCCCCTACCAAGAGGACCTTTGTCTTTCCCTACCTCCTCACATTCGAGGACTTTTGTACCCCTATGTCGAGTGTCTCTCCCTTGTGGTTGTATGACAAACCTTCATCTTGCAACCTCCTGATAGGCTCACTGTATCTAATTTGTTGTGTCTATATCTCACGTGATCCTAGAAAGAAGTATGGTGGTATACCATGCAAGGTACCCATCCTCTACTCTCGCATCATCTACCTCGAGAAGTACCACTCCAAGGTCATCCTCATATGGCTCTATGAACTGACTAAGATTAGGTGCTCCTCTAGATATCATCGAATATTGAGTCACTCATCGATACAAAAAATCCTATACCGAGGGTGTCCCTTGAACTAACTCAAATTGGTGTTGCATTCGATCAACCTAATGTATCTCTATCTCTCCCTTCTCCATCTACAACCATCATACTCGTCGTATGCGAGCCAACTCCTCCCTATCCTCATCCCAACCAGGTTGCCCTCACAAAGATCTCCAAAAAATACGAGGAGCAGTCATCTCATCAATAATCCATCGAGCCTCCTCCAAGCCACTCATCCTCCTCTCGTGGCCTCTTGTATGACCCCATCAGAAGGTAGCTAGTAAACCCTCCTCTATCTCCCAATGAGTTCATCCCTCTAGCCTCCTCACTAAAATGTGCTCCAAACACCATGCTTGTAGTAAGGTCATGAGGATCAAGCTACGATCGTGCTTATACATGACATTAAACAATGTCTTGTATAATAGGTAGAGCACATAAGGTCCCCATGCAAATTTTCTACTTGAATCTTGCATATTGGCCACCATGCCATCTAGGGCCCATGGGATATGTTATCCACTCTAATGGCACGATAGTAGCCCTGTCACTATATTAGATAGCATTTATATCATCCTAGACACTCCCTCTACAACTATCAAGCCCTCGATGTCGACTCCACTTTGATCAATCAAAAAATAAAAATCCTCTATCAACTACTACATCACCTAGACTTGGGTCATCAAATGGTACACAAACTAACCCCTGATGGGAATCCGAAGGATCCTCCACACATCCTCTAGAGTTAGGATCATCTCCCCTATAGGCAATCAGAATGTAGAAAATCATGGATACCATTTCTCTATCAATGTAGTCAGAAACGGATAATCTACTTCTAGTTGTGGCATCTCAGCCATATATAGGAGCCCTACTGCCTCAAGGATCAATTTGTCATCATCACTCAACCCTCTAAAAATGGTCCTCAAAACCCTTGTATCACCACTCTTGATTATTGAGAATATATCGTTGCAAAAAGAAACAAAAACATTAGTTAGTAAATTCTCATTCTCAAAAATATTAATAAAAATCAAAATTTTAAAAAAATTACACTAGCAAAATGTATATGTATTCTTTCTTTTTGCAAATTCAGGCACAATTTGAAAATTTGAACATAGTTCTCAAATTTGGACAAAGTACGGACATATATTCAGATGTCAGAATCTTCCTCAAGCACGTCTATATTTGTGAATTCAAACACTTCTCAGTCGAATATGGACATTCAAATTCACCTAAACTACCTGAGTTCATGAATTCGAAAGATAGTTCAGAACTAATTCGGATGTCTGAATTTTCCATAATCGTTCAAAATTATGGGTCCAGTTGTGCAATGGCAGACCGCATCAAAAATCCTAAAATTTTTACAGATAAATCCAAAAATTTAAAATTTGAGGTTACAATAGTGCTTACCTGCATCCATACACCTGCTCTGTTACCTCCTGCTTGCACTTCGTCCACTCAGTGAAGATGAGATGCCATTTTCTCCATAGCAAAATTTGAACAATGAGAGGGTAAAAATGAATTAAGTTTTACCTTAATTTTCTATTTTTACCACTTTTAACCCCTTTTTTGTCAAATTTTGAATTTTGTAACAGATTTTGAATTTTTTCACAAAACTTGAAGGGGGTACTCTAGATAATAGATAATAAAAAGAAATATGTAAAAGATTTTGTTTTTTGTAGCATAACTCCCCTTTCCACTACATCTTTCTTTAATGCATTTATTGTTCATAAATACCCCACAGAGGGGGCAAAATGTAGTCATAGAATTTTGACACACTTTCAAAATTCCTAGATTCCCTAGCAAAATGTTTTTCGTCCTCTATAATGTATCTTCCCCCTTCAGCTAGCCACCTCGATTTTCATGCTCATTAAAGCCTACCCTTATTCTTATCCTCTTTTATCATGAATTCAGATGATTCTAAAAAAATTGAAATGGTCCAAATTTATGCAAATCAAACATGCACCTAAAATTGGCAGTTTATTTGGATTTTGCATCCAATCTAGGCAAATCCCAATTTATCGCGAATCCAAAATCACCCAATTTCATCCATATTGAGAAATTTCTAAAACTTTCCCTAACAAACCTGACCTATCTTCATCCTCCTCGAATCTTTCTCAATTGGCCACGATTCTTAAAAGTTGCAGGTGAGTTTTAGAGAAAGGTAATAATGATTTTGCAATAAATTTAGGTGGAGAAGATCTTTTCATGCATTTGTTGTAGGTTTTCAGAAGAGATCTGGCTATCCCATCATCATTCCAAAGACTAACTCAGATGACAATGAGTATTATTGATACATGTGTTTTGATTCTTAGCATGTATTCATCAATTTATAGGGTTTATATGAATTCGAGAGTGTTCAAATTCGTTGAAGGACTTCTAAACTTGCTCTATAATTTTCTAATTCTAGCCATTACAGGTTTGAATATATTCAAAACCTTCCAAATTCTCTAGGAGCATCTGAATTTGCATAAAAATATGTTGGGGGTAAAATCCTGGCTTCAGGTTTATTATAGTGGTTTATGTTTTGCATTTTAGTCATTATAAGACTTATCCCTTACTACATTTTATACTGCTTACTATTTTTCTTATCAGATACATATGTTTTTTGCATTAGATCTAAAAATTAGTTATTTTTCTTAGGATTTACTGAAGGAATTAATGGGATTTGACTGTCACGTTACTAATGCAGTGGCTTAAGTAGATCCCTCAACACTTATCACAAATTTTAGTGTTTTATTGTGAAATTGTAGGACCTAAACAAATTCATAAAACTGTTGTGTTTCCAAATTTATTTTCGAAGATCCAAATTTGCTTTGTTCTTCCGAATTCGCTTTGATAGATCTGAATCAATATGATAGTAAAAATCTGGATCATATAAGGATCTAATTATGAAGTCCTTTTAGTTTTCCATTCTTTAATTTTGTACTATTCTATTTTAAAAGGATTCTCATAAAAGAAAAAGAAAGAAAATACCCAAAAAATAAAGTTAGTTGCATTGCTTTTGCATCAATCATATTAGTTGGAAAAAAAAAAAAAAAAAAAGAGAGAGTATACATATGTTAGCATAGAATTTATCTTTTGCTTTTAGTATCTACAAGAAATCATTGCATCTTAGTTAAATTTACAAGCTTCCTAGTTAATTTGTATACCATTGCTTTCATGGAAATTTGAAGTGCATATAGTTATGTATAGCTGCATTTGGCTAAACCCTAGGTGTGTGTAAATCAAAAAATCCATCAAACACTCACCCTACCTAGGCTTGAAAACCACCATAAAGTGTTTTCTGGTAAACCCCACCTAATTTATCGACAAACACCAAGGAGAGCACAACTCAAGTGCTTATCGTATGAGGTGTAGGCACATCATTTTTCCTCCCCCATTCAGGAGCAGATCCATTAGCCTGAAGGAAAGGATGTGAAAATTTTTGGTCTACACAAGGACATCCCTTGGAGGATTACCCTATCCTACTTACCTACAACACGTGGGTGGTTTTACTATTATGTTAATCACCAAGTTTAAAATAAATAATCAATATAAAGGAATCCATAACATGTTCCCTTTTTGTTAATTTTAAAAGTGGAAAATATTGTATAATATATTTTTTCGGGTTTCATCTTGGTATTTTGATAGAAACTCGTTCATATCTTATATATTAAAAGAAAGTAAATTTTAGAACTAAATTATACAATTATAAAGCAATTTCATTGTCACAATTTTATGTATTTAACTAAATACTTCGTGAATATAAATGTATAATATGTATAAATATAAAAATATATACAAATAAATAACATGTCAAAATATATTTACATTGATTAAATCAATACATTGTTCTACATAATTATGTGGAGATCACTTGAAGGAGCTTGCATAGTGCACACGCATATAATTTAAATATTAACCTAAATAACTTGTGTAATTAAAATTTATTATAAATAATTCAACAAGTTTAAATTTTAAATGATGTTTAAGTGTTTTATTTGTATCCATAAAGATTTTGCATGGTTAGATTATGCAATGATATATCAATCTTGGCCTCATTTACCTATAATCATACATAACAATAATTAACTCTAATATATATATCAAATTATCAATGTGAGCATATAAAGGAGCTTGTATCCATTATTTAACCTTTATTGCCTTGTTCAATTGTATTTACTAAATTTTAAATTAAATAATTATGTTAGCTAAATTAAATTCTAAATTGCAATGTGTAACTCTCAATGTTAAGCTTTGTACTTGCATGATGTTTCTAGATATTAGATCCAACTTAACCAGCTTCATGTGTGATCTTCCATAAAAATGAAAAACATAGTCAATATGACATCAAAACCTTTTATTTGTTCATTTGCTAAAGCATTAATAAGAGAACAATTGAATAAAATATTGCTTTTATCAAACACCTACTCATATAAGTTAATATTTTATGCTTTTATCAAACACCTACTCATGTAAGCTAATATTTTATACTTTTATCAAACATCTACATCAAACATCTACTCATGGAAGCTAATATTTTATGCGTATACCTACCATCTTAATGAATCTTAAACTATATTTAAAAAAATATAATTTAATATAAAATTTATACAATGTTTTAAAAACAAACTTAAAAAATCAAAAATCAAATATATAATTTAAGCTCAAATATAAATTTAATAGTAGGTTGAAACTACATGTCAAAATCATATTAATTAAAATAATAAAAGCATGTAGGGTGCCACCTAAGATGGAGTAACAAGGTCCACCTAGATCATGCCATGCTCACATATAATATGGATCTTTAATGATTTAAAATTGCTCTATCTTATTGGCATTTGATAAACACGGTCCACCTCGATCATGCCATGCTCATAGATAATATGGATCTCTAATAATTTAAAATTGCTCTATTTTATTGGTATTTGTTTTTTTATTAATAGGAGAGTTAGTTACAACCACATTCTTTTTAGTAATTGATAAGTGTAGATTCAAATTATAAGGTTGTTTTCATCAAATCTATTTCACTTTGTTATTGTTGACCTGGTATGAGGGGACCATCGGTCGTGGGGATTCATATTGTCGTCATCGGTTTAACATGCACGCACTCAAAGAATTCAAATCAGATTATTACCTTTGCAAACAAACTATCCCAAAAGTTTAAACCTAGGTGTTTTCTTGTTTTCTTGATAAGTGCCTGATCAAACAAGCAACTACCAATCCACCTAGCCCTTGGGGCCTATCTCATTGGCATTGACCTTAAAACATAATCTCTAAATCCCCTCATCACCGTGTGCATAATTATTTTTTATACATAAGGGAATTGATTACATCCACAGTTCTTTTTAACTATCAGGCAAGTTTCAAATATTGAGGCTGTCTTTTAACCCATATTTCACCTCGTTGTATTTAACCTGATGTGAAATGAACCGCGATTGAGATTCAAGTCAGACTACTACCTTTTTACAAAGGCATGCCTTTAAAATTTGAACTAAATCTCTTCTTAATAAAAACAAAAACTTACCAATCCACAAACTCTAAGTATATGACCATTATTATTAGCAACATGTTGGGGTGAATGGAATATTCTGACCATGGTTGTTGAACATCAATATTCAATATTCTGACCACTATTATTCGCAACATGTTGACGTGAATGGAATATGTTGACCATGGTTGTTGGGTTGAACATCAATATTCTAACCGCTATTATTTGCAACATGTTGAGGTGAATGGAATCTTCTGACCATGGTTGTTGGGTTGAACATCAATTTTCTGACCACTATTATTCGCGACATATTGAGGTGAATGGACTCCAATAATGTTATTGCTCCACTGAGTTTGTTGGAACCATTATTAGCCCAAAGATGTTTCTCCTTTAAACAATTTTGGAGTTTTATTATCCACAAGAAAATAAAGAACGAACTCAATCATTATTACAAAGGCGCTTTAACATTCGATTGGCTGCTAATTTCAGTAACACATTGTCAACCCGAAGCGGAAAAACTTAGAAGACACCATCTGTAAGTACTGACATACTTCAGCTGACAGAAAGATAAGATGTATGCAGAAGCTCTTCTCCACGCCCTCTCAGAGAGCGGAAGTTAGGAATGGAGAAGAGTGCTCCATGACCTCGCTCATTTCCGCTTGAAATTTCTGCATGGCCGCAGACGGCAAGCACACGGGAACCAAAATTCCGTCGATTCCATCCCTACTACGGAGGGGAATAAGAAAGCTAGAAACTCCGGGCACAGCCCCCACACCGCCCTTCGCAGGCCCTCCATAGACCGGCTTACCCCACCCGAAATCCAAGTTGCCGAATCCCATTTTGGTCACGTCCGAGACAAGAAAAGCCCCCACCACTGTGAAGTGCGGGCGGCCCTTCAACTCCATGAGGTCTATGACGGATCGCATGTACTCGTCGTTGACGGCCGTTTTCGCCCTGTTTATCACTTCCACCGCGAACGACAGGGGCTTGCTCGCCAGCAGCCCCGCCTTGGTCTTCGCGCAGGCGAAGCAGATGGCATTGCCATAGTACCCTCGCGGGAGCGGCGGCTCGAACCTGGATCGGGTGTTCAGCGGGAATATCAACCGAACGTCCTGTTCCGGCGCCAGATTGAAGGCCCTCGTCCTCATCCGCCACAGACAGGCCGATAACACCTCGAATGTGGTGCTATTTACTCGCCCCCCGCCGCTGCTGCCTGCCTCTTCAGCGACGCGATCTCCCGCGGCCCGAAGAAGAAGGAATTGTGGCTCATCTCGTCCACCGGCACAATGTTCCCTTCCAGTTGATCGTATTCGTAGAGCGGTACGTTCACGGCGGGCTTTGGCCGCGGCCGCAGGGTTTCTCGTTTCCACACCGGGGACACCGAAGGCCCCGCCGCCCCCCGCGCCACCTCGCCCAGCGCCGCCATCAGCTGGACCAGCCCAAAGGCGTCCGCCATGGTGTGGTTCAGCCGGAGGGTAAATATGAAGCCCCCACATGTCAACCGCGTAACCTGAGAGTTCACAACATGTTCAGAAAACACAAAAACTCTTGATTGATAATACTTTCTCCTAATTGATTCATAAAGTAAGAAGTAAAATGCTTCCTTGACAACGTTCCACTAACCTGGATCAAGAGAAGAGGAGAATTGGTGATGGTCTGCGACCCCGGCACGTCGTGCAACAGCTCGTCCCATTCCGGGAACGGCGGTTGCAGGTCCCCGAACTGTTCGAGAGCAACGTCCGCATCGGCTTCCACAAACAACACTCCCTCGCCCGTGCAGTGGAGGTCGAGCTTCCCGCCGGGCGCGTCTCTCAGCCTTCCGGCAAAGGGATAGTAATGAACCAAAACCTTGCCCAGCGCCTCCTTGATCACTGTGGCGGGGTCTTCGTTCCTTTTCAGTGAGTTACTTCGATAGAATTGGACGACGGGTATGTGAAATCTCAGCCCCGCCTGATCGTCGATGTTGGAAAGATAAAGAATCTCGTTGGGAGTAGGTACTGACGGGGCCACGAGGACCGCTGGCTGTCTGGTAACCTTGAAGCTCAAAGAAGCCATGGAAACAGAAATACTTTACTTCGTAAACCGAGATCTACAGTCGGGAGCTCGAGATCGTACAAACTCTGACATGCATGGAAAATGCGAAGATTAGGGCGCTTATATAGACTTTAAAAGTTTGAATTGAAGCTTCTCGTGTATTATTTTTCTCGATGAGGAGATACTAAAAAAATAGTAGTGAGAACGTGTGAAGGGGCTCACAATGCATTGACCCGGAAGACCGAAAGGGCGGCGACTGCATACTTAGACAGGTGAAACGGTCTTTCCTGGAAACTAAGACAAGTTTTCCCGCAGTTTGGTTCACGTTTTCGACAGTTTTCGTATCATTTAATTATTTCTTGGGCGAAAAGTTCGCCCAATACAACGCCGACCTGGTCTAAAGGACAGTTAAACATCAAATTTTTATGGCGCACAAAACTTGCTTTTCTTCGAATGGACAGGATTTTGGCCGATTGCAGTCAGTCTTTAATTGTGCGTTCTGACGCAGCCATGTAATAAAAGTATTAAGGTGTAATAAAATTTTGAAATATCTTATAAAATATTTTTTTTTCGAACTGATTTACTTTATTGTATTATTGAAATTTTACTCATAGAATATATTGAAGGCAAATGATTTATTTTGGAAAAAGGTCCATGGGATTAGTACATCTCGCCAACATATTAACCGTTGGAGTACACAAGAGTATCAAAAATAATTTACCATAACTGTCAAAATAATGTCAAATATGCATTCGAAAAAAATGAGCCCAGAAATCATTACCAGGTGAAAGGCCTAAAGTTTTCTCCATAAAATCATAAACCTATCCAATGCTTAAAAAAACCCCAACCATCAACAATAGTACCACTTAAAGTACAAATCTATACATTTGGTACAATTTCACTTCAACTATTAAAATTGTATTAACGTCTAATGAAATTTGGAAATATCGCGGAAATTGCAGTATTTTCGGTTTGAAGAGATCTCCGATATTTTCTTTTGGAAATAAATGATTTATTTGGCTCTGCTATTGGGCGAACAATCCCCGGCTATCCACTTTGGTCTTTCTTTTTTTCTTTTGGTGTGTTGATAATCATCCTCTGGTTGACTTTTTCTGGACCACGCACTTCACGTTTATTTTTTTAATAATTATCGTAACCTTCACTTGTCATTTGATTTCATTAAACTGCCTATGCTGTTGGCTTTCAATACATGATTTTCGGAAAGCATTATTTATTTATTAATTTCTTTTGGGAGATAAAACAAACTATATCACAAAACAAAGAAGTGTGGTATCACCAAAGTGGCGGTTGTATTATGGAGCATATGTTTGCCACAAACGAAGTGTACAAGCCATGTTCAGTTCTTATTCTCCATAATTTATCGTATGTGGCTTAGAAAACCCATAGAAGCATGCCTTTCTCTTGTATTTCTTATGTCCATGACTTCTAATCATGCCTAAGGTGCTCCTTTATCCAAAGCCACTAACTACAAAAGTTCGAAGGCCTCTAAGTTTCAAACAAGTGAGAACAATAACATTTTTAAAGGTTAATTTTAATATTTGTATATTTTAATTTTATAGGTGGAGTTTAACATCTAAGTTTATAAATATTTGCCTTATGAAAATCTCACTAGAGTTTAATTTACATATGTTGCAGTAATTTGGTTTGTTGTAATTTTATAATAATTTTGTTTGTTAATATTTTATAATAGAATGTTTGGAGAAGTCTCAAAATAATTTCATCCCATTGGATACTTTTTTATTATAATATAATACTTATTAAAAATGAAGGCATTGTGTATATAACATTATTGTTGAAGTGTATAACAATATTGTTGACATCAAGGGAGGATGATGACCTATATTGTGGGGTCGAGGATGGTGATATGAAAAGAAACTCCCTAAACAAGATTATAATTACAAGTAAGTTTTGAAATAAATTTGTATGGCAAATTAGGGTATAATGAATACACCCTCTTCTAGTCATGAGAAAGATTTATTTTAAATAGATTTAGAGTATTGTGAGGAGGTCTGTGAAAATCCTAGCAGATCCGCAAGGGCTAAAATCCTCACAAGCGGTCCTCAACCCAATGGTGTGTTTGGTGTATTGGGTTGAAGGGTTCACCAAGAGTGTTTCATGGATTTACTCCAAATCCTTTTGTTTAGATGTGTATTTTAGGAAAACACCTAAGTTTGATTTTTCTAAGAGATAAGCTAATAATTATGAAAAGTCTTAACTAAAAATGCATCAAACAAAATGTGCAAACAAACAAGAGCTATCTTATATGCTTTCTTTATTTGAATGATAACAAGAAAATAAAGTTTTTTTTTTCTTTTAAGGGACAAGAGAATGCACATTCAATATTTATCCTAATGTAAACTACATGCATTTTCAATTTTGAATGCCTAAATTAGAGGAGACAATGGTTCTTTGACTCTTTTATTCTCTTTTAAAGGTTATTTTAAGTAAAATAAGATGAAAACTAATTATTCCTTGATTTATTCCTTTTAAGTGTCTTAGAACAGAAATAAAAAGAAACATATAAGAAGCAACAAGCACATGCAAGAAATAGAATAAACTAAAGGTAAATATTATTACCTAATATGGTGTCTAAAGCAATATCACACTCTATATCTAAGGCCTACATTTTGGCAATATCATGCCTCGTGAGATCCAAATGTGATTTTGTGATACCTATGAAACAAAAAATAAACTTGATAAAATGATTAGTTTTTTTTGGTTTTGCTATAGCCAAGAGATAGTAGGACTATCTGGTTGAGTAGTCATACCTCTAATGTCTCTTAGATGACCTAAAAATAAATATGAAAAATTTGACCAAAAATGCATGGAAAATGATATCATGGGCTGTAATTATAGGGGCATGATTTTATTCTATGGATAGATTATGGGATTTGAATAGGGTGTGATATGCTTTTGGTTGGAGGCACATTTCATAGGAATAAAAAACTTAAGAATATGGTAAAATGCACTAAAAGTGGGAGAGAAGTGTGAACAAATTTAATGAAAATAAGTGGTGTAAATATATGTGGTTATGTAATATAAAATGCTTAGAATAATGGAAATATGAAGTTAAATAGAAAATATTAGTAAAAAATAAATAGATTAAAAGAAAATAGCTATGAAATTGGAACACTTAATAAAAATAGCAAAAATGTAGAAAGAGCACAACCCTCAAAGAAGAGTTTTTCCCTCTTGGTTGGAGTTTTATGATAGCCTCCTCCCTATTCTTGGATGCTTGAAGGTTGATGATGATGCCTCCTTGAGATATTTTCTTGAATGCTTGAAGTCTTGCCAAGTGCTTGAGAAGAACTTTGCTTGCTTGAGAAGAGAGATCTTGAATAGAATCCTATTGAGTTTTGGATCTTGAGAATGCTTGATGAAAAGGTTATCCCAAGGGTCATATTTATATATTTTTCATGGCCCTGGAGAGAGGGAAAATATTTTGAATTTGAGTGTTTATAGTCCTCCATTATATTGCATTGTACTATTTTTATGAGCTTTCATTAATGGTATTTTATTGAGTTATTGTAGAAGTCTATTCTCTTATTTTACTGTATATTTAAGTAACATTATCTACTTACCATAGCTTACATATTTTACATCTTGTGGTTGCATATCCATTAATATGCATCACCAAAAACTAGCAGTAGTATCAGAGCACATGGTAGATCAATAGGAAATAGGGAGATCCACAAAGAGATATTGAAAAGAGTTCAAAAATCTTAGTTCCATAATTTTTGAGAGTGCAGGTTCCTAGAGTCTTTCCATAGAGTTGTAGAAAAACTTTTGAAGTCTAGGACTTAACATTAATTCCACTAGATTGACTAATCAACTAATGAAGCTCATTATCTCTAGAATTACATATTCTTCCATTCCAGTTTATAACATATTGTTGCATGAAAATAAGATGCAAATAAAGTTGGGAGGCTTCCTACACAGCGCAAGGAAAAAAATATTTATTAGAATCATTCCAACACTTGCAACAAAAAGTAGAAGACTAAATATTTTAGAGACCTAAGAAAAGGTTCCATTATAAGGATTGCAAACCTATAAATTACGAAAGAGAGGAAAAGGCCATAGCAACCTTGTTGCAGACTCAAGGAAGAAGATACTCTAGAGAGAGAGTCTAGGAGAAGATTGGAGATTGATGACCTCCAGTGATGATTGAAACTTGAATATTGTAGAAGAAAAGGCTATAGTGGCCTTACAATAGAATCCAAGAAGAAGAGACTCCAAAGAAGAGTCTTGGTGAAGATAGGAGATTGGTGATCTCTACTAAAGATTGAAGAATTCACCTTGAAGAAGCTAGAAAATACCTATAAGAGGTCTCATTGAATAACTTCCAATTTAGGAAGATAGAATATTGAAGAAGGACAAGCAACAAGTCCCATTCTAGATTCTAGTTACAACAGATTTTAGAGATCCAGGAAGGAGATCTCATTACCAACACTTCCATAGTAGAAGGTTGAAGGAAAGGTCTCATTGTGAAGACCAGAGAAGCTATAAGAGTGAATACCTTAGAGAAGAGGTCTCAAGGAGAAATAAGGAGAAGGCTTGGTGAGCCTCATTGAAGGAGATTTGGAGAATACCATTATAGGATTTCCTAGGATAACTCATTGGAGAAATTTACCACCAAGGAGAAGTTCCTAATAAGGAAAGCTTTTGGGACAATTATCGCCATACAAAAACAAGCCCAAACAAAGACATATTTGACAAGAAGCTTGCCAAATTTTGGAGGAGATTGGTGAAGACCTCAAGAATTTTAGATTCTTGTGAAGAAGGTCTAGAATGAAGTCATAATTTGACAAGGAGAATAAATGAGAAGAGCCAAACACTACTACCAAACTTGAGAAGTTTGAAGATTTCCTTTGAAGGCTAGAAGGCTCATTCGAAGAAAGGAGATATGGTTTTTTGAATATATAGAAGAATATTGATGGGTTCTTGAAGGTAAATCTCAACTACAATTTGGAGGAGTTTCCTATCAAATTTTAATATTTAAGGACAACATTTCAGTAGAAATATTGATTGTGAAATGGAAGCAATTAGGACAAAATTACTAGTTGTAAAACTTTAGATTTATAGAGTACATTATGAAGGATAATTGAAGTCACCTACAATAGTTTTAGGGTAGCAAGTTAGAGGGTTTCATAGATACAAATAGGTGAGCTAAATAGTTGTTTCGGATAGTAATCAAGAGCTACGATTTCATCCATTACAAGGTAGCAATAAGGTGAATCTAATCACCTTGCAATCCTTCATCTACAAAGTTTATTAAGGTAAGCAAATTTGGTGCAATAGGTTCATCATTGAACATTAAGTTACTTAGTTCATTATTAAGTTTCATTAAGCACCATATCAGAGTTAAAGTTGCAAGGAGAAGGTTGCATATTAAAGTATTCAAAGAGAGTGTAAAAGATAGTTTCTTTTAAGATTAATACCTACACATTAAAATAGGATTTAGATATATTTTTATAGAAATAAAAATATCATCTTCCTATTATCCAGTTACAACAAAGAAGACTTTACTACTTAGTAAAAGTTGTAGAGATTATAGTTCTTTAAGAGTTATTACTAGTGCATCTTACAAGTTACTTTGAAGGAGCAATAAGGTGAGATTAATACCGCACTATACTAGTTATTCTTAAGTACATTGAACTAGTTATTGTTAAATGATTATTATATGCATTGGTTGTTAATTTAAGGTGATAAACCAAAGTGCACAGATCAACATACTATCAAACTATTTAGAGAAACTATTGAGTACACAAAACCTACAAAATTTTGTGGCCTAGAGAAGCCACCAAACAGGGTAATATTCCTCCAAGGAGTGGAGAAGAAATCCACCATAAAAATAAGAAAAATGAGCTACAAAAGGAGACTAGAAGAGTCTCAAATTTTAGGTACAATCAAGTGACCTATTACAGGTCATTACAGGTTATTTACAAGTACCTCATTTTTCTTCTATGTTACATCTAAAGAAGACAAAGGTGAAGTGTCCTAAGGACACACTACATAGCCTATCCTCTACGTCTACAAGTGGTTATCATTAGTAGAGGGAAAGCACACTCAAATGTGCTTAGAGAAGAGTTGTTCCAGAAGGGCTCAACATCCACCATTAGCAAAGTAAAAGCACAACCCACGATGCTTAAGTGAAGAGCCATCCATAAGGCTCGGTATCCACCTTGTCAAGGTGTTAGAAGACACCATAGCCTAGGGCTATAACTATACAAAAGCAACACATTGCAAAGGACACCTGTTACAACACAATACTTGCAGTAAAAATAACATAATGAGATAAGCCAAATATTGATAGTGTAAGCTGGAGATAACACAAAATAGTTGGTAAGTACAAGGTGAGTTACCTAGGTGCTAGAAGAAATTGAAGGGCCATCCATCAACATTGGAAAAGGATCATTGTCAAGAAGCCAATCTAACCTATGAATGAAGTTAGAGAATAGGTGCTCAAGGAAGTAAAGAAGCTAAGATAAGCTTCAGGGTTAAAAAAAATGTTGAAACTTTTGATTCCATGCAAATAAGGCACATCCATTTATCCCAATGTCACTAGGAATCAAGTGCCACTTAGCACTAGGGAGAAAGATCATTTTGATAACGTCTACATCCAGGCATATGAGCGCTCAAGACTGATAGAGCATTACATTATCATTATTCAATGCATGAGCAAAGGTTGGAAACACCCTAATAAAATCTCCAAGATCATAACACATCTGTTGCTAGAAATAAATCACCATCTGGAATTTGTTACAAGAGAAGAGTAAGGTATTTAATACCTAAAGTCTAGGATGAGCGTCGGAGAGATATAACATAGAAGTATTTCAATATAGAAGTTGTCAAAGTGTAAAACCATCCATCGAGGAGCATACAAAAAATGAGCAATAATTTCTCATATGCAGGAGACCAGCAAAACCAATGTGTAGGCTCGAATAGACTCAATTCGAAGGACCAATCAGAGTGTAGTTTAATTCACTCAAAGGGAAGGTAAAGTTTAATATAAACTTTATAATTATTTTTTTAAGACTAAGGAGTTATAAGGTGGTTTATTATTCAAGGTTGAAACTTATTATTATTTTCTTGAAGACAGATAAATTACAACCTTAGAAATTATAAAGCAAAATCAAAAGTTTATTTCCTTAAATCATAATTCAAATTGCATTAAGTTAGAATATACACATTTTAATATTTGCAATAGGAGTGATATCTAGGAAAATCAAAGTGATATTATTTTGCAAATATTATTATTTCTAAAATTCCAAAATTAGGGAGTTATAAGGTATACTACATCAAACATAGATTATTGAAATTTAGAAATATTAAACTGTTGGATATTAAGGGAATAAAAAGAAGTTCATTATTTACTTAAAATACTTGGAATTAATTACTTATACTTGTCTCATTCTCACATTAAAGGGACAAAATAATCCAATCATAAAGAAATTCAACAAATTGAAAAGTGCATAAGGAGAAAAGAAATGTTGAACATTATATCATCAATACATTAGGGATTCAAAAGGGATTCAACTCAAAGTAAACCTAAAATCTAAGTTTACTAGCTAAGCACTTTATCAAGCTTATAACATACTCTAATCACTAGGGAGATATAAGGTTAGCCAACAAGGATCATCATGACAACAAATAAATTCATCCTTAAATAATCTCAACTACTTAATGGTCCAAATTACTCCTCATGGAAAAACAAAGTGAGGATAATTTTAATAATTGAGAAGCTTTGGAAAATTATCAAACAAATAACTACTAAACCTAATTCAACTGATACAAATATTCAAAAGTTTGAAGAGAGTGATGCAAAATCATTAATGATAATAAATTTTTCCATCACAAATGAAATACAACCTTACATTAGTTCAACAAGAACATCTACATAAGCTTGGAAAACCCTAGAAAAAATATTTGAAGGAAAAAATATAGCTACTATCCTAAATCTTCAAATTTAATTACATTCTTTAAAAATGAATAGTGGTGAAAGTGCAGAATTATTTCTAAGAAAGGTAGCAAATATTAAAGAAAAATGATTAATCTTATGAGAAGATGTTAAATATAAGTTTCTTGTTCAAGTAACCATGAGAGCTCTTCCAGACAACTACAAACATCTAGTTACATATTTGCAAGTTCTAAGTAAAGATATATCATTTGATGAGCTAGTTAACATTCTTCAAGAAGATGAGGTGGAAAATACAGTGAAGGATGAAATGACTAACAATGTATTAGTTTCAAAAGATACTTCACAAGTAATATTACCTCATTCTTAAAAGGACAAAGACCATGGAATAACATATATTATCATGTACGTAGGAGAAAATAACATAACACTAATTATTGCATATTCAATCCTAGCAATTAGAATTAGGAAAATCAAACAAACTATGGAAGCCAATCAAATAGGGTATTCCAACCAAGATAATATCAAAATTAGTATAGTCCACATCAACGATAATTTCAACATCCATATCCTTCTCAAAATCAAACATCCTCAATTGCAATATTAATAAGGGAATAAAAAATAGCTCTTGGCTTGGGAGATCCCTGAGACAAGAACTAGAAGAACTTATAGAGGAACATGAAGTTAAAACTCTCTCAACAAAGATGACATTTTATGAATATCCTAACTACTTTCTTGAATAGGATACAAACATCAGAGAGGAAGAGTACAAGGTCCAGATAGATGAAGATCCATATTGAAGACTAAATTCTTCAATACCCAGATAATGTAATACAAGGGATGTTAGAGAATATATTACAATATTGGAGACATGTCAATGTACCACCTTGGGTACATTATTAGATTAATATTTTATCTTATTTTAAATAGTTACTTGGGAAAGTAGTAATAAATACACAGGTTCTAGAATGTGCAATGATGTAAATATGCATGTAGTCCACATGTACATGAGTCATAGGAATAGGTAGAGTAAATCCCAAGGAACTTATCTTCCTATATATATGTACCTTGAGCTATAGAGTTTAAGAGATAGTGTGAGAGATAAAGTTACTATAGAGTAGTGAGTAGGTACAATGTAGATCTTCATTGTAAAATTTTGGAGTGTTCATAGTCCTCCATTACATTACATTGTACTATTTTCATGAGATTTCATTAATGGTATTTTACTGAGTTATTGTAGAAGTCTATTATCTTATTTTCTTGCATATTTAAGTACCATTATCATATACTTACCATAGCCTATATATTTTACATATTGTGGTTGCATCTCCATTAATATACATTGCCAAAAGCTAACAGTAAAATGAGCAAAAAACAAGAATGCAATTAATAATCTAGGAATGAAAAAATGCACAAACAACCTAGTGATAGTGAAAGAGACAAGTAAAAGAATGAAGACTTCCACAAGATGGTTGAATCATCCTCAAGGTTTCAACACTTGTCCACCAAGGGCAACAAATCAACAATGCAACATAATAACACCAAAAGAAACTTACCAAAAGAGCTTGCAATTTTTCTCTTAAAATTGCTAGGTAGAATGCTTTTTCTTACTTGTGATATTAACTTAGCTTAGCTTAGGTTTGGAGAAAAGGAGATCCAAAACCCTCTATTTAAAAGGTATTTGTAACACAAATGGGTGGGAAAACCCTAATGGAGGACCGACCTTAAAGAAGTCGACTCAAAAGTTGGGTTTTCTAAGAGAAAACCAAAACTTACCAAAATCACACCCCATAATGGTTGATTGTGATTTCGGTAAAACTAGGAGAAAAAGAGGAAAGATGGTAGAAGAGAGGCCCAAAATTGCATTTGAGTAAGTTGTAGGTTATCTTTAAGGTTCTAGGAAAAGTGACTCACTTGGGTGGGTCAATTTTCCATATATACAACTACAATAATATAAAATATACCACTATAGATCCCACTTAGTTTATACCTATTTGTCAAACCAATTGATTTATTTCACCAATAAACATACTGGTCAAACGATATACAATCCATTTAAGCATGTCAAGACTGGTTAGTTCATAGCATAGCCTAAAAGGTATACTCTTGACCACCTCAAGCATTTATTTTCTTAGTTGGAATTTGACGCAATGGAGATTATCGCTTTCCAAGGTAGATCAATGATTTGAGTAAAAAAAAGATTTTCTCAAGTCCTCATGCATGATGACATCGGGATAATATCAACTCAAAATATGTGGTATCGCTCAAGGCTCCTCATTGAACAAGTTAATGTCATACCTCCTTTTGGAAAAATACTTGTTCGTGACATCAACATGTTTATAATGCAAATATTAGCTTCAATATTTTGCACTCTATAGCATCAATGATGTTATGGCATCAACAACCGTGGCACCAATGCCACCATACAAAATGGCATATAGTACTAATACCCTAAGTCACCTACAAATACCATAATTTGCATGGAATATATTTTTAATGTTGAGCTTCAAAGACAAAGGTACAATTGTCCAACCTCATCACCAATCAATTTTCCAACTTGCCAATCCTTAGGAATCAAGTGAACAATTCTATATTTATTAATTAAAAAAAAAATACTTGATTAGTTTGAATCTAAATCACTTTCTCTTCTAACTACTTTAGAACTATTATACATCATGCATATAGTTGAGTATTTTTCTTCTTCAAGGGGCTCCTTAGTCTTCTTTCTCTTCTTCTAGCTTCTTAGTTTCTCCCACATTACAAATGTTTGTTTTTACGATTCCTTTTGCTTTTAGTTTCTACTTTCACTATGTAAGAATAGAGTGCATAGTGCCTAGTGCACACCTACAATTCTTCTAACTAAGCATTTAAGACGTTATTGCTACTAGATTTATATGAAAGCTTTATACTCTAAATTTGTTATAAATAAATATTCCTCATGACTAGAAGAGAAATTATTTATTATACACTATTTTATTACACAACTTTAATTCAAAACTCACTTGATATTATAATTTTGTTCGAAGAGTTTTCCTTCTTACCACCATCCTAGATCCCACAATATAGATCATTATCCTCCAATGATGTCAACATGTTATTGGACACTTCAACAATATTGTTATACACATGATGCCCTCATTTTTAACAATTAATATATTATAATAATGGAACATTCAAAGCTTGATCCTTTATCTATTGATTTCCTTTAGTTTTTGTTAACTAAAGTCATCTCACATTTGAGTGAAAGCTTTTTTATAGATGAAATTATTTTGAAACTTCCCTACCCTTACTACATAATAAACATGTTATTATAAAATTTTATAAACCCAAGTTAACAAGTATTACAACAAACCAAATTATTGTGACACCCATATGAATTAAACCAATATAAAATTTTTATGAACCAAATATTTTCACTAGTAAAGCTTAATCCTATAGGGTAAAATGGTAAACTTCGTCCATTTTATTAGGATGTACAACTCCTCGCATGACTTATTCCATATCTTAGGAACAAAATACTAAAATTTATTAATAAAATTGAAAACTTATAATGAAAAACATATTACTCTTTTATCATTATGTCAAACTCAAAGGCCATCATACTTTTGTAGTTAATGGCTTTGGATAATGGTATTGTAAAGGAGAACCTTAGGCATGCTTAAAAGTCATGGACATAAAGAAAGACAAGAGAAAGAATGTTTCTATGGCTTTTCTAAGCCACATACGATTTATTATCTGGAGAATAAGAACTCAACGTAGCCTGTACACTTCTTTTGTGTACAGGCGAACAATCCCCGGCTATATACGTTGCCAAATAAATCATTTATTTCCCAAAGAAAAGACTGGAGATTTCTCCCAATGGAAGACTTCAAACTGAACCTTGGGATACGTTGATGTTACGTGGATTATGTAGTAGCGACGAAAGTTGTGTAGAGCCCACTCTCCATTCGTTCTTACAATTATAGAGAGAGTGATTGCAATCGGCCAAAATTCTGTCCCTTTGAAGGAAACCAAAGTTTCGTGCGTGGGCCATAAGAAACTGATGTTTAATGGGCCATTAGACCAGGTTGGCTTTATATTGGGCTAACTTTTGGCTCGAGAAATTAGGGCTCCTATTAAAAGTTTAATGGGCCATTAGACCAGGTTGGCTTTATATTGGGCTAACTTTTGGCTCGAGAAATTAGGGCTCCTATTAAAATAATTAAATAATGTGACATTGTCGAAACGTGAAGGGGATTGCGGGTCTTCATTGTTTCCTGGAAGATCCACTTGTTCCACCAGTGTGAGTATGCAGCCGCCGCCCTTTCCGGTCTTGGAGGTCAATGCTATACGGGGGTTGTGAACCCCTATTGTTTTATCATCCCACCATGTGCATTTCATTTTTACTTCCGACTTTCCAACCTTTAACGGGATATGAATCCTAACTTATTCAAACAAGAAACCTCTATATGTTAAGTTTGTGGTCTTTAATTCGAATATAAGACTTTTCCAACTTTTAACTGTTGCTTATTGCTGTAACATCCCCTACCCTACTTGACACATAAATATTAACTTGAAACGAAAATTTAAATATAAAATATACTATTAAATTTGGTTAGGAGAAAAGACAGGTTATCAATCACTACTTTCCCAATTTTACGGACTGCCTGAAAATAAAAACAACTACATGATGATTGGTGTCATTCTTTTTATTTTTAAAAGTTAAATGCCTCTTTTAGAGTAGAAAGTTTGGCAAGAAGGGCTTCCCAATATTCTCTACGACTCAATAAATTTTCTAAAAAAAACATATAAAGAAGGCAATATAATTTCATAAATTTCCTAAAAAAAACGATAAAGTAGATTCATAGCATAGACCAAAGAAAGGGGAGTTTTTTTTTATGGATGTTCAAATATAGTGTGGTATGCCAGGTTCAATTTTAAGTGTCAATTTTTCTTTGATTTTTTAATTTTTTTTTTAAATCTTATTATTAGATTGAACTTAATCAATTTTTTTTTAATAATAAGACATAGAAAAAATGTGTTGATTTTTTTATTGAGAAGTTAATTCTTGCATTTCTTTATTTTTGAAAGGAGTATTGTTGTCACCCAGGTGTTATAGGTGAGTTGGAGAGGAGAGGGCAATCTTCCAAGGGAGGTCCTAGGTTCGAATCTCCACCCTACCAAAAAGCTGAATTGGGTACCCAAAATCCAATTGATAATGTTGGTGTGGGCAGGGCTGGGTGCGACCTCCGGGTGACTTTGACGGTGTAGAACCCCCTGTTCGTGGTCTCTTAGACCAAGGCGGCCCGCAAGGGGTTTTTCGCTTAAAAAAAAGAAAAAAAAAGAGTATTGTTGTCTAAAATAAGGATAGTTGGGAAACCAAAATGACACACAATCTTATTAAAGATAAATTTTGAAGGTGTGAGGGTTGTCTAATTTGTAAGAGGTATAACTTTCATCCACTTGATCAAATATTTTGTGGCTATGATAATGAACTTATAGCAACCATCAATAAGGGACAACATTTCATACCCTACGGTAGTATTAACAATAGCATAAATAAAAGGTAAAGGAAAGTTATTCTTAGGATAAGCTAGGATGATGTTTCTAAAGTCACAATAAATTTGGATAACATTATTTTTTCTATTTTTTACAAGTGTAATGTTAGATACCCAACACAAATAGTCAAAAAATCTGATGACATTGGCATCTAACAATTTGTGGATTTCTATTTTGTATAGGTCTTGAATGAGAGGAAATAACTATATTTGCTTTTGTCAAATGGGAGTGGCATCCTCATAGGTAAAAATTTTATAGAAAACCAAATCCTCATCCATTTTAGGAATATCAAAATATTCCTAGTCAAAGAAATATTATTACTCCTTAAGCAAGGTGGTAAAAGTGGCATGTTCTTTATTAGATATACTAGCCCCAATTTTGACTGTGTGGTTGCTCAAGGGTGTTAATGTTAAAATATATTGTAGGTTTGACATTCATGAATTTGAATTCTTCTAAATGGTACGGAATAGAGGGAAGGATTTCTAATTCAAAACTAATGTCAACCTAGAAAAAGTAATCAAACCACTTGTGTCTCCCCAATTATTATTAGTTTCTTGAAGAAACCCTCTCCTATGGTATTATTGAGGGATCCTTTCCTCTTTAGCATATAAGAACTCTAGGATGACTTCATCATTAGGCAATGAGGGGAGAAACAGGACATTATCAGGGACTTGAATTTTTGTCTCCACCACATGTCACTTACCCCTAAGCCTACAAAGGATGCGAGCATGTCACTGAGAATTAAGAAATATAGGAATGTGAGAACCAAGGTATATTTCTAATTACTTGTAAACTTTCATCAAAGCATTAGGGTGTAGGGTCAATCAAACTATCAAACCATTATTAGACAACCTATTTGAGTAGGAAATATTTGTAGATCTAAAAATAAACTATCAAGGATAGTAGTAAAATCCAAGAATCCTCTATTTTCCAAAAATAAAAGGAACCAATATTGCTACATTAAGAGGTAGCTTTGATTGTAGATAAATTTGATGAAAAATATCAGACAATCTAGTCATAATAGGAGTCTTACTAGTTAAATAGTCCTTGAGGATTGTCAAAAGAGCAAGAACATGCTTAGAAACAACTAGGAAATTAGTCATGATCAAGACCACAACTTAAAGGGTTGATCCCAGTTCTATAGCAGAAACCTTGATAATGGATAAACCAATAGTGGATTCTAATTTATGAGAGTTAAAAACAGTGAAGGAATTGTCATATTTAGAGATAAAAAAACCAATTGGTTTCTCTTCATAGCAATTTTGAAACTAATATATTTTTGCCTTTGTTAAATACCTATGCAAAGGAATAATATCTATTTTACTTAGTGTTACAAAAATTTATTTTCATAAACATAAACCATTCACCAATATGCATAAATATCAAATCATTCATCCAAAAATAATTATCCAAAAAAGCAATCAAAAAATGAGACAAAGATAGATAATACACTTATGGTAGGGCAACACCAATAATACTCCTTCAGGAAGGAATAATTCCACAAGATCTCCCAAGATGAGAGAACCACTTAGAGAGGGTAAAGTCCCACAATCCACTTCATGGGTAAATATGATTATATTTGAATGATTTCCATGATAATTACAATGAAAAATATCCCTTCTTTATATATCCATCTTCTAATTCTACTTTGGGGAGTCAACTACTAATATTATATTATATAATATTATAATATAATCAACCTTGGATTATGTGTGGCCCATGCCAATCCTTATACAATATAATATCATATCCTTATATAGATTCTTAGGAACCCTAATATTCCACCTTCCTTACAAATGTTTTATCCTTAAAATATATGAAGAAACAAGATGATATGATTTGCTAAGCAATGTTAGCTATTGGTACCAATCTTGATCATCCATCCATCTAAGTGAAACATTGATTGGTGGTGGTCTTTGTTGATGTCGGTATACCATTTTTTCGCTTGGGTATCCAAATATGCTTTGTTGACTCCACACTTTTGCTACTTTATTTTGATAATTTGAATGATGGATCCACTTGTTACTTGTACCAATGCACCACTTTGAATACTAGGATCAGTATGTTTTCTCTGCCAAACATTGCTATACCTGGTACCCTTATGATTCCATGTAGAACCATAATATTGTTGTCTTGATCCATACCTCCAAGATTATTATCGCTCATGGTGGTGTGTATGGTGATATGCTACAACCTTAACTTGATTTTCTACCTTCCTTGACTCCTTAACATTTGGCTCCACTATTTTAAATTCTTCCACACATTGTTCTTTCATGTTCCCTTTGTTTGGTGTTGTTGGTGCAAAAACTGACACCTAACGAGAAAGAGGTACGCCAAGTGGTCCTCAACCAACATTGAATGACCTCCCAACTTGGGAGAGGATGGGTGGTCGATCTTTGGATAAGGCCAGCCCCTTAAGTCCTAACTACCTACGTCACAAAGTGTAAATGGGAAAAGGAGAACAAGAGAGAAAGCAAAGTGAGGCCATAACTAGAACTCACAAATATGGGATATTGTCACATCAAGACACACATATTTGACATCACTCGTAGAAATAGAAACATACCATATAATAGATCAACTCATCTCACCCTCACTTATCGTTCATCATAGCAGGTTAGGGCAAATTCCAAAACTGACAGGAGGGTGCATGAAATCTAGAGTGGACAATTAGATCGCTCCCATCTGAACAACCTTAGAAAAAATAAAACCCTGACACCTAGAGGTGGATGTAAATTCCTATACTATTGTAAAAAGCATATACCTAAGCTATTGCATCAATTATGTAAAGCATTAAAGCAAGAAAGCACATGAACAATGGATTGACAAGAAAATAGTAATTTATTTATATTAACTTCATGAAAATCCTTTACAATTATGTCCCTCTTAGGGATACCGAATTCATGATACAATTGATACAATTATGATGCCCCTCAATGGGGATGGTACAATTCATAGGCTCTTCATGATATACACGAACTGCTTAAGACCAAAGATAGCCTTCTTCTCACTCAGTTGAGGAATATGTTGCCAAGAATACTTTGAAATGCTTAGATCCTATAAACCTACATTCAAGAAACAACATAAAAGGGGTTAATAGCAAAGGAGGCCTCTCTTGATGAGGCTCTTGATGGGCAATTGCATAAATGATGAAAAATATAGCAAGAAAGCATGTAAACTTATAAAGAAATACAAGAAATCTCTAGATTACTATAAATCTTGTAAATAAAGCAAGAAATCTAGCAATTATACAACCTAATTAGCCATTTAAAACTTGAAATGCATCAAATCCCAAGTAACTAGTCTAAATTGATAAATGCAAGGAAAGAAGAACAAATCTACTTCTAATTCCTAGATTTAACCACACAAATGCATGAAGGAAAGCTAATCTATGTCAGATCTACCTAAATACATGTTTGAAATGGAAATCCTATGGCTAAAACAAAGGAAAGTGAGAATCAAACCCTCACCGTGGGTCTGAGGCATAGTTGGCACTGTTAGCCATGGCTGACAGCCATGGCTGAGGTGAAAGTATTCTTTCTCTTGTAATCAGGGCTTGAATCTCCAATTTCCTCCATGGAATTGATGATCAAGGGTCACCTCTATGTTCTGGAACTGATTGGTGATGTAGATTCTTCGAATTGGTAGTGGAAGTGGTTCAATTGGGGATGAATGATCTCTTCAAGCTCTTGAAACCTCCATAGCTTCGAATGCAATCATGATTTCCAAATTGGCAGCATGTAGGCACTCCTCAAGGGTTGCAAATGGCTCTCCAATCCAGTAGGGCTTCATTGCATGCAAATTGACACTTAATCTAGACTTTTCCCCAATTTGAAGGGGGGTCTTATAGCACTCTCAATTCCTAATCTTGGCTTACTTGGGAAGCCAAGATCAAGAACCAAGAGGTTGGAATAGTTGGGAGGAAGGTTCTGGATGCTTCCTCACTTAAAACCACTTGAAATCCATTGCCATGGCCATTGTAACTAAATTTGGCTTGGCTCAGGAATTCAAAATAGTTTTAGGGCTAGCCATGGCTCTAAGGCGTAGCTAGCTCTATTAGCCATGGGTGTTAGCTATGGCTAAGGTTGAGTAGGCCAAAGCTGCCTAAATTGAGTGGTTAAAACCATTGCTCTATCTTGGAATGGTCCAAGATCATTCATATGGTCTGTTAGGATGCCCATATGAGTAGTCCCCTACACATGACGCGTTTTAGGTGTCTATAGATACCCCTTTTGGGATGTGTTGTGAGAAAGCACAACGCTGAGAAAAAATAGACCACCTAAAGCCATGTTGTAGGTCGAATGATGATCATTGATCTGATCAAAATTAGATGCCCTAGTCCTGTAAAAGGACGTGCATATTAGAATCATTGCTTCCAAATGAAGGAAGGCTTAATTTGCAAAGCTTTCATGTATCCACGATGATCGGGTAGTCAAGCTACAATCATTATGATAGGTGGAAAGCTACTAACTTAACTATCATATTTGCTTTTTGCCCTAGCAAAGGGTAAGCTTATGATAGTTGTTGGCAATGATTCATAAGATGAACACAATTTTGACAAGATCGAGTGATCTTCTATTGAATTTGATTATGATTATTGATATTATGACTACCCCCTCAAGCGATGAGTCGATGAGGGTAGGACAATTAATGAAGCGATGAGTCGCTTGACCTAGATGAATAATTTGGATGATTGAAGACTTTTGCACTTTGTTATTATTTGGCAAGGCCTAATTCAGTCATGATTTCAATTGTTAATAGTAATTGTACATCTCTATCCCATGGAGCAGTCCAGCCATAATGGCCTTCTTAGGGAATCAAAATGATAGCAATTCCAATTATGCTTATGTTGAATCACTATGTTCGATGATCTACTGAAAATGTCATAGATGAATTAAGATAAATCCTCATTTCTATGGGGTAGTCCAACATCTGTGGCCTTCTTCGGAATTGAAGTTTTAATGCTTAGGAATTATGATGTTAAAAATAGAATTTTTGGCTCTCCACCATGGCATGTGATGTCCTTTCGCTCATTCTGCATGCATGCGGAATGATGTACTAGATTGAAGCATCTCAATTCGAGCAATGACTAATTTACCCCAAATGGCCTTATGGTAATTTACTCATCTTGCCGGATTGCATGGATCGCAAGTCACTGCAACCACCAAGTGTATAGAGTAAATAACTAGATACGAGGCGCATTTGAATTTTGAATTATGTGAATGTTTTTGTTATTTTTGAAATTTTTGAGATTTCTGGATGGTTGAATATTTTTGATTTTACATTTTGAAGCTCCTCACAATTGGATTTTGAGGGTATTTATTGCTAGATGCTAGCCATAGTTGTTAGCCATAGCTAATTTGGGCAAATTCCTTAGCTGCGGCTCTGAACCACAGTAAAAAAACCCTAATTCTATGCTCGTAGTTGTCAGCCATGATGATGGGTAAAATTGGAAATATAAAAGAAAAATTCATCATTTTCAAATTCATTATTTCCAATTTTCTACAACTGCCAAGAGAGCTCTGAGAGGTGAGGTTGAATATTTGATATGGAACGCTGCTGCAAACCTTACACCTATACCTAATGGTTGACCAACCGAAGGCGTCCACTAGTGGTGGAGCTGGTGCTACAAAGGTAGCATCACGAACCTTGATTTGCAATTACCAACCTTAAAATCGAACCACATTAATTAATGGGTTAAATGAACCAAATTAAACTGTTGGTAATGAACCTCACCCTAGTTAGGATTTAGACTAGGCTAGTTAGTGGGGAGGGTTTTAATTTTTGGGTTTTATGGGGTGGGAAATGACCTCAAACAAGGTTTTTCTTGTAGTCGTGGATGGCAGCTGCAGCTCCCAATTGGTAAATTGGGGGCCATGATTGACTTCAAATCCCAATGGTCAAAAATTTGACCGTTGTCACCGACCGTGGGTGGAAGTCGCGATTGAGCAACTTTAGCAAACAATTTTAATTTTTTTGATTTTTTTGCTATTTTTTATTGAATTAATTGTTTTTTTAATTTTTCGAAGTGACATTTTGATTTTTTTGAATATTTTGAATGCATTTGTGATTTTTTTGCCCTTTTGAAGGATTTTATGAATTTGTTTGCATTTTTAAGTGCATTTTTTATGTTTTTGTGATTTTAATTGATTTTTATTATTATCTCCCTTTAGTTGACTACTAGAGTGAGGAAGTCAGATCTCCTTTGTGAGCTCTATGATGGAGAGATGTTGAGCGAGATTGGTTCACGGCCATAGGCTTCGACTATGTGTTGTGGCTACCTTCCATCCGAGTCGATCAGGCCTACATGACTACCTTGGTCTCGTCGTTGGGATGCATGGACCAACACCTTCCACCTGCCCATAGGTGAGATTATAGTGACCCTAGAGGATGTCTACCGCATCTTTCGTATCCCCATCGATGGTGAGGCCATCACATATTCACCCATGATGGTGAAGGATGTAGTTTTCTAGAGGATATTTCATGCTAGGAGCGATGAGGCATAGTAGGACTCTGAGCATGGTAGGGTGCACATTGAGTACTGGTACTATGAGCAGATCTTCTCATGGTGAGAGGTCATGTTGATGCAGCTCATCATGTAGATTGTGCTACTCGATACTTTAGGAGTGAGGTTCCCTTGGAACCTCTTAGCCAGGACATAGGACTTGATTGCTAGCACTACCCAAGAGCCACTGATTCTATCCTAGGGGAGTGCTCTACTTGCATAGCTCTACGATGAGCTATACTAGATCACACAGTGGGGTTGCGCTAGAGTCAGATGTGGTTTACTACTCCAGATATGGGCATGGGAGCATATCACTATTGATCATCCTAGAGGACTACCACTAGATATTAGTGATATTATAGATGATTCCTAGTGCTATGCAACATGTTGGCCGAGGGAGACTTAAGGCTTTAGGAGTAGGTCTCACGTAGGGGACCTCTAGTACTACATGGATCACCTGATAGGACTAAGGGCCGAGCATGTGCGATGGCGCCCCTACATGGATTGTCTTGCATGGGGTGAGGTGGACCACTATCTAAGGTAGACACAATGTGATAGATGGCTTCTTGGGTGTAAGCCCGAGATACGTGAGTTCTTCCACTTCTCACATGTCACCAGGAAGTTTAGGATCTATCAGGACATCCTACCAGATCCAATTATTTACTTTCACCTTAAGGTGGAGAGAGACTTGAGATGACCTCATGTGATTCCACTGGGAGATGAGGACAACATCTTCCAAGACTCGGGCTTGGCAGATATAGGTACCACAACTAATTATGATTCTTGGTGAACTACTAGGTTATGGTGGGGTGGTGGCCTGCTAGGCAGATATGGGGATGGAGCAGCAGTAGAGGTAGTAGATACTAGGGGGTGATGAGTGAACTAGAGGATCAAGGATGGATGGGGAGAGGTTCTAGCAATAAAGGAGGAGCCCCAGGCTAAGGAGGAGGGAAATGAGGAGCCAGACGATGAGGTATCCTAGTTGAGGGCATAGGTGGCTAGCTTACAGTCATAGCTACATATGATAGGGACCCAAATACTAAAGAGAGACACCTTTATGGCTACCTTACAGGTATAGTTGAGAGTAGTCCAGGGTCATCTCACAGAGGGCCAAGCATAGTGGTGTGGGTACAAGGAGGAGAGGACATCTCTTTGGGTACAAATTGCCACTATGAACATCGATATAGAGAATATCACTAGGCAAGGTGATCTTCTCTAAGCTCAGTTGGATGTTGTGACCATAGAGTGAGACCTGCTCTGGTCCACAAGGGGAGATCCCTTGGCTTCATAGGTTGCTCATGCCACTCAAGTTGTACAGGAACCAATAGAATTGGATATGGCTATGAAGATCAGGAGACCCAGTCATCGAGCCACCCATGTTAGGTAGCACACATCAGATGTGGCCCACATCGCTCTCCTGGAGGGAGAGGTCACACTACGTGGTGGTGTGGTGCCTAAGAGATCCATAGCTACAGGGACTCAGTAGACCCAGACACGGGAGATAGGGCAGTCATCCGCATGGTCTAGTCATAGGACTCATAGTTTCGAGAGGTCCATAGGCACCTACTCCATGTGGACTCACCGAGAGGGTGGAGATGGTGGAGGAGCCTCACAAGTAGGGGGTGCAGGCCCTATGTAGTACAAGTTTTCATATATGTATACCATTTTTGAGTGTAAGGTCTGAGGACCTACATAGTTGTAGCCTACGGGAATTTTTGACACATGCCTATGTACTCTTTTGACACACACACACACACACACACACACACACACAACACACATATATATATATATGATCTAACTTTATATGACTCATTATATGTGTATATTTTTATTGTTTTATATTTATGAGATGCATATGGATGCAATGCTTATATGTGATGTTGATTTGATGCTATATGATGTGATGTATTGATGACATGCACTAGCTAGATGATGGATGTATGACTAGATACTGTGATCTAGATGTGTAGATGGACTACTATGATGTATGCATATGGATGCAATGTTAGATGTTAAATGCATGTTTAATTTGATATACTTGTATGCATTTAATTTATGATATGATGAATGCAATGTATGTAATGCATTATTTACATGATGGTAATCTAATGTAAATGAACTTGTATGCTTTAATCACTTAAAACATAAGGAATGAATGCAATATGAGTTAACAATCTAATGGATGACACCACAGAATGTATAACAATCATGAATGTAATTGATAAATATTATCATAAGAATTAATCAATTAGACATCCATATGTGAGATGAGATGATGATATATTGTTTCTCTTCATAAGCTTTTGTAAGTTAAAATATATGCACAAAATAGTCAGTGGCCATCTAAATATCATTGTTGATATCCATCCAGTATCTGTTCTATGTTATGAACACCCCTTAATAAACAAAATCTCATAAAAATAAATTGATGATTGATTGATTGATGTGATTTTTTGCTATTTGGGAATTTTTGAGGTTTTCCATGAAACTCAAACACCCTAGTTGACTTATCAAAAGTTGTATAATGACTATACTAGACTCTTGAAAGATAAATTTTTTGCTATGAAAGACCCAGATATTCATTATCCCTATGTGTGCAAATGAATATATTAGATGAGACATAAGACTACCTCATTGCCAGGTGGGATTCATTCAACCCATTGTTGTAATGAGGATCACCACATGCTCACCTGATCCTAGGTTTGGATGTAGTTGGACTAGACCACTAGGCAATACAAGGCACCTAAAGCTAGCTCATTTGTAAATTGCTTAGACCTACCCCAATGTCAGGTGGGATTCATTCAGCCCATTGTTGTATTGGGGATCACTCTATGGCTTTTGAGTATTGACCATTCCAGGGATTCAAGCTCTTCACCCCCTTATTTTCTTCAATTTTATTGGGATACTTGCTCATATATATAGTGATGAAAATCACTATTTATTTTGTATTTTTGTTTTTCTTTTGTTTTGAGCAAGGGATTTGATTTGATTTTGGGATTTTTGCTCCTTTTTTGTAAGCAAGGGATTTCTTGGGTAGGGGGAACTTGTCCTTTTTCCAATGATCAACACCCTAGACCATTGCGCATCACAAAATGAGCAAGTAACAAAACCTTTCACTTAAGGTGACTAGGACCACTTTGTAGTGTTCATATTTCCTTGCCCTAATTAGGATTGTTAATGTGTTTTATTAGTGATGGGATTCTGATATGCTAAGTGCTATCAAAACTAGACCTCATCCTCAAAAGCAAAGCAAGCTTTCTACAAAATTTTGAGAAGACCACTAGGTATGGTTGAATGACCAGAAAACCCTAGTATATTCTTCATAGCAATAGGAGGGGTTGTGTTGAGAAACACAATTACTCACAAGGGTGATGGATGATGATGATGCATAGATGCATGATTGAAATACAAACATGGTGTCATTTGTAAGATTGCAAACACAACCTATCCTAATGCAAGTGTGATGGATGGAAATGCCTAATGCAATGCAATTAAATGAATGCATGTGCAAGATGAAAATGCATAATGTAAATGTTTTTGAAGTTTTGATGTTTTGCAATGTTTTTAGATTTTATTGCTTTTTGATTTTTATGGATTTTGAATTTTTCCATGTTTTTGAATTTTTTGAATTTATGTGTGGAATGCCTTAAGATGAAGGATATTGAGAGGTTCAAGCTCTTCAACACCTTCAAGCGATGTTAGGCGATATGTTCTAGGTCCAATATTCTCTGAGATGATATATGGACCTAACCAATTAGCCATAAATTTGTCTCGCAAGTGCGGTGATAGGTTTGAGTTCTGTTGGTTCTCCTTCAGTACAAGATCACCAAATTTAAAGTCTCTTAGATGGAATTTATTATTATAATCTTATTTTAGGTGTTCTTGATAAACATGGAGATGCTCAAGGGCATTCACGCGATGTTCATCAAGAAGTGTCAATTGATCAAGGTGAGCTTGCCATGCAGTGTCATCATCGATGAACTCTTTCAATGCGACGCGTAGGGTTGGAATCTCCAACTCTAAGGGCATAATGACCTCAGTGCCATATACTAGTGAAAATGGGGTTGCCCTAGTGGGCATCCGTATGCTAGTCTTGTAAGCCCATAATGCAAGGGGCATGTAGATATGCCAATATTTGTGGTTATCTTATACCATATTTTTCAAGATGGCTACCACTATCTTGTTTGAAGCCTCAGCTTGCCCATTTTCCTATGGATAGTATGGAGTCACAAAATTATGTTGTATATTGTACTTGGATGTCAAAGCCCTCACAATTTTATTCTTGAATGATGTTCCATTATTCAAAATTATTTTGGATGGTATCCCAAAATGACTTATGATATTGTGAAGTATGAACTCCGTAATACGTGCTCTAGTTGTCATTGTTAAAGGGATTGCTTCCACCCATTTTGTAAAATACTCAGTAGCCATTATAATAAATGTATGTCGGCCCAATGATGGGGGAGAGATATTTCCAATTAGATCTAATCCCCACTGAGAAAATGGCCAAGCCGCTTGAATGGGCTATAAGGCCTATGATGGCAAGTGCGTAAGATTAGCATGATGCTGATATTTAACGCATTTCTTGACATACATGGTGCAATCCTTCTCCATAGTGGGCCAATAATAACCCATTCAAAGGATGCACTTGACGATGGCCATGTCGCTGAAATGGCCACCGTATGTACCATCATGAGCCTATGAAATTTCCCAAGCTGATTCTTGGGGCTCAAGACAATGAAGGAGAACTCCATCGTAGCTTCGATGGTACAAGATGTCTCCTAACAAGACATACTTTGTCACTTTTTGTTTAAATGTGCATTTCATGGCACGCGACAATCCCTACGGGATTAAACCAAGCTTAAGGAAATCATGTAATTGTGACATCCAATCCTGATAAGCTTCTGCCTCGATTGACAAGATGACTTGTTCCCCTGACATTTTGCTATGCACGAATGCAGATTGGGACACAACCTTGTGGTGAATGGTGGTGCCATTCCCCGTAGGACCTTACGAGATCAAAGACCCCCAGGGTGCCTTCTTGAGAAAGTTTCTGGCTTTATAGAACCACTCATGGTTTGGTTCTATATGAATCATGTTGACCGATTCTTTATTATCGAAAGCCTCACGTTGCATCGTGGCATGCGATAGCGTCTTTACATGAATGGTAGTAAAATCGGTAGACGGATTCTGAGGGATTAAAGATCCCAAAGATGCCATAGTGTCTGCGAATCTATTTGATGTACGAGGGATTGCCTCGATGTTGTACCACTCTAGTTGGGCTAGATAAGTGTCAGCAAGATCCTTATAAGCTTTCAGGATAGGACACCTACATTGAAATAGTCCCTTAACCTGATTGACAATGAGAAGGGAGTCACCAAAGATGTTTAATCTTTTAATATTCATGGTGATGGCTATTTGGAGACCCAAGATTAGGGCCTCATATTCAGAATTGTTTTTGGTACAAGGAAATTCTAGCTTAAATGACAAGGGCATTGGAGCACCTTGTGGTGTGAAGAAGACAATTCTTGCACCACCCCCTTGCTCACACTTCGAACCATCAAAGAACAAATTCATGTTAGATTTGTTATCTGGTTCTTTGGGTTTGGGAGATTTTGATAACGTGAAGACTGCATCATCAAGAAGCTCTATGATGAGAGGTCTACTATCTTCAAGAGGTACCTCTACCAGTTGATCAACTATGACCTGTCCCTTGATGGAATTTTGGTTGATGAATTCCAAATTAAATTTTATCAGTAGCATGATCCACTTTGCAGTATATGTATTATGATATATCTTGCTCATCATGTATTGTAAAGGATTTTGTTTGGATATTACATACGTCGTATGACTTAGCATGTAATGATGCAACTTATTCATTGCAAACACCACTACTAAACACAACTTCTCCATGTATGCATACCCTAGTTCATAACTCACCAAGGTGTGACTATTATAATATATTGCATGCTCTTTATATTGCATGTTATTTTGGGGCAACATGGTTCCCAATACAAATTCAATAGCCGATATATATAGCAGGAAAGGCACATCTAGTCTTGGTGGAGCTAGTACTGGTAGCGTTGTTAGGTATTGCTTAATTTCAACAAAGGTCACTTGACAGTCCTCATCCCAATTGAATGGGACCCCCTTGTGTAGCAGTCGATTCATGGGTCAGCATTTGTCTGATAATTGTGCGATAAATCACTTTATGGATGCTACTTTACCTTGTAAGCTTCTTAGCTCTTTGATATTTGTGGGAGGACACATTTCTAATATGGCCTTGATATTTTTTGGGTCAACTTTGATCCCTCATTTAGAAATGATGAATCCCAAGAGTTTTCCTAAAGTTACGCCAAATACGCACTTCTTGGGATTCAACCTAAAATTATGCTCTATTAGGTGATCAAAGATCTTTCTGAGAACCTCTGCATGCTCTAAACGTAGCAATGACTTTTCCAATAAGTCATCTATGTAATATTCTAATATCTTGTGCATGTAGTCATGAAAAATGTATGTCATGGCCCGTTGATATGTGGCACCAAAATTTTTAAGGCTGAATGACATAACTTTATAACAAAATATTCCCCATGGTGTTGTGAACGTAGTTTTGTGCTAGTCTTCGGCTTTAATCCAAATTTGATTGTAACCAGAAAAACCATCCATAAGGGAAAGCATCTCATGACCTGCAATTGCATCTATGAGAGCATCTATGTTGGGAAATGAGAATGAATCCTTTGGTGTTGCCTTATTGAGGTCTCTGAAATCTGTACATATACAGATCCTTCCATTAGGTTTTCCTATAGGTACCATGTTTGATACCCATTCTAGATAGTCAATGGAGATAATAAAATCTACATCCAACAGCTTCTGCAACTCATATTTAACCATTAAAGTGATTGTTGGATGCATTTTCTTGAGATTCTGCTTGATCGCCATCTATACTATTGTAAAAAGTATATACCTAAGATCTTGCATCAATTATGTAAAGCATTAAATCAATAAAGCACATGAACAATGGATTGACAAAAAATATATATTTTCTTTATATTAACTTCATGAAAATCCTTTACAATTACATCCCTCTTAGGGATACTAAATTCATGATACAATTGATACAATTATGATGCCCCTCAATGGGGACGGCACAATTCACAAGATTTTCATGATATATGCAAATTGCTTAAGACCAAAGATAGCCTTCTTATCACTCAGTTGAGGAATATATTGTGAAGAATGCTTTGAAATGCTCAGATCTTGTAAACCTACATTCAAGAAACAACATAAAATGGGTTAATAGCAAAGGAGGCCTCTCTTGGTGAGGCTCCTGATGTGCAATTGCATAAATTATGAAAAAGATAGCTAGAAAGCATGTAAACTTATAAAGAAATGTAATAAATATCTATATTATTGTAAAGCTTGTAAAGAAATTAAGAAATATAGTAATTATACAATCTAATTAGCCATTTTAAATTTGAAACGCATCAAATCCCAACTAGTCTAAATTGATAAATGCAAGGAAAGAACAAATCTACTTATAATTCTTAGATTTAACTGCACAAATACATGAAGGAAAGCTAATCTATGTCAAATCTATCTAAATACATGTTTGAAATAGAAATCCTATGGCTAAAACAAAGGAAAGTGAGAATCAAACCCTCATTGTGAGTCTGAGGTGCAATTGGCATTGTTAGTTGCGACTGAAAATCGTGGCTGAGGTGAAAGCGCTCTTCCTTTTGTAATCAAGGCTTGAATCTCCAATTTTCTCCATGGAATTGATGATCAAGGGTTGCCTCTATGTTCTAGAACTAATTGGCGATGTATATTATTTGAATTGGTAGTGGAAGTGGTTCAATTAGGGATGAATGATCCTTCAAGCTCTTGAGACCTCCATGGATTCAAATGCAGTCATAATTTCCAAATTGGTAGCATGTAGGAACTCCTCAAGGGTTGCAAATGGCTATCCAATCCTATAGGGCTTCTCTACATTCAAACTCAAGACCAATATAGATCTTTCTCCAATTTGAAGGGGGGTCTTATAGCACTCTCAATTCTTAATCTTGGATTGCTTAGAAAACCAAGATCAAGAACCAAGAGGTTGGAACAATTGAGAGGAAGGTTCTAGATGCTTCCTCGCCTAAAATCGCTTGAAATTCGTTGCCATGACTGTTATAAATATATATGGCTTGGGTCATAAATTAAAAATAGTTTTAGGGCTAGTCATGGCTCTGAGGTGTAGCTAGCTCTGTTAGCCATGGGTCTCGACCACAACTAAGGCTGAGTAGGCCAAAGATACCTAAATTGAGTGGTTAAAACCACTGCTCTATCTCATAATGGTCTGTTAGGATGCCCATATAAGTATTCCCCTACACATGATATATTTTAGGTGTCTACAATTCCAAAACCACCCAGAAAGACCCACACAATCGAGATTGTAGAATTAAATGAGAAAGCTTAAATGGCCATCACAAAAATAAGCACCCATATTTATTCAAAAATAAGTGAAGACAAATTGAGAGACCAAACAGAGGTATACTTATATTTACAAGGCTATAAGGATTACATATGAATTGTAATGGCAAAAAATCTACCCTTTGGAATGATGAACATTCCACTATTTTTAGAATATTTTACAATAATTTCAAATTACAACATTAATGGCATTATGTGGGAAAATCACGATGGAATGGTCGAAATATCTACTGATATTCTACTCCAAGAAGGATGACATATGTTCAAAAGGATTTAGGTGCTTCTGCATAGATATGAGCCCTTGATCATTCTACCAAACCTGTTAGGCAATAAATTTCCATCTACTTTGTCTCTTTGAGTAGTTGAAAAATCTGAATTTAATTGCCTCAAGATTAGTGTACTTCACACTTCCCCTGTTTGCACTCCTCATCATTTTGTACCGAGGTAGCTACGATCATTAATAATTCTACTTAAAGTTTTTTGATGCCTCCCTTTTGATGAATAATGATATCAGCCTCAGACGGGTATTTGGGTATATCTTTTTGTTTGCCGACTTCTCGATTTTTGCTCTTTGGCTTATCAATATATGGATGTATGACTTGGCTTGGTGCTTTTTTTTTCTTCCCAAAAAAAATTCAGTTCCTTGGGCAAGAACTAGGGCATGAATTTTTATCCTTCTATTCTTTCAAACATTCACCCTAGCTAGCTTGGATTCTTAATTTATGGTGGAATCTTCCCGTGATGATGCACTACTCGAGATGAAATTTTAGGTCTAAAGTTCCTTGCATTACTACCCCTTTCTTCCATCTGACTAGGTCAGACATTTCAACCACACTCTTGGCAACTTATAGGGGGTTTCCCTTTGTGGAAAATAACCCAGGATAAAGTCTTAGAATGCATAACATTTTGAATATGAGGAAGAGAAATAGGAGAATGACAGGAAAGGAGATACCTAATTGCAGCCATATGAGACTGAGAAACAATGGAAGAGAATGGATGATATGGGACAACTAACATGATGAACATTATGGTGGGAAATAAATAAGGGAAGTAGAAAATGAAAATAATAGGTAAAACTTGGTAGTAAGAACAGGAAGATGCAAGAGGGGAAAAGGAATGCTAGGAAATATTTAAGACATAGAGAGGGATGCCAAAAATTTGCAGAGTTAAAAAAAATAAACATTAGAAGAAAATAGGGGAAGGGGAGAAATGGGAATGGGAGGAGAGACAAAAAGAAAAGCAATCCAAGGATTATCACATACAATCAATAGGGTGAATGCCCAATTTCATGACATGGCTCCATAAATTGTAATTTTCAAAACATACCCCACTAGATACCAAATGAATTTGAAGAGTAGACATATTGCCATGGGTATTTTATTTTTTTTCTATAGCTCTTCTTATTGAAACAGTATAACAAGGACCCTCTTTTACTAACTACTATCCACCAAGAGGCCATTCTACTTCAATTGCACCTTGCATATTAGAATTTTGACCATGTCTGTGGCTATCAATAGGGTGCCATTTATAACATATTTGCCCTACTTTGTACTTGTAATTTATATCTATACCAGGGTGGTGGTGCAATTTCCAAGGGCATGATTTGGAGCCTTTGTAATTATTGGTTGCATCCATTGGACCACAGGGTTGCAAAAAAAGAACTTGAGGGGAAGAAAACTAGGTAGAAAAGTAAATAAAACGTTACATTTCCAAGATATGCCTTGAGGAACCTCCTTTTTATCCTTTCTTCAAAGCCTCTAGCATCCCTGGCTAGTTGGCAACCTGTTACTAGAGCAAATTCCATTTAAGTCTCAAATAGCATGGTGACATCTCACAAGTAACTATGCATAGAGCATAGATTTATTTACTTGCCATATTATTTACACAAAAATATAGCATGCCTAGCACACCTGAGCTAGAGGTGCCTACACTATTTATCCTCTAAGATTACAATGGTCGAATTAGATTACATTAAATTTGAGTCATCGCTTGTATTGCATCTGACACAACACTTGATAATTTATAATTATGATTAGATCACAATTATTTCTTTTGATTTGCTTGGGCACCTTGGTACTTATACCATCAAAGCACAAGGTGACAATCAATTTTTCCATACCATTCCTCCTGTTTGGTAGTGGAATTTCAAGGAGATAACTCCAACTTTACTCCTTTTTGAGACTGACATGCTATGTCATTCCCACTAATTGTTCTTCCACCATGATTGTCGGGCTTCGTTCCTAGTTGTATCCATCCATATTACCATCCTGTGAATGTATTTGCCCTTGAGGTTGATATATCAGGTTGAATTTGAGTATGTGGATGCCATGGACCTCTTATTTCTGAGGTGGCCCTGCTATCTGACCTAACACAAGCTCTACTAGAGGGATGCTTGCGTAGGATTGTAATGGCCATATATTCCCTACTAGCATCCACTGAGCTCTGATACCTTCCTCATAAAGTTGGGGAAATCTATTTTCCCCAGATTGAGCCAAGAGGAAAGCCAAATCAAGGCTGAAGGCCCGAATGTAGAATAGATACACTTGGGCTAGGGATGGGAGGAGTAAACAAGGTATTATTCTCCAACTTCTTTTGAATTGAATGTTAAAATATTCCACACTTTCAATAGGGTTCCTATTGATAAATGTGAACTATGTTAGGAGATGAAAGACGTCCTCAGGTTCACTAAATGCATATAGAAGGAGCTCAACCAAGTCCACCTATGTGGAGATACTCCCATGCTTCAAAGTCTTATACTAGAGAAATGCTCTACCTTCGAGGGAGGAAACAAGTAGCCCGATCATTACATATTTATCCATGAAATTATGAAGGGTGGCCAGGGAAGCCACATTTTCTAAGTGCTCCTTCACACATCCACTGATGTCATCATAACTTGGTAGGAATTATAGTGTAGCCTCAAGGATATCATGCAGATGGGGAAGACTGAGGAGACCAAGGTCATTCTAGTAGGGACAACTTGGTTGGGCCATTGAAGCACTGGTCCCTTAGAGCCTTTGGATTACATCATTAGGTTGGAGTCACTATATGAGCATACTTTATCTACTAGCAAGGTCAGGGCTACTCATCAAACCTTGAGTCCTATGGGGTATGGAAATATTTTAGCATATAAGAGGCAATCAATATTAGAATATGGATCTTTCACACATAGGAGTCACTAGGTAATTGAACTGGATATAGGTAAGTCATAGTATCACCAAACTCTAATTTATTTAAATAATAGAGACCTTTTGGGTCACCAAAATTGTTGGTAAAAAAATTGACATCGTATGAGCATGAGGTATGCCCAACGGTCATCAACCAACATTGAATGACTACCCGACCTGGGAGAGGATGGGCGGTCAACCTCTGGAGAATATCGACTCTTTAAGTCCTAGCTACCTATGCTACAAAGTGTAAAGAGGAAAAGGAGAATGAGAGAGAAAGAAAAAAGAGGTCATAGCCAGAACTCACAAGGATGGTATATGGCTACATTAAAATACATGTATTTGATGTCACCAAAAAAATAGCAGCACACCACCTTTTAGATTAACTCATATCACCCTCACTTATCATTCATTGCATTGGATCGAGGTGAATTCTAGAACTAGTGGGAGGGTGCATGAAATCCAGAGTGTAGAATTAGAGCACTCCCACCTAACCAACCTTAGCAAAAATAAAACCTTGATACCTAGAGGTGGATGCAAATTCTAGAACCACTTAGTAAGACCCATGAAATCCATATTGTAGAATTAAATGAGCAAGCTTAAATGGCCATTGCAAAAATAAGAACCTAGATTCAATAAAAAATAAGTGAAGATAAATTGAGAGATCAAACATTGGTATACTTATATTTACAAGGCTAGAATAATTACATATGAATTGTAATGGCCATAGAGATGCCCTTTGGACTGGCGAATATTCCACTATTTATAGAATATTTTACAATAATTTCAAATTACAATATTAATGGAATTAGGTAGGAAAATCATGTTGGAACAATCGAAATATCTACTGACATTCTGCTTCAAAAAGGATGACAGTTTTCCATAAGGATTTAGGTTCTTTTGCATAGATTTGGGCCCTTGATCATTCTACGAGATTTTTTAAGTAATAAATTTCCATCTACTTTACCCCTTCAAGCGATCAAAAAGTCTAAATTTAATTGCCTCAGGATATGTGTACTTCAAACTGCCCCTATTTGTGCCCCTCACCAGTTCATACAGAGGCAACTATGATCATTAATAATTCTACTTGAAGTTTTTCTTTGCCTTCCTTTTGATGAATGATGATCTCATCCTTGGATGGGTATTTAGGCATAACTTTTTGTTTGCCGACTTCCCAATTTTTTTCTCTTTGACTTATCAATAGATAGATAGATGACTACGCTTGGTGCTTTATTGTTTCTTCCCAAAATCCTACCCATTCCTTGGGTGGGAACTAGGGCATGAATTTTTCTTCTTTCATTATTTTGAACATTCACCCAGACTATCTTGGGCTTCTTAATTGATGGTGGAATCTTCTCATGATGATGCATTGTTCGGGATAGAAGTTCAGATCCAAAGGTCCTTGTTTTACTGGGTAAAGGATTTGGGATCTTGTCCCTCTGTTCGAAGGTGGGATAAAAATTTGGGATCTATCTTGAATGCTTGCCTACTCATTTATCTGTCTATATTTATTTTTTCATTGTTGCCCTCCAACCTTCATCTTCCCCCTAACCCTTAATGCTTCAAAAATTGGTCGAGCTTAAGATGTCATCATATTCTAAAAAATAAGAGTGGGTGAGAAGGTGTAAAATTTCACCCACATGTGTGTCCTTATGTTCTTCTATCAAAGATTCCTTGGACTCTGCTATTGTTATTTCTAGAAAATCTATTTCTATTGCTTCTTCCATGGACTTTGTTATTATTATTGCCTTCTTGGAGTCTATTTCAGGTTCTTCAATTTGTTTCTCTACAAATAATTCTTGTTTTTCCTTGGATCCTTACTCCTTGTGTTGATAAATATCCTATAGTGTTATCTTATTTTTCTTGTACCATAACTTCATAAACTTATTTTGAATATTAATGTTAACAATACCCAAAGAATACAACCAAGGATAACCAAGAACAATATCCACATCATCCATCTCAATAGCATGAAAATTTGAATGTAAAACATATTTATCCATGGTGATCTTCAAATCTTCAAAAATTTGAACATTCTCATCCTCCAGATGTATGTCTTTATTTTTATTTCTTGAACCTACAATCTCTTAGCCAAATCAATATTAGTACAATTATATCTACTACTAGGGTTAATGGAAATAATAATATTCTCCTTGAGAATGCTTCCATATACCTTCAAAATAGAATTTTTAGATTCAAACAAATACTTGCACACTTTTTAATTTATTTTCTACCAAATGTGTGGTTTCTTCTATCTACACATTGACATCTTTTTTACCTTCTACCACTTTGAAATTTTCTAGCTCTCTTTTTAATTTCTTTTGTTATTTCTTATGCATGTTTATTTCTTCTTCATAACCATTCATGGTGACATTCAATATGGGTCCCATCGACTCAAAAATCCCAAGTTAGTTCACAATTATATGCACTACAAGAACTTTTAAACCAATATAAATATTCTCCTCCAAGACATAGAGGAAGAATAAATTTCGAACAAGAATAATGATACAAGGATTTAAAATTTTACCACCAATATCTAACATCAATATAATTTTCTCCAAAAAATATTTATAACTCCATAGTTCATGCCCCAACAAAAAGACAATGCAAACTAGGGTATTATGAACTAGGGTTTCATAATATATATATATATATATATATATATATATATATATATATATATCCTTATTGATTTGAAGCTAAAATTCCACATAAATTATTAGATCTACAATTTTTCTTCCAAACAAAATAAATTACAAATGATTTGTTTACCCCAACTAACAAATTTTGTCTCCAAAAAAGTCATGATTTAAAATTCATCACTGCCCTTGTTCCATATGAGTGACTTCATAGGATCATATCTCCCTCAATACTGCTTGGATTCCTTCATATGGCAACTCATTTTAAATATTTTCAAAATCTACATAAAATGGTACAAGAATCATCTAAATAGGATAAACGTGGGTAGAGATATGGCTCCTAAAAGATGGGATATTTTTCCAAAAAAATAAAATCTGCCCTAATTCTGCAAATCTACAAAAAAACAATCCCCACTTTTCCAAAATCATTGCTTTGATACCACTTGAGCACCACTTAGAGAGGGTAAAGTCACATAAGCCACTTCATGGGTAAATATGATTACATATGAATTATCTCCATGGTGATTACAATGACAAATATCCCTTCTTTATATATCCATGTTGTAATTCTAATTTGGGGAGCCGACTACTAATATAATATAATATTATAATATTGCAATATAATCAACCTTGGATTATGTGTGGCCCATGCCAAACCTTATACAGTATAATATCATATCCTCATATCTATTCCTAAGTACCCTAACACTTAGCCTATCTGAAGGATTTGATGTACAAATAATAGAAACATTAGTTTTTCTATGTCTATCTAGCCTAGTTTTGTATTGGTTACATTCATCATTTCTAAGAATTCAATAAGAAAATAAACTTTGGCTATCTCTATAAGCAAGTTCACAAAAAATAATATCAAATTGACTATTATCATCACCTTGAATAGGTACTTTCATTGAACATACTTGATAATTCCAAAAAACCACCTCAAAAATAGTAGTAGTAGAAGGAGCATTCCTATATTCAATGTTAAAGTTTTAATTAAAATTATAGTTTATGTAAATATCAATTTCCTCCCCCATGTTGTTATTATCCATACAAAATGATATTCATTTTAGCTTGGCAACATCCTCATGGGATTTTTCTACTTTGGCCAATCACTGATATAACAATATGGGATCTTCTCTCTTCTTAGGTTTCAATAATGGTAATTATTTTCCAATTACCTTTGAGGAAGAGTAATAACATCCATGACAAGTTGATCATCTTCTATTGCATACCTATCTTGAGAAAATTTCAAGTGAAATTTTGGATGCCCCTTGTGTAACTTCCATTTACAAGTCCACCATGGCTCATGCTCATAAATTGGAACCTTCTTTGAATCATCTAAAAAAGAAATAAAATAAATTTTATGGTTTAGATAATGAGTCCCCCAAGGATCTAATCCTACTTCTATAGTGAAAACTTTGTAATCAGAGGTATATTTAACCACTTAACAAGAAAATTAAGCTATGGCTCTCATCTTACTAGTTCAAGTTCTACCTAATAACATGTTATAGTTGGTCTAAAAACTAAGCACCATAGACTTCACTCTTACTTCCTTAGGCCCATATAAAATTGGAAACCAAATACAACCCACATGGTCTTATTGCTTACCATTATAAGCATAACAATGACTTCTAGTAGAGAAAATATTCTCTCTAGGGGTCTTCAATTTATTTATCAAAGATATTGACAATATATTTACCACTTCATTCATCAACCAAAGCCTTATCTACTGCTATATCACTATAAACAATAACTATAATCATCCAATAACTTTATTTTTTGCTATTTTTGATAAGGGATGTCCTAAGTAATTCCAAATATGGGACCTTACAAGGGGTTGTACACAACTCTTCAACAATGTCTCACAATTTAGTTTTTCTCATGACTACTTTAAGTAGTAATTCCTTGGACTAGGTAAGATACTAATGTTTTTTTGTCATGCGTATTGCGATTGATAACTTTAAGTGGTGATCATAGTATTCTAATATTTAAAAAATGATATGCTTGGTGGACTTGTTTGAGGCCTTATCATGAACATTTTCTACATTATTTATTTTTTGTAATATATTTTTGAATGACCAATGGAGGGTTTTAAATTTTATCAACTATAGTTGAATTGACCCCTACTTAAATAGGTTCCTTTCCCTTATCCTTGTTCTTTGTTTCCTCTTTAGAAGAATTTTTTTTTGCATTGAGTTACATTCCTAGTAATAACAATATTTATTTGTTCCAAGGATGTAATGGTATCTCTCTACATCTCTAAAATTTTGACATAATAAACCACATTCAATTAACTAAAAAATGAATTCTCCAAGTGGAATAGGTTGGAAAAATACTTTATTAACTTGAGAGGTATTCTAAGAAGTGTTATTTCCAAGGCTTTGGTTTTAGGGTAGTTAGCATTATGATTTTGATTATTCTATCCAAATTCTTGGTTGTCCTAATTAGAAATGTATCCTTTATTATGATAATTTTGATGTCCACCTTGATTAAACCCTTGATTTTTATTTACTCCCTATTTTTAAGTGGGAGCTCACTGTTCATGGTTAGGGAATGGGGTGTTATAGATTCATAGCCTTTGATTGTGAGGGTGATTATGCTTTTTTGGATATTCTATTTACTTTTATGGAATAAATTTATCCCATCATTGTTGACTTAATCAATATTAAAACCAGGACCAAACATTTATTTAAGGAAGAATCTATGCAATTTCATGCAAGTAGAATTATCATAGCCATATGTTCCATGTCAAAATCATAGTTGTTTAGGAACATGCCATATAGGTGCTTGAAATATGCTATTAAAATGGTATTTTTCAAGCTTAGGTGGTAGACATGTTTTGATATTATCTTCATAGGTCCATGGAGATATCATATTCTTAGGTCTCATACCATCTTTATCTTTTGTCAACATGTTTATAGGAGACTTGGTTATTTGTAACTATGAGAGGTATCTTGCACAACTACATTGCAAATACCATAAACTACAACATTCTTGTTAGGTTTTTTGGATTTGAATTATTTAGGTGATCCTTATTTTCCCAATGTTTAATGATTTTAACAAATTCTATAACCTGGTTTAAGGAGAGCAAACCATAAGGGTTGTGTTCCTAGATCTTAGCCTAAAAATGTGGCCTGAGCTCGTTAAAAATATTATTGTTGTTGCCTCTTCAATTAAGTTCATAGTAGAATGGAATTTAAGTCTTTCCCACCTCTTATTGAAATAAAAAATTCATTAGGGCTTTGTTTAGTATTCATAAAAACATCCATTTCTCCATCATAGTCTTGTCATTATCAAAATATTATTTTAACGTTTGATAACTATATCTAGAAATTCAATAGAGTATTTAGGTAAGGATGCAAACTATATAAAAAATGGATGGAACAAAGGGCCTCTTTGTAATACTTCCCTATCATTTGTTACCTCAAGGATAGGGGAATTTTATGATCTTAGTGTCTAGGGTTTTGTGGATTAGTTAGAGAACACCTATGTTTCTACTAAAATTTCCTTGATAATTTTTTACCTTCATCTTGTTCTAAGTAGCTACAAATGCATCACATACATGCAATGAACAAGACCTAAAATCTAAAATAATTCTTGATTTGGATGATAGATGAAAGATACATTTTCTTTCAAGAGCAAGGGTTAAAGAGAGATGCAACAAATAAGCCTAAATGTAAACTACATGTGATTTTTCTTTCAATTATGATACTATTAGATATTTAGTTGGTCCCATAGATGATGAAGATTAACTAATTTCCTTTCCCTTTTCTTTACTTTTGATAAGTAAACAAAAAATAGAAAATAAAAATAAATCTATAGCAAGTAGGAAGCAAACCTAAGATCTAAATGATGAAATAAAGAGGTTGATTTAGAATAACCTAGTTCTACCTCAGAGGCAGAAGTGTTGTTAGTCCCATGAAAGTACTACCAATGCTACTACTTCTTAATGATACTTTTTATTACCTATAAAAAATTAAAAAATTAAAATATTAGTGGTAAAGAGGTCTACCTGAGCTAGAGGAGAGTATGAGACTCCCTTGGACAACATTAGACCCTTGTTCAGATATGCGTTGATAGAAAATAGAATGGTGAAAGAATGGACTAAGTTGTCATTGGAAAAATAAGTCATTTGGTAAGAGATAGTCTTGCTGATGCTTTTACCAAATGATAATGCTTTCACTCTTTGTGAGTATGTCTAAAATAGAGTGTGATAGAGCCACAAAACATACAATTTAGTACAGCTTTTGCTTAAAAGTGTATCAAAATAAAATTAATATAAAAAATTAATGAATTTTATAGATGATGTAAATATGTCTCTTAACTAAGAGGTGTAGGGGCCTTGCCTATAATAAAAAGTAGAATATTTCCTACATACAATGCAATCTTGATGCTCCAAAATAATGACTAGATGGAATGTGATGCTTGAAACAAGATTAATATGTAATAATTTTAAATATTAGAGTTGAAAATAAATGACAAAAGAAAGTAAGGAAAAAAAGTACAACTCCAATCAAACTTATTACTCCAAGATTCTAAGGATTTTCCACCTTGTTATGAAATATTTATTAAATCTTGTTAGTTGCTTGAAGATTGCTTGAGAGCTTGGATGCTTGAATTCTTGAATTCTTGGAGGATTGGGAGTTTGAATGCTTTAAAAAGTTTATGATAAGAGTTTGGCATAACCTTTATATGATTGGAGATGAATTCCTATGAATATATATAAAACTTGGCTTAATTTAGTTACTTCTTGTTACCAAATCAACACTATTCTCATAGGATAATTCTATATGATATTTTAGTATCTTACAATAACTCAAATGCAAATCTTACACAATAATGAACATAAAAATAATATAATATTATTGATAAAATATACTTTAAACAATGCATAAATGCAATGCTTATTTGGTTACATATTACAAGGCTTTGTCTTCAATATATACATACATGAGATTCTTCATATGCACATGAATCGAACTTTGAACTTACGTAAACTATTTATCTCATCATACTCATAGGAGATCTAACTCTTCACATTTCTCTCACATAATAATAAGTCTCACATTTTTACATAAATATTGTCTCTCATGATTTCTCATAACTCCTCAACATGACACTTCACTCACATAACTCACACTTACTAACATGATAGCTCACACACATAACTCCACACTTATTTTCATGATACCTAGTATAGATTCAAATATTAAACACACCATAGACTATTTACATGGTCTGAATAATGTTCTAGGGTACCAAATAATGTAATAACTCCAATACCCCCTGTATTACATTATTTGATATGAAGATCTTTAATTTTCATAAGGTTTCAATATTTCAACTTAAATAAAGTATGGTATATCAACTTCTTGAATAGGGGAATACTTCTCAAGGAGTTCCTCCTTGTCAATTACACCACTTGAACATGAGATGATTTTACAAACCTATGTTTCTTTCTCATGTGCATAGATAACAAAACCCCTAGATGTTCTTATGTTAGGCATGATTTCATCAGAGGGTACAAATACTTTAATTGTTGGTGTACTATGCCCATTATATTGATTGTATACCTTTACCTATGCGCTAAGTTGATTAAATTTAATATCATCTCAACTAAAATTTTCTTTATTTAAAATATGGGTAGTTATTATTGTTTTATATTTAGCTATTGTTGGAAATATTATTACCTTCTATTCCATATATTTCTATACTTTCACTTATTCATCCTTAAGGCTATCACTCTCATACTCATATGCTTACCTTTCACTCCTATTTTGCCTAACTTACTCAGCTTTGTATTTTGAAGGTCACATAAGATACCTATTCTTGAAATACTTTGTTGGTTGCTCTCTTACAGGTGGTTGCTTCTTAGCATTGATTATCTATCTCTTAGACCTATCTTCTATCTCCAATTCCTCATAGAAGTAATATGCATGTACTATTCTTCTATTTTTAGCATATACATTTGCTACTTTCTCCAAATATCCTAATTAGAGTTATAGATACTTCTCACAAACTAGTGCATAATTGAGACTAATTTAATATTTCTTTCAATGAAGATCTTACTTGCTCTAATTATTTTCTCCAAAGCCATTTTCTTTTCCTCTTTTTCTCTCTTAGGTTCAGTGTTTGTAATGATATTTTTTACTTTATAACTCTTCTTATGTCTAGAATTAATAAGAGTATTCAACAACCTATGAGACTTTGAAGAAAAAGAAGATGTCATAAATCTCATATTATGTTGTAGATATCCTTGATATTGTAAAATTTCCTTTATGTGACATAAAAAAGATAAACATTATCATTTTGAGTATTTTGAACAAATATGTCAAGAATGTCATTTCCTATAAGCAATTGCAAATTGCCATCTAACCATCTTCAAAGTATACATGGTTTTCATAAGTAACATAACTATTACTATTTTTGACATTCCTCCATCACACTACATTATCTTCCAATCTAATAGATTTCTTAGTTCTAGATTCATCTATCATGAAGAATTCCTCTTCAATAAATGTCTTATGATCAAATGGATTTAGTTCAATTCCCATGATGTTTGACACTCACACAATATTAATCTTATTTGAACCTTACGTTTCTTTTTTTGTCTATGTTCAGGCTTTTGTCTACCAACAAATATAATATCTCTAGAATCTTGTTGCAACTATGCTTACTTGCAATAAAATTTTATTCTACACTCTACACATTTAATATTATTTTTTGACTTGTATTTTTACATTACCCCCTCGAATTGTGTTGGCTTTTAAGTTTTACTACCACAAAATATCATAGGTTCCAATATAAAGAAGCCACAATATTAAAGATCTAAATATCAATATCAAGAGGATAATTATATATGTGAGCAATCAAATATATATCTAGGAAAATATAATAATGAAATAACATTCACTTATAATATCAAATATGAATGTAAAATGGCCAAATCATTCATGTACATGCATGAAAAATACTTACTAAATAAATTTCTCAAAATATGTAAACAAACTTTATTATCAATACTTTCTAGGTGGTGATTGTTTACATACTATTTTCCCAATACATTGTATGGAGCTTTATCTCCATAATATAGACATAGAATATGACTCTTCATGTACTTGATTATTTCTCTCCATATGACAACTTCCATGACCTTTGGCTTATCATCTTGTCACTTGTATACTAGACTCTTCACTCTCTTCTTACATGCATACTTGAATCTATGACACTTGAACATTCTACATGCACTCCTAATATAAGACACTTATGCACATACTCACTTTACATATTTGTACACTTACATACAAGACACTTGTGCATATTCTCTCAATACATACTTGCACTCTTACTTATATGACACTTGTGCATATCCTACACATTGACACTTACATAAAAGAGGAAATATAAATCACTCATCTAAACTATAGACTCAATCCTAATCTATATATATTTACATTTGTATCATAAAGGTACCATGGGGTACATTAGCATGTACCAAATAATGTAATATTCTCCAACAACTTGTGGTGACAACAAACCTCTTTTTCTATTTTCTTCTCCTCTTTCTCCTTCCACATACATTCCTACTAGTTTTATCTGCTCATAGTCTCCTCCTTTTGAGCATTCTTAGTCTTCTAGTATTCATAGCTTTCCAATGTATTTCTTAAATACTATGTTCTTCAAGCTTACTTCTTCAATGTTCTACCTCAAGCACTTCTATTGTGTAAGACTCTCTACAACTTGGATGATCTCTTATGTTCTTCAACCTCTTTCACTTTAACTTCTTTGGATTAACTCATGGTTTTGTACTTCTCTCCTCCTACACTCTTTTGCAATCTCTACTCATCTTCTCCTTTAAATTATTCCAATTTATTTCTTCAATATTTTACAATTACAAATGTTTCTTTTTACAATTCCTTTTGCTTTTATTTTCTACTTATTTCACTATGTAATAATAGAGTGCATAGTGCCTAGCGCACACCTACACTTCTTTTGACTAGGCATTTAGGACATTATTGATACTAGATTTATAAGAAATATTTATACTCTAAATTTATTATAAATAAATCTTCCTCATGACTAGAAGAGGAAGTATTTATTATACACCATTTTGCCACGCTTAATTCAAAACTCACTTGATATTATACCACCATCCTAGACCCCACATTATAGATCATTCTCTTCCCATAATGTCAACAATGTTGTTGTACACTTCAACAATATTGTTATATATATATATATATATATGATGCCCTCATTTTTAGTGAGTATTATATTATAATAAAGGAGCATTCAATCCCATAATGTGAACAATGTTGTTGTACACTTCAACAATATTGTTATACATATGATGCCCTCATTTTTAATGAGTATTATATTAGAATAAAGGAGCATTCAATGCTTGATACTTTGATCTATTGATTTCCTTATAATTTTGTTAACTAAAATCATCTCACGTTTGAGTGAAAGATTTTTTATAGACGAAATTATTTTAAAACTTGTCCTACCCCTATTACATTATCAATATATTATTATAAAATTTTAACAAACCAAATTGATGAAATAATTTTAAAAATCACCAGTGTTATTATAAAATTTTAACAAACCAAAATGAAACCCATGTGAATTAAACCTATATGAGATTTTTATTAGCCAAATATTCTCACTAGTGAGACTTAATTCCATGGGCTAAAGTGTTAAACTTTGCCCATAAGATTAGGATGTACAATTTCTCACCCTTCATCGCTTATTATGAACAAAATATTAAAATTTAACTTATTAAAAACATATTACTCTTTTATCATTATGTCAAACTCAAAGGCCATCATACTTCTGTAGTTAGTGGCTTTGGATGATGGTATCCTAAAGGAGGCTTAGGCAACTTAACTTATGAAAAACATATTACTCTTTTATCATTATGTAAAACTCAAAGGCCATCATACTTCTGTAGTGAGTGGCTTTGGATGATGGTATTGTAAAGGAGACCTAGGCATGCTTAAAAGTCATGGGCATAAAGAAAAACAAGAGAAAACATGTTTCTATGGGTTTTCTAAACCACATACGATTTCTTATCGGGAGAATAAGAACTCAACGTAGCCTGTATACACGTTGCCAAATATATCATTTATTTCCAAAAGAGATTTATCTCAATGGAAGACTTCAATTTCCAGCTTGGGATACGTTGATGCTATGTGGATTATGTAGTAGCGAAGAAAGTTGTGTAGAGCCCACTGTACATTCGTTCTTACCTTTTAAAAGCAATTATAGAGCTAGTGATCTATTAAATATTGCGAAATTGTCGAAAACGTGAACGGGATTGCAGGTCTTCATTGTTTCACCAGTGTGAGTATGCAGCCACTGCCCTTTCCGGTCTTCCAGGTCAATGCTATACGGGCGTTGTGGAAAACTTCAATTCAATTCAAACTCTTGAAGTCTATAAAGTGCCCTAATCTTCACATTTTCCATGCACGTCCAAGTCTGTACGACCTCGACCTCTCGACTGTGGATCTCGATTTACGAAGTATGATATCTCTGTTTCTATGGCTTCTCTGAGCTTCAAGCTTACCAGACACCCAGCGGTCCTCATGGCCCCGTCAGTGCCCACTCCCAACGAGATTTTGTATCTTTCCAACATCGACGATTAGGCGGGGTTGAGATTTCACATACCGGGCGTCCAATTCTATCGAAGTAACTCACTGAAAAGGAACGAAGATCCCGCCAAAGTGATCAAGGAGGCACTGGGCAAGGTTCTCGTTCATTACTATCCCTTTGCCGGAAGGGTGATAGACGCGCCCAGAGGGAAGCTGGAGGTCGACTGCACGGGCGAGGGAGTGTTGTTTGTGGAAGCCGACGCGGACGTTGCTCTCGAACAGTTCGGAGACCTGCAACCGCCGTTCCCGGAATGGGACGAGCTGCTACACGACGTGCCGCGGTCGCAGAGCGTCACCAATTCTCCTCTCTTGATCCAGGTTTGTGGACCGTAGTCGAGGAAGCATTTCACTTCTTACTTCGACTTTCATACCTTTAACGGGATATCAATCAGTTAGGATTAAAAAAAAAAACCTCTATATGTTAAGTTTAATCAACCTGTAATTCGAATATAAAACTTTTTCAACTGCCTATTGCTCTAACATTACTACTTTCCCAATATTACGGACTGAACGCTTGTCTCTTTCCTGGTGCTTTCAGCGGCGTAAAAGGTTTAAAATGATTGAATGAATGAAAGATTTTAATTACGTCCGCAAGACCCAAATATGGTCTATGGGACCTCAAATATGGAAGTACAATTACTCAAATCATATCATATGATCTTTAATATCTTTGAGAAGGTTGTTCCTTCTCCTGCTGATTTGTGTTAGCAATTCTCCAACTTTTTTTATTTTCCTGTCTTCAAATAAATCTGTAATAAACTCGTTCCCAAGTGTTTCTTCGTATTTGTCACGGATATCTGAAAAACTCGGGCATTTATAGATGAAGTGTTCCTCTGTCTCTACTGCCCCTGTGCTGCATAGAGTACATATTCTTTCTTCCCATTGTTCTTTGGGCGTAGTCCATCTCCCTGTTTCACATCTAAGCCTATGAGAGCTAGTCCTTATCTGATCTGATTGTGGCATAGTGGTTGTAGGAGCGGACTGCGCGAAGATCTGTGTAGCGGCTTCTGGGGCAGACAGCGCAGAATACTGTGGCGACCATAAAAGCTGGACAGCCTGCCCGGATTTGTGGCGGCTACAGATTCCACCATGTAAATTAAAAAATAAAATAAAATAAAAAATAAAAATAAATGCAAAGTTATCGTGGCAAACTTGCAAGCTGCTGATACCCGATATATATATAATTTCTGTACAACTACACACCCCGATAGATATGTGATGCGGTTCTTGGCTTTAACTTGGCTCCTATACCAATTTCGAATTTTCCAACTTTAAACTGCTGCTTATTGCTGTAACATCGTTTAAGCGACAACAGATAGGTATGAATGAAATTTTAATCATGAAATATGTTATTAAACAAAAAGTTATGAATCACTACTTTCCCAATTTTACAAAACAATAACATGTTGATTAGTGTCATTTTTTTTTTTAGTTAAATGCCTTTTATAGAGTAGTAAGTTTGGCAAGAAGGGCTTTCCAATATTCTCTATGATTTAATTTATTTAAAAAAAAAAAAACACATAAAGAGGGTAACTTAATTTCACACGATAAAATAGATTTCTGTAGCATAGACCAAAGAAAAAGGGTTTTCTTTATGGATGTCCAAATACTAGTGTGGTATGTCTATAATGTGGGGTTCAACTTTAAGTGTCAATCTTTCTTTGATTCTTTAACTATCTTTTTCAAAATGTTTACCAAAATATTTTTACTAGATTGGACCTGATCAATTTCTTGTGTATAATGAGGCATGGAAAAATGTGTTGAATATCTTATTGAAAAGTCAATTCTTGTATTTCTTTTTTTTTGTAATGAGTATTGTTGTATGAAATGAGGGTAGACGGGACACCAAAATGACACACAATCTTATTAAAGATAAATTTTGAGGCTATGAGGGTTGTCTAATTTATAAGAGGTATAAATTCCACCCACTTGGTCAAATATTTTACAACTATGATATTGAACTTATAGCAACAATTAATAAGGGACAACATTTTATACCCTACAGTAGTATTAACAATAGCATCAATAAAGGGTAAAGGGTAAAGGAAAGTTATCCTTAGGATAAGCTTGGTTGATGTTTCTAAAGTCACAACAAATTTATATAACATTCTTTTATTTATTTTTTACAAGCACAATGTTAGATATCCAACACAAATAATCGATAAATCTGATGAAATTGGCATCTAACAATTTATGGATTTCTATTTTCTATAGATCTTGAATGAGGGGAAATAACTATATTTGCTTTTGTCAAATGGAGTGGCATACTCATAGGTAACAATGTTATAGAAAACCAAATCCTCATCCATTCTAGGAATATCAAAATATTCCTAGTCATAGAAATATTATTACTCCTTAAGCAAGGTAGTAAAAGTGACATGTTCTTTATTAGATATACTAGCCCCTATTTTGAGTATGTGTGGTTGCTCAAGGGTGTCAATGTTAGTATCTATTGTAGGTTTGACATTCATGAATTTGACTTCTTCAAAATGGTATGGAGTAAGTGGAAGGTTCTCTAATTCAAAACTAATATCAACCTAGAAAAAGTAATCAAACCACTTGTGCCTTCCTCAATTATGATTGGGTTCTTGAAGAAACCCTCTCCTATGGTATTATTGAGGGATCCTTTTCTCTCTAGCATATAAGAACTCTAGGATGGATTAATCATTACGAAATGAGGGGAGAAATAGGACATTATCAGGGACTTGAATTTTTGGCTCCAACACATGCCACTTACCCCTAATCCTACAGAGGATGCGAGCATTTAACTGAAAAATAATAAATATAGGGATGTGGGAACCAAGGTATATTTCTAATTACTTGTAAAATTTCATCAAATCATTAACAACAATCCTAGTTTTTAATTTAGAGAAAAAAATTGTTTCGATGAAGTGCCTAGTCAAAAAAGAGGGTATAGGGTCAACCAAACTATGAAACCATTATTATACAACCTATTTGAGTAGAAAATATTTGTATATCTAATAACAAGCTATCAAAGATAGAAGTAAAATACAGGTATCCACTATTTTCCAAAAATGGGAGGAACCAATATTACCAATTAAGAGGTAATATCGATTGTAGATGAATTTGATAAAATATATCAGATAATATAGTCATAATAGGAGTCTTACAGGAAAAATAGTCCTTGAGGATTGTCAAAATAGCAAGAACTTACCTAGAAACAACTAGGAAATTAGTCATGATCAAGACCACCACTTAAAGGGTTGATCCCAGTTCTATAGGAGAAACCTTGATAATGGACAAGCCAATAGTGGATTCTAATTTAGGAGAGTTAAAAATAATGAAGTAATTGATATATTTAGATATAAAACAACCAATTGGTTTCTCTTCATAGCAATTTTGAAAAATAATAGATTTAGGCCTTTGTTAAATACCTATGCAAAGGAATATTACCTATTTCACTTGGCATTACAAAAAATTATTTTCATAAACATAAATCATTCACCAATATGCAAAAATATCAAATCATTTATCCACAAATAATTATCCACTATAACAATCCATAAACAAGACAAAGATAGATAAACCCTTATGGTAGGGAAAAACCAATAATACTCCTTAAGGAAATAATAACTCCATAAAATCTCCCAAGATGAGAGCACCACTTAGAGAGGGTAAAGTCCCACAAGCCACTTAATGGGCAAAGCTGATTACATTGGAATGATTTCAATGATGATTATAATGACAAATATTCCTTCTTTATATATCCATCTTCTAATTCTACTTTGATGAGTCAACTACTAATATTATATAATATTATAATATAATCAACCTTGGATTATGTGTGATCCATGCCAATCCTTATACAACATAATATCATATCCCCATATATCTATTCTTAGGAACCCTAACATTCCACCCTCCTTACAAATGTTTCATACTTAAAACATATAAAGAAACAAGATGTTATGATTTCCTAAGAAATGTTAGCAACTGGCACCAATATCGATCGTCCATCCATCTAAGTGAAACTTTAATTGGTGGTGGTATTTGTTGGTGTTGGTATACCATTTTGCCACTTGGGTATCCAAATATGCTTTGTTGGATCCACACTTTTACTACTTTATTTTTATAATTTGAATGATGGTGTCACTTGTTCATTGATATCGATGCACCACTTTGAAAACTAGGATGACTATGTTCCTTGATACTGATGCACCACTTTAAAAATTTTGAAGCAAAAGAAATAAGAACAATTTTGATAGTCATAAAATATCTAAAAGTTCTGAACAAATCTCCCAAAAGTGGTAGTTGAGTTCATAAATACAATGGTGTAGAAAAATCCTCAAGCCCCCCTACCTACACATCTTAGACCTGACAACCCAAGAAAACAGTTAACATATTAAATGCAAGAGCATAGGAGCTACAACAAAGGACAATTTCATATTTGGATAATCAATTATAGAAGATTGCATACATCTAGACTTTAGGACTCCTAAGAAAGGATAGATGGCAATAAAATAAATAGTTGCACATCCAAAGGTTTAGAACCATTTAGTGTTAAAGAGCACAAATACATAGATCCTAAAGGAGTTAGTGACTTGAATGAAGACATGACCTAACATGTAGAAGAGTAGTCATTATTGAAATCTCTACATAATTTTAGGGGCAAAATCTCCCCCATTGTAATCTATAAATTGTAATAGTTTTGGCATTGTAAAGGATTGGTAAGTTGTATAACTTTCCCTTCATTTTTTTCTATATAACAGTACTTGGATTCCTAAGTGGTTTTCTAGGAATGCTTTTGATCCCCAACTTCTAGTATATCTTGTAATATTTCATATACATATATACATGTTTGAGACTGTAACTATTTAATTTTTGTTTTGTTTTATGTATATGTATGCATTTATGTATGTATATTGTAGGGTGTGATTAACATATTTTTGTCTTATTTCCTTTATATGCAAACTTTTTCTTAGCATGCTTATAGGAGGAAGTGTTCATATTAGGGCTATAGTTACATTACACTTAGGGATTTTGTGTGGAGGAATATTATTTAGATATTGGCGCATCACCTCTTATTAGCTTAGGTTAGCTTTAGGATTTTTCCTTTTCATTGTATTTATTTTCTATATTTCTCTAACCCTTTTCCCCCCGGAGCTGGTAGATTAGGATTGTGCACTCAAGATCACATCTTAAAAGGATTTGACCTTATAAAAACCTTGGAGCCACCTTATTGAGCCAAATCCTATGCTGTTAGAGTTGCCCTATTGTGTCAATCTACTCAAGGAACTATCATCCTAACCATATAGTCCCTAATATGATAGTCAAGATAATCAAAGAGGACATAAATTTAGTGGCATGTTCGATGGGACCCAACTAAATCATCATTGGCCCCATAATCAAAATAACGATTCTAAATATAGTGAGGGTCCCTATCCATTTGATTGTTCTAGCACCTAAAAATATCACCTAACGACTCTACTCAAGAACAAATATCTAGAAGAAGATAATATAAAAGACACCAAATTGAGATTTTGATGAAGATCTTAGCCTATGAACTTAGAGAGTAAATGTTGTATACACCTGGAAGATCCACTCAAAACAAAGGACTTAGAAGTTATGAATAAAATATCTATCACCAGATCCTTTGTTTTTGCTAACTTGCATGTGCTAAAACATGGCCACTCTTCCACCTAGATGTTTCCCTACATGGAACAAAATAAGCCCCTTGTGACCTCTAGTGTTAATGGATATATGGAATTACATTCCAACATCAGGCTTGAATCATTGCCATATTATAGCAGAGGAGATCTAACAACCATATTGGAGCATCTATAAAACATGGTCTGTTGGTATCAATTGCATAACATTACAAAGTAAAATGTGGTTTTGAAACTATTGGTAGCTTTATTTAGAGGAAAATATCACAATGGGTATAACTTTATTTCTCTCACTCAATTATTGAATGAGGCTAGCTTGTTACCCTATTCATAGATGGATTTAGAGAAAGAGAGCAACCAATCCCAAAAATACAATGTATCACACCCCAACCTCCTTTGACATAGCACCCCACTATTTATTCTAAGGAGAAAACTTATATGCAAGGCCAAATCTCTAGGGTTAAAGCTCAAAATACTTTGAAGGATGGGTTCCATGACTTTTGACCAATTTATAGTAATCTAGGATGAAGAAGCAGTGGACATAGGGATAAAAGAAGTGAGTACTTTAGCACCTAGCTAGCCATATATTGAGTTGTTGGAGTATATTATATTATTTGGTACATGCTAATGTACCCCCATGGTACCTTCATGGTACATATGTAAATATTAGATTAGGGTTGAGTCATAGTTTAGAGTGTGAGTTATATTTCCCCTTTTATATAAATGTGAATGTGTTGGAACTGCACAAGTGTCATGTGAAGTTTTAATGTGTAAGAAATGCACAAGTGTTATGTAAAGTTTTCATGTGTAGGAAATGCACAAGTGTCATATGAGTTAGTGTGCAAGTGTAATTTGAGTCTATGTGCACAAGTGTCTTATATGTAAGAGTGCAAATATGTAATGTAAAGATGTGCACAAGTATCTTAGGTTAGAGTATGCAAGTTATAGAAGTGTAAGAGTCAAGTGTTCATCAAGTATACAAGTTTCAAGTAGAGAAGCCAAGAGTCATAAGACTTGACATATGAAAAGGAATATTCAAGTATCTAAAGAGTCATATTACTATGGATATATTATGGAGATAATACTCCATAAGTAAGCATCACAAATAGTCACGATCATTACTATCATATAATTTTGTAAGAGAAAGAGGAGTAATAAAGATTGCATACATTTTGAGCAATTAATATTGTAAGTTGTTCTTCATGCATAGTTCATGAATGATTCAATATATTTACATTCATATTGTTTTTTATTATTAAATGTTATTTGAGTTATTATAAGTCGTGATATACATATTAATTTGGCCATATTATTCTACTCTTATCATTTTATTGACCTTATTATATTGTGGCTATATTATATTCAATCCTATGATATTTAAATTGTGATATTTGTGGTAGTATTAAGGCTTAAAAAGCCATCAGTGGTATTAGAGCTACCACCAAAATTTGTCTAGATTAAGAGAGTTTATTTTAGCCACTATTACAAAATTGATTTTATCCAATTTGATAAAGTTGATTCAGAGTTTATCTACTTGTTGAGTGATACATTTGCCCAATTGCAAACATACACCAACGGTTAGGACAAGATGTCCTCTCTTGAAAGGGATTCTTGATTCCCCCAAGGTTCTAGTAAGGTTGGTCTAACCTGGTTGACTTATAATCTCATAGTATGAATAAGAAAATAAAGGAAAAATGTTGAAATGTTCAATGCCACATGTTGAGTTATTAATTATGATATTAGGGTTTAATTCAGATTAAATATACTATGAATATCAATTCAATTGTCCTATTCTTGACAAATTTCATAGTAAAACATAAGTAAAAGCAATATTCTAGACTTATTGCCTTTTGATTATGATCTTGAAAAAAAATTCAAAGAGATATTCTAAAACTTAGAGAAATGAAGTGCATATTCATGAAATGAAAGCTTTAGAATATCAAACTAAACTATTCCTAATTTATTCAATTGTCAAAGAAATTCAAAAAAAAAGGATAGGGAAAGAAAGAAAACAAGCCATTGTGATCTTGAAGACTTATAGAAAAATCTATTGCAACAATAAATTCTGAATTAGAATTGATCTTAGTCATGATCAATTATCACACAATCTAAAACTAATATGGTTCCATATTCAAAGGGAAAGAGAGCAAAAAACTAGAATGCATTCGAATGCACCACCATCATCATGTGCAGATTACACTCAAAGTTACAACACTTTGCATTATAGGAAGATATTCATGAAAGTACACTCTCAAATTTTCCTACTGCAAATGATTACAATTACAGTTCCTCAAGTACAATGCGAAGGTGCAAACATCCACCAACTACCAAAGAAAAAAGAAAATTCTAATATTGTCTATCGGTACGGTGGAATATGACCTTTTGTAATGAGGCATGAATGGCTTTAAATTTTCAATTCTTTACAATGGTATTTTAGTGCTTTACAGTTGTATTTTAGTTATCTTCAACTAAGTGGATAGATGATGTGGCGGTCTGTAATTTTTCTTGATTTTGATCTTCAATTTTAGCCATGGATCCTTAACTACTTTGGTGGCTTCCCTTTGAAGCTATGTATGTTGAGTTGTCATGCACCAAGTGGTCAATGTTGGGGAAAAAACATTGGTTAAATTCTACGTTTATGTCATAGCCCTTTCACTTAATTATCAACCCAAGGATATTTGTAAACTTACGATGTACCAAGTAGAGATATACTACAATACTTCTGAGGTGAGTCCGCTAATTCTATAGTTTGGGGGGTGTTGTTTATATAGAATTCATTTCAATCCAAACCACTTAATCTACAAAACGTAAATTTCTAGAAATGAAATCACACCACACTTGTAGGAATGAAAGAAAGTAGTAAATAAATTAAATTGTAGAAAAACAATTGAATGAGGGAAAACAAAATAAATAAACACAACTGAAATGAAATTACAAAAAATTAAGGGAGATGGAGGAATATTGGCCAAGAGTGGGTCCAAGCTCTAGCATATTTCACCCGAAAAAATATGTATGTTGAACTAAATTATAGAACTTCGAATGAATATTATTGCATAAATGAATTTACATTACAATTTGGTTCCTTTGCCATTTTTCTCCTCCTTTTTTAGAGAAGTCTTGTGCGTAAATATATTGCACAAGTTTCTCTGTTGCAATATTTAGATTGTTGTTACAATAACAAATCTCTATCAAATATATGATTACAATAACACACTAATTTTGGATAATTCAGTGTATTTAGAACAAAATTTGTTTGGTGCATTATTCATTTGCAATCCTATTAAATCAAACAACTTTCGGTATTATCTCATTTTCATCACTCATGTTCTGACTTTGGGAAGTCGTTACTCTGTTCCATAAACAAATAGAGTAACTGACGTGTTCATCGGTTAATGGGAGTTAGGCACCATCAGGTTGGGAGTTAGGCACTTCATTTTGCTTATGTGGAGTCAACTATCTTTGACTTCATCAATGAAAAATAAGATGTATTTCTATTAGAGGACGGGAGCAAGGTGCCTTCCTATCGAATATTGGAGTAAGAACCCTTGTTGCTAGAAGATTGGAGTAAGACACCTTCTCGTTGGAAGACGTGAGTAAGGCACCTTTGCGTTGAAATATGGCAGTAAGGCACCTTCCCATCGAAATATGAGAGTAAGGCATCCTTCCATCAAAATACGGGAGTAAGGTGCCTTCCTGTCAGAAGACAAGAGTAAGACACCCTTCTATTTTGTGGTCAAAATCCTTCCTTAACATTCGTTGAACTTCTTTTGAAATGGATGATGCCAGGTCCAAGTGGGATCTCGACATAGTTATGCAAAAAATAACTAAAGTGATAAAATTTACACACAAAGCACACTTTTCACACAAGTCAGGAAACATACACATTTTTACCATTAAATACATATGAATATTTATAAAAAGTACAAATATGATAAAATAATTTCGCATAAAATATTAGAAACATATGCAAAATATGAGCAATTTTGGTGCTCATCATCCCCCCATGCCTAAGGATTATCACGTCCTCATGGAACCTTGTATTGGTAGTCCCTTATTTTATCTACGACCTCCCAGTAAGCCTTATTCCTCTACTTCCTCTTCTTGGTGGTGGCCTTTTCTCTTTCCTTGTCCCGAGGATTTCTCTTCTTGGTGGTTTGTGGGGGTACTGGCCTCTTATTGCGGCTTCTACTAGCATGGGCTGTGCCTAACTGTTTTGCTAGGCCCAACACTTGTGCTTGGTGGTTTTGTGACTTACGTTTTCTGACCTGCATTTTCTTGCATGTAATATACTATAAAGGTAGTGGTCCCTTTATGAAATGTAGGTTGTGTCTCCTTCTAAAGCTCATGATATTGTAGTAAGGGCTCTATGTCTAGGATACTTGATTTTTCCCAAAAAGGAATTCAGGATTCCTCCACTATTTTGACCTTTTGTGATTGGGCCACTTTAGGAGGAAGCTTAACATCTTCAAGTGGTTTTTTACTTCCTTCAAAAAGTGGCTTCTTGTTGGTTGCTTTGCCTTGGGCTATAGCTACCTCTAGGTCAAATACCCCCATCTCCTACAGGTATCTCTCATTTTGGAGGGTTGGTCCCCAAAGGATCCATATATCTCCTAGAACTGCTTCTTAGGAGCAGGATTAATGCTAATCCTAGGCTCTCTGATCACCTTTTTGAAGGCTTTTCTTGTCTTCTTCTCCTCCTTAACCTCTTTTCGAAGCTTATCAAACTACTGTTTCTTGATAAAATCCTTCAAGGACCTGGCCCATACTTCATCTAAATAAGGGGCTAGCTAGGACTTTGCTTTTGTCATGTTGTCCATGGTTCTAGGCTTCTGTACTTCTACAGTTTTGGCCCCAATCTTAGACTTTTGTGCTTTTGTGGTTTTGGCCCTGATTCTACGCTTCTTTTGGGGTGCCCTTATCACTTTTATTTTATACCTTAGTTGCATTTATTGTTCTAGGGTTATTGTGTTCAAGTGTTCTAGGATTTTATCCTTAGGTGTTGGCGGTGTTTTTTCCTTAACGCCAGACGATTATGGTTCCTGGTCGTTTGGTTCTACCTCGGTAGACACATCTTCAATTTTTTGCTCAACTATTGTTGTTTCTTCGACAAGCATTTCTAGTACTTCCCACTCTATCACAGGTGTCTTGACAGATGACTGGCCTACTGATTTATCTGTAGAGTGTGTTGGTTGTTGTGTTGTCTCAGTATTAGCTTCCTGGTTCATTTATTCTTCATCAGGTTTCTCACCCTCATCATCTGAGACCTCAATTACAGGGCACTCTTTTCATAACATGGGGTCCTCCTACTGGTATTTAGATACTCTAGAAAAAGTGGATGAAAGTTCCCTTACCTCTGCTTCCTTCTTTCTAGCATCCAACTTGAATGGACTAGAAGAAATAAATTTCTCCACAGAGTCTAGAGAATTTGTGGGTACTTCCATTGCCTAGTTTGTTTGGGTGGCAGCATCCACCTTTGTTGTCTAGCCGACCTTCAGTTATTGATTTTCTTTTTTAAGTTGTTGCACAACTAGTGTATGGTGTTACCTAGTTCTAGATGCTTTTCTATAGTTGATTTCTTGGACACTCTAAAAAGTATCTCCTTTATCTTGAATTTCCCCTTCTAGATGAAGGCATGTTGTTTTACCTTCTACAGTTGCTTCTATAGATTTCCTTGAGTTTCCTGGATAGAGGGCTCACCACTAGCCAATTTTTGTAGTACCTGGACCATATCATCTTCTGTAATAATCTCAACTTTCTTGCCGTCACTAGATGAGTCATGGATGACCGAGGCTACCAACTACTTCATCCTACTCCTAGTTCTTGGGTAGTCAGTTTCATGAACAGGGGTAAGGATGCTCTACCCGACCTCTTCATTATTTTGTGGAGAGGTGGTCAGTGAGATTTACCCTACTTCCCCTTCAATTAGATCATCCTAGAAGTTAGGTGTTTTTTCTACTAGAGGCTCCTCTACGATTGATGGCTCCAGGAATTAGGGCACCTATTCTACAACTGGTTTTTGTTGGGAGTTAGGTGCTTTGGTCCTCTCTTCTTGTGCCTTTGGTACTTTTTTGTGTGCCTCTATAATTGATTATTGTTAGTATTTAAGTACCTCAAACTTCTCCTTATCTACTTCTAGAACTTCTCTGTGTACACCTATAACTGACTATTATTGTGAGTTAGGTGCCGACCTTTTACTTCTATACCCTTGGCACTCCTCTATGTGCCTTTGCATATTATATTAGGGTCAAAATTAGCCCATGATGTGCTAGGCTGGAGGTCATCCCTACCTGGTATCGTATGGATTCATCTTGTAGAGCATAGGCTAGGTAGAACGAGATATTAATTTTTACTCCATGTAGTAGGTGGTTCAATAACCTCATATGGTTGGCATTCAGGTGTGTATACTTACTTGTTTAAGTAAAGAACCTAGCAATATGGTCAAAAATCTACTACCAAATATCTGGGAGGTCACGTTTCAATAACCTTGAGCACGTCAATTTTGTTGGTAGGTGCCCAAGGAATTGTTCTACGCACTCAACTAGGGATTCTTCCTTGTAGATATAGTCCCCTATTTGAGGAATACCAGTTATGACTGTGACATACTCCTTTGTGACTGGAATTTCCAGTCGGTGTAGTCGAGTGACTTCATTATCCACAAACACAACAAAATTCTCTATCGCTTCCAAGTCCTGGTTTAGGCTTACTAGGCAGCAACAGTCCATCCACCTGGTAGCTTAGAATTGGGTATGAACCTCTTCATTAATTCCTACCACATTATAGGGTTTTGCTCTTCTTCTGACTGTGATTCATCTATTTTCATTCCATTATGGAAAATTCGATCTATATCTACCTCTACAACTATTCTCTGTTCTCTAGGTTTATCTATAATTGTTTTATCATTTCACTACAATAAGGTACCTCTTAAATTGTGGAGGTAGGCACATTCCATTTTGCATGGATAACTATGAGGGTGGCATTTTCCAACAAATGTTTGATATGTCACGTCAAAAAAAGTGGATGATCTATGGTTGGATGTTTTTTCTAATGTTGTTATGACATTATTTTTAGAAATGTTCTAATTATGAAAATAATGTGCATTTAATATAAAATCATGTACGTACCTTATTGGTGATCTACGTGTACCAAGCATGACGATGATTGTGGAGTGTTCTGATTTGTTGTTTCATGACCATCGAAATGACTACGTATTCACCATATGATAAACTTCTTCAAACTGTTCTTCTTGGGTATTGCAAAAAAAAATCATTCAAAGTCTCGTGCTAAAAATAAGAAATATCAATGGTTTGCATGGCATGAAACACATAACTATACTAATTACTATAGAACATGTTAAAATCCTCCGTAGGATTTTGCAATAATTTCCAATAAAAGAATTCATCTTTTTGTCATGTGGGATGCTGATGTGGCTTCAATCACTTCCTAATGCCACCAAATTATTTATGTCGTATATAGATGCTTAATGAAAGGTAGGTGCTTTTTCAATGAGAAATAGGTACCTTATTTGGAATGTAGATAAGCACCTTACTTTAGGTACATGGGATTCAAGAATATTCATAATGAAAGTTAGGTGCCTTCGTCTAGATACATGGGATTTAGACGTCTTCCTAATATAAGTTAGGTGCCTTCCTCCAGATACACAGGAGTTAGGCACCTTCCTCCAGATACACAGGATTTAGACACCTTCCTAATGAAAGTTAGGCATATTTCTCTAGATAAAAGGGAGTCATGTTCCTTCCTAATGGGAGTTAGGTACCAAACCCTAGCATGTGTATCGGGTATTGGTTTCAAATTACTTGATGATAGGTACCTATATCCATTGGATATAAGACATGTGTCGATCTATCATTTTGAAAAATATCGAGTCAAGTGCCTTTATGGGAATTAGGCGCTCTTCCTCATATACAGGATTTTTCAAATGAGTTAGGTGCTTCCCTACATCTAAAAAGTTAGCATCTGTTGGCATGTTCTGCAGTCAACACTTCCTAGTTGATTAGCCTTTCAGTGCTTCCTCGATCTCCATCAACAACTGCTTGTCTGAACATGTAAATGGGTATTTCTCTTATTTCAAATATTTTACACCCATGTACATATTTGGATTGTGACTATTCCATCCATATGGGAACAATCAAGCTTCTACTCCTAGAAAGCTAAAAATCATGTAGGTTTATGGGTCTTGTGCCTATTAGACCTAGGTATCCCAGGTTGCTTACAACATGAATTCAGGGCATCATACTTGCAAAAGCTAAAAATAAAAACTAAAAAGTAATAAGATGCAAGTCAGTGGAATTTGTGCCTGATAGGCCTAGGTTTCCCAAGCTACCTACAAATTGCACTTGGAGTACTATACCTACAAAATATAAATACAAGAAAAGAAAGAAAAATAAAAGAATAATTTTTTTTTTTATGTGGACATTCTTGTCCATCAACTGCTAAAAATTTTAAAAATTTTAATCATATGAGGTCTCTCCCATGCCTATATTGGACTCCATAATAATATTTTTAGATATTTTTTTAAGACCACAACCTATGACCATTAAATTTTAGTATGGTGTTGCTATCATCAATAATTCTGATGTGCACAACACCATTATTGATATGTTCGATCACTTCATATGGCCCCATCCATCATTGCATCAACTTGCCTTTTCACTCCTAAAATCAATAATCATACAACAGTACCCACTCTCCTAATTTGAACTGCTTTAGCCTAATATGGTGGTCATGCCATTATTTCTTTTGTCTCTATATGACCTATGTCCTATGCAGAGCATCTAATCAATGTTCATCCAACTGATTCAGTTGCTTAATCCAATATTTTTGTGCATCATCCAAGCTTAGGTTCAATTCTACTACAGTCATGAGGGTTCTAATTTTGAACTCGATGGACATCATTACATTATTCCCATACACCAATTAGAAAGTTGTAAAATCGGTAGTTGTTTTCCATGCAGTCGTATAGGCCCATAATGCCTATGGCAACCTCATAGCCCAATATTTTATATTCTACTACATAATTTTCATGAGGCTATTATACAAATCTCCATTGGTGACCTCTACCTATCCATTTTCTTGAGGATGATAAGGGGTGGTCTTGTTATGCCTGATCCTATATTGTTGCATGATTTCCTAAATCAATATTGAGGTGAATTGGGGACCCTGCTCAATAGTGATCTCTATAGGTACTCCAAACCTTGTGAAGATATGTGAAAATAATAAGTCTACTACAAACTTCTCCTTTGAATCCCTTAGTATCTCTACTTCAACCCACTTGGTTACATAATTAGTATAAACCAAAATATACCATTTTCCTGTTGATTATGGGTTCATTGGCCCTACGAAATCCATCCCCCATTTATCAAGTGGTTCAATGTGAACGTGTGGTTGGAGTGGCATCTCATCTCTGAATGTTGGTCTACCCATACTTTGGCATTGATCACACTGATTTGCATATTTGGTTGTATCATTGAATAATGAAGGTTAGTAATATTTGATCCGCAATATCTTGAACACAGTCCTTTTTCTTGCAAAATGGCCACCACAAGGTTCATCATGATAGGATTTAAGGATTTTTTAAAACTCATGCTCAGCAAAACATCTCCTCATGATTTGATCAAGCCTTGTATTAAACAAACAACCATTAGTCCATGAGAAGGTTGCACTCTTATCTATTAATGTTTGATATTCATGGGGTGAGAGTGCAGGGGATACTCTACCAGTGGCTAAGTAATTATCCATATTTGCATACCATGGTGTTTGTTCACTCAGAGAGAAAAGATGTTCATCTAGGAATTGGTATTCTATAGTTGAATAGTCTAGAGGTGTTAGCCTTGACATAAAGTTAACAACCATATTATCCTTGGTTTTTCAATGATGGTAACATCAAACTCTTGCAGGAGTAGAAGCCACCTGATTATTCTACCATTAATTGTAGGTTTTTTCATCAGATATCTAATTGTTGCATGGTTAGTGTGTACAAAGACCTTGTGCCCTGTAATGTAGTGGTAAAATTTGTTGATGGTATGGAAAACTGCAAGGAATTCCTCCTTAGTGATAATGTAGTTTAACTCAGTCCCAGTGAGATGCTTGCTAACATAGTATATGGTATAAAACTCTTTGCCATATTTCTATCCTAGAACTACCCCTATAACATTGTTAGATGCATTAGAATATAAATGGAAGAGGATGGCCCAATTTGGGCCTCACAGTACTAGAGTAGTGATCAACTTCTCCTTTAGAATCTAAAAGTCTTTTTCACACTCCTATGTCCAAACAAACTCTACATTTTTGGAGAACGAAGTGTGTAGTGGTCTAGAAATCTTGCTAAAGTCTGCTATGAATCTCTTGTAATACCCAACATAGCCAAGAAAGCTCATGCCATATCTTTGTGTTGTAGGACTAGGAAGATCTTTAATAAATTCAATATTTTTCTTGTCCACCCTTATCCCTCTAGCAGAGATGTGGTGCCCTAGAACAATTCCTTCTTGCATCATCATGAAGCACTTTTCATTGCTCGAGGACAAGTTGGTCTCTTCACACCACTGGAGTACATGTTATAGTTTGGTCATAGACTATTGAAAGGTTACACTATACACAATGAATTCATCCATGTATATATCCACTACGTCTCCCATCATATCAAAAAAAATGCTCAACACTACCCTCTAAAAAGTGGTTGGTGCATTGCACAAATCGAACGATATGACTCTATAAGAAAATGTACCCCTGGGATAAGTAAATATTGTCTTATCCTGATATTCTTCTCCAATCTAGATCTGGTTATACCCACTAAATCCATATAGAAAAGATAAGTACTTCCTTCCTGCCAGTGTATCAAGAACCTGGTCAGCAAAAGGCAATGGGAAGTGGTCCTTTTTAGTTGCTTTGTTCAACAATCTATAGTCAACACAGATCCACCACTTCCCATTATTTTTGGTAACCACCACCAGGGGTGACATCCACTCATTGTCATATATGAGATAAATGAATTTAGATAATAAGAGTTTCTACAACTTTACCTTGACTATCTCCTTCATGGTAGGGTTCATTCTTCATTGTGGCTACCTGATCAGAATTCCTTGTTATTCCAATTAAATATGATGGGTACAAGTTTTTTTAGTGATCCCTCTCATATCTAAATGATACTAGATAAGATACTATTGATGCCTAGTCATTATATCTTTCAATACTTTTAGTTGAGTTGGCATCAACTCACTATCGACATTCAAAATTTTTCTAAGCTCAATCTGAATTTGTTTTACATGGTGGTCTTGGTTGCCTACCAATGATGACTCTGGAGAAATATGGGAGGATTCTCCCTGGAAGGAATTTGTAATGATTCTATCCTCATCAACCTCATTCTCCAACTCCATAAATTCCATTCTAGGCTTCACCATTGATAATGTTTCACCATCCTGATTTTCCCAGATTGGCTCTCCTAATGTGTCAACGGATTGTACAGGTGGAGATATGGTCAGATTTTTAATATTTCAACCATCTAAAATGGTCATCTATCCATTTTGGTATCTTATATATGCATCTATTATTTCTAGCTAAGGCCTTCCTAGGATGAGTGGATAGCCCCCCAGTACAAACTTTGACTGTAGTACCAAAACATTTGCAGGGTATTTCCATGCATCCATTATCACAATGATATCCTCCAATATTCCATCTAGTGACACAATTGATCTATCATCCACCTATAGTATGGTCATGGTAGGCTTCAATCCTATGAGCTTAAGCTTCTGCATGGTCTCCTTTGGCATCATGTTGATGGTTACTCCCAGTTCCACTAAAGTGTTGGTCAATAAGTGGCCACCAATATTCACTGTTAGAACTAGGCTACATGGGTTTGCATATTTGAGGTGGTAGATATTTTCTAGCACGCATTCCTCACATGATTTACTCTAAATTTTGGATATAAATAAGCCAATGTTGCTTTATTCTCTTGCTCATTCTTTGCTAGTAGGAAAGTATCCATTTGCAATTCTAGGGAAGATAACATTTTGCTCTTCAAGTCCTCCAACATGTTGCCTATATCTATCTTTGTGACTCAGGTTCTTGAGTTAGTGATCCTGGAGGTTGGTTTACCTTTTCTTCAAGAATAATTCTGACATAGTTATCGCATTTTTGATATCGGGTGTTGGTAAATATATCCTCCAAATATCATATTCAACACTTCAAGAGATTCACTACTGAGTCCCCTTAATAATATGCTTCTGAGGAACTTATCACTTATCTTCGCATGGGAAGATATTTGTAAATTGAAACTAAATCTATCCTAGTACTCCTCCAATGATTCATATTCCTTTTGCATCATGTTCATGACTTCATCTCTTGAATCTCATGCTCTACCAAAATCTTGGTATTGTTCTAGGAAGATCTTTTCATATACTACCAAGTACTAATCTGCTTGTTCCCCAAGCTAATGAACCAAAACAAGGTTGAATCATCCAGTGTTGAAGAAAACAATTTCAACTTCTAGGTGTCCATCTTATAGTCCACAAACCTACACAATACATGAAACTTGAACAAAAATAGGTTCAAATATTCTGTGGATAATCCTTTGAAGGTAGTAATGTGGGCAAGGGATATGTTCTTCATTTTTGTTTCTCCCCTAGCATCTTCTATTGGGAAGCTAAATCTAGTTGATGTCTCTTCTACCTTAGCCATTTTTTAGGAAATGTGGTCTCTAGATCTATTATCCTTGAATTAATTTCTAAGGCTTTCCAGTCACTCTAAGTTTTCTGCATAAGAACTTTTAGATTAGCTGGTGAAATGGTTCTGTCCTAAATAGTTTTCCACTACTATTCATACAGTCGATCCTCTTCATATGAGATTATTTTAAACAAAGTATTATGTCTTATCCACTCTTCACTTAGGTTTGGATGATTTGGTACAGAAGAGCTTTATGAAAAAATTGATTGCTCAATATAATGCACTGGTCAAAGTAACTATGGGGACACTATTTAAGGTTCAAATTCTATAGTTGATTTAGAGTTTTTCTATGGGTTCTTGTTTTTAAGAAAATAAGTGTTTGGTCCTTTGTTTCTCGATGGACTCTTGCAATATTGAATGAAAACATTTTGTAGGCTTGAATCATAATTCCTATAGAACTTGGTATTGTAATGGTATCTACTATTGGCACATCCCCGACAATAACATCAAAATTTTGGGGTAAAAATATTGGTTAAATTCTATGTTGATGTCACAACCCTTTCACTTAATTGTCAACCTAGGGATGTTTGTAAACTTGCGATGTACCAAGTAGAGATATACTACAATACTTCTGAGGTGAGTCTGCTAATTCTACATTTTGGGGGTGTTTTTTATATAGATTCATTTCAATCCAAACCAATTAATCTAAAGAACATAAATTTCTGAAAATAAAATCATACCACACTTGTAGGAATGAAAGAAAGCAGTAAATAAATTAAATTGCATAAAAACAATCGAATGTAAGAAAATAGAATAAATAAACACAATTGAAATGAAATTACATAAAATTAAATGAGAGGGGAGGAATACTGGCCAAGAGCGGACCTAGGATCTAGCATATTCTGCCCAGTACAATACGTATGCCAAACTAAATTAGAGAACTTTAAATGAATATTATTGCATAAATGAATTTATATTATAGTCTAGTTCCTTTGCTATTTTCTCCTCTTTCGGAGAAGTCTTGTGCGTATATATATCGCACAGGTTTTTCTATTGCAATATTTAGATTGTTGTTATAATAACAAATCTCTATCAAAGATATAATTACAATAACAACACACTAATTTAGGACAATTCGGTGTATTCATAATAGAATTCATTTACTACATAATTTGTTTAATCCTATTAAATCAAATGATTTTCAATCTTATCTTATTGTCGTCACTCGTATTCTACCTTTAGGAAGTCGTTACTCTATTCCATATGAAAATGGAGTAGCTAACATGTTTGTCAATTAATGGGAGTTAGGTGCCATTAGGTCAAGATTTAGGCACTTCGTTCTGCTTGCGTGGAGTCAACCATTTTTGACTTCATCAATGAAAATAAGGTGCATTTCTATCGGAGGACGGGAGCAAGGTGCCTTTCCATCAAAGACGGGAGTAAGGCACCTTGCCACCAAAATATTAGAGTAAGGCGCCTTTCCATGAAAAGACGAGAGTAAGGCATCTTCCTATCGAAATATGGGAGTAAGGTGCCCTTCCATTGAAATATGGGAATAAGGCACCTTCCAATCGGAATATGGGACTACGGTGCCCTTCTATTTCGTGGTCAAACTCCTTCCTTAAGATTAATTGAACTCCTTTTGAAATGTATGATGCCAGGTCCAAGTGGGACCTCGACGTAGTTATGCAGAATGTTGGAAATATTAAGTATATTTGTTGTCATTGATGTCAAAGGTAAAATGGTTGAGATTTATATTCAAGGTTGAAATAATAAAATGCAAGAAAAATATCATAAAATGATTCAAGAGGCATAAATATTGATTTCAAAGGTACAATAGTTGTCAAGGCAAAAATATTTTCCATGGTTATGTCAGCAAGAAGAAGACCAAGGTTTAATATTTCCTTGTGGGCCAAATTTTTAAAAGTCTTATTATAATATTTTTTTCAAGATTATAATATTGTCATAAGGTTTTTGGTTCCAACGTCAATTTGAAAGCAAGGTCTAAACTCCAATTCAAGCATGTGAGTTGACTCAACTAATAACATTGAAGTGCATATATATATATATGAAAGACAAATGGTTGTACTTCTTCCAACTCCTGTGTGCCCTAATGTTTATGCTTTAATATTTTGATGTGAAAATCGATTATTATCTTGTGCTATGGTTGAAGGAGAATGAACGGTAGAAGTATAGCATTTTAAGAAGGGTACAAGTGCTAAAAATTAATATACTTCATGTGCCTAAGATGTTTCCAACCACCTAGGGTGGCCCAGTGGTTGGCTAGTTGGTGTGAGTTCTATTACAACAGAGATTTTACATTTGAAACCCTCTAACATACTTTTAGCTGTGAGTATTGAATACTGGGTAACATAGATTACAAATATATTTGAAACCCCCAATATTTGGTGTTACTAGTTATAGTAGTGTAGCTGATTGAAGGCATTTGTGTGACCGTTGGCACTTGGAGGTCGCGGGTTCGAATTGCAACAGTTTTAAGGTACACAATTTTTTTTTTTATTAAACCTACATGCATTTGTGACAATGAAGAAAGGTGTTTGATTTAATTTTATTAAAGAGCCTAGTGGGAGATGTTTGGTGCATGCATTGGATTAATCTAAAAAATATTTTATAAGGTTTATGAGAAGTGGGAGTTGTGTAATATATTGGTGTTGGTTATAATTTACATATTATTGTCAGAAGGGTTTGTTTTTCAAAGGAGTTTTATGGTGTATAAAGTTATTTTATATTTGTATTATTGTCCAAGTGTAGAAGGGTTTAGGTTGATAATTTTGAAAGAGAGAGTTACAAGGTGTATTGAGTCTTTTCATTGTTTGTAATTTTTACTTGATATTTTTGAGGGTTTGGTTTATAATTGAAGGCATTATCTTGAGAAACCAAAGGAGATTTATAGAGGATTATTTTTCAGAAATTATAGTACACGTAATTTGAGAAGAGGTTCATGTGAAAATGGTCTTTCTAAAGTTTTGAAGTGCATGAAAAGAATATTATTTGAGATAGGTTCTTAAGAGGCACATCATCTTTAAGGTATTGTTGAGGTATGTTTATTTAACTTATTTTTAATGTGGTTGTGTTTTGAGAAAAGTATTGTGAAATCTTAAGGTGGGGATATAAGTGAATTTTTGAAAATATAAGAGATAGAGTTTGAGAACAAAGTATGCATTATTGTTGAATGGTTGTGGATATATGTGCTTGGTTTTTTGAACAAGTTGCACTTCATTTTTGAATTATATTGGAAACACATGTGCTAGGGTTTGTGAAAAAATTGTGCTTCATTGTTAAATGAGATTGGAAACACATGTGCTAGGGTTGAGAGCAAGTTTTGTGCATAATATTGATTGATATTGGGATAAACTTGCAAAGGTCAAAAAATATATTTGTGAAGTAATTTGTGCATTGGCCTTGAGTGATACTTGGAAATAACATATTGTGAAATTGAATTGCATATCATTTTCTATGTGTTCTTGAACAAGAATTCTGGGTAGAATATGTCTGAAGTAATTTGATCAAATCATGTGTTATGAGCAAGTTTTGAGAATGTGTTATGAGCAAGTTTTGAGAATGTGTTATGAGCAAGTTTTGAGCATGTGTTAGTGCATATTTGAGCAAGTCTCGTGAGAAGTCTTAAAATAGGTTTGGGCAAGAGTTGAGAGCAAATTTGAGCAAGCCTTGTAAGTAGGCTTGGTGTAAATTTGGTTAGATTTGTGAGAATGTTTTATTACTAATTTTAGAAAGCCTTGTGAGTAGGCTTGGTACAGATTTGGGCAGATTGAGTAGGTTTGATAAGAAAATTTGAGCAATTCTTGTGTGTAGACTTGAAGTAGATCTGAGCAGAGTTAAAATCCAGTTTTTGTAAATATATTTGATCAAGTCTTATGTAAAGGCTTAAATAAGAGTAGATCTGAGAGGAGAGGTGTCTCCTGTGGATAGAGATCCATTAACTAGATCTGAGAGGAGAGGTGTCTCCTATAGATAGATATCCATGAACTAGAGTTTAGGGGATAGAGTTCTCCCGTGGATAGAGATCCACAAACTTGAGCATAGGGGATTGGTATCTCCTTTATACAGAGGTCCAACAACATTGTAATAAGGATTTGGTTCCCAAGAGATTTTTTGAGAAAATTTAGAAGAAATATTTTCTCCGTGGATGTAACCCACATTGGGTGAACCACGTTAAATATGTGTTTCTTGTGTGTGATGATATGTGCATTGCTTTGCTACTACTATTGATGATATTTGTTAACACTACTTTGGAAAGATATTGCAATTGATAACATTGGATAATATTGTTTTTGAAAGAAAAGAAAAAGTTTATCTTATACTATTCATCCCTCCCTCTCTCAATATAATCTTGTGTTCTTCAATTGGTATCAAAGTATGATCCTTCAAAACATCTAACAACTTGAAGGAAGGTCTTACAAGAACACATAATGGCCACTAAAATTATAGAGGTTTCTCCTATGATTGGAATCAACAAAAGAGACTCATAATTGGATGACTTAGAGAAGGAATTTACTGCTACTCTAGTTGAATTGGAGGTTCAAGTACAAAAGAATAAAGAAACAAAGACAATGTTTCTAAAATATCTCAATGACCTAAAGTTTAAATTTTAAGAGACAAGAAGAATTGAAGAAGTAATGATTGAGAAATTAAAGGCAAAAGAGTTGGAATGTGAAAAATTGGAAAATGAGATTATCTCTTTGAGAAAGGAAGTTGAAAATTCTAGAAGGAAGTCGCAACAAGAAATAAGGTTACAAAAGTAATAATCAAGCTCAACAGGGATATCAAAGAAAGCAACTGATGATGGACCCATGACCTATGTTGATGAACTAAAAAGGAGTAAAAACACCAAGAAGGAAGAGAGCAAAGAATCATCATGGACAAAAGTCAATTACAAAAATAAGACCATATCATCCAAGGAAATCAAACAAGTTTCAATACTTCTTCCATGGTTATTTTTTCTTATGTAATGAATATGGTCATAAAGTTGTACATTGCATGATCAATATGAAAAATGATGTTAGAAATTTCAATTCATTTACACCTCTCATGAATAGCAACATCATATGTTACAAATGCAATAATTTTGGGCACAAAGCCAAATGGTGTAAAATAGTGTTTCCTAAATCAAGCAAAAAGAGGGAAGATCAAAAGGTTCAAAAGGATACAACCTCAAAAGTTTAGAAAAAGAAAGCGAAACAAGAAAAAGAGAAGTCAATGTTGGTACAAACAACTCTTCATGTACAAGATGAGAGAAACCAGTGGTATGTTGATAGTGGTTGTTCAAGCCATATGACAGGTGACAAAAGTAAATTTCTTTCTCTTCAAGAAATCAATGGAGGATCAGTAAAATTTGGTGATAATGCTTTAGCTAAAATTATTGGAAAAGGTACTTTGAGTTTAGGTAATGGAAAATCAAAAACATAAAATGTGTTGTATGTTAAGGGATTGAAGCACAATTTACTAAGTGTAAGTCGGCTTAGTGATCAAGGGCACATAGTCACTTTTCATCCAAATGGATGTGAGATCAGGATATCCAAGACATAAAATCTTGTTGTAGATATCAGTATAACTATGAACAATCTCTACCTGTTAAGTGAGATTAAAGGAGAAAAATATTTTTTATCACAAGAAGATGAGAGCTAGTTATGGCATAGAAGAATGGGTCATCTGAAATTTGACAACATAGTAAAAATAAGAAAAAAATAGGTATTCAAAGATTTACCTAGGATAAAAAGACCCCCAAGTACAATTTGTGCACAATGTCAACATGGTAAGCAAACAAGAACAAGTTTCAAGTCAAAAGAGTTTTCTTCATCCCAACCATTGGAACTAGTTCAAACTGATTTATGTGGTCCTACAAGGACAAAGAGTTTACAAGGTGAAATTTACTTCATGCTATTTATAGATGATTTATCTAGAATGACTTGGGTAACCTTCTTAAAATAAAAGTCATAAGCTTTTGAAAAATTCAAGACATTCAAGGTTCTAGTAGAAAATGAAATAGGTAAAAATATCAGGTGTTTAAGATCATATAGAGGAGGAGAATTCACTTCAGGTGAATTCATAAAATTATGTGAACAACATGGAATCAAAAGAGAGTACTTAGCAGCAAGGACTCCACAACAATATGGAGTAGTTGAAAGAAAAAAATAGAACTATTGAGAATATGGTTAGAGCTATGCTAAATGAGTCTAATATTTTAGATGGTTTTTGGAGAGAGGCAGTTCATACAACTGTTTATATCATCAATAGAGCTCAAGTAAGAGTAAATCATCATAAAATACCATATGAGCTTTGGAAGGGAAGACCAACTACTATGAAGTATTTCAAAGTTTTTGGGAGCAAATGCTACATTAGAAGAGAAGAGAAAAATTTGGGTAAGTTTGATTCAAGGTGCGATGAGGGTATTTTCCTTGGCTATTCCACAAAGAGCAAAGCCTATAAATGCTATAATAAAATATCACATACAATTGTGGAAAGTACAAATGTAAGAGTTGATGAAGAAATAGGGCCAAGAGAACCAGATCAAGAGATTGTATATCAAGAAGGAGAAAGTTACCAAGAAGAATTAGGTGAAGAATCAGAAGAAGATGAAACACAAAGAACACCACCTAAGACACCATACTAGTATGCGCAAAAGAATTATCCAAGAGATCTGATTATTGGGAATCCATATGAAATACAAACAAGGAGGAAGATAATAGGAACATGTGAACATACAAATATTTCTTTTTTATCTACAAATTGAGCCTAAGGATTTAAATGAGGCAAGAGAAGATAAATATTGGGTCAAGTCAATGGATGAAGAGTTGGATCAAATAGAAAAGAGTGAGACTTGGGAACTTGTCCCATGACCAAAATATAAGAATGTAATTGATACTAAATGGGTTTACAAAAATAAGTTAAATAAAGATGGCCAGGTAGTCAGAAACAAAGCAATATTGGTATGCAAAGGCTATGCACAAGTTTAAGGAATTGATTTTGAAGAAACATTTGCTCCTATTGCACGTCTTGAGGCCATAAGAATATTTTTAGCATTCTCAAGTTTTAGAAACTTTAAAGTATATCAAATGGATGTAAAATTAGCTTTTCTCAATGGTTTCTTAGCAGAAGAGGTCTACATTGAGCAACCTAAGGGTTTCATCCTAACAAATAAACCATATTATGTATGTAAATTAAAGAAGACTCTTTTTGGACTAAATAAATCCCCTAGAGCTTGGTATTCAAGGTTGGATAAGTATCTTCAAGAACAAGGTTTTAGAAAAGGAATAACTGATATCAATTTATACATTAGAAATGAAGGAAATGACTTGTTGATTATGGTGGTCTATATGGATGATATCATTTTTGGAGGCAGTAATGATAAGATGTGTCAAAAATTTGCAAAGTGCATGCAAAATAAATTTGAAATTTCAATGCTTGGTGATTTGTTCTTCTTCCTTGGATTGCAGATTTCATAATTAAAAAAAAGGTATATTTCTCTCATAAACCAAGTATATAAAAGAAATGTTGAAAAATTTTAGACTGGAGGATTGTAAACTAGTGAGTACCACCATGGTTACATGATGCAAGTTGTGTAAATATGATGAATCTCTTGAGGCAAATCAAACATTGAATAGATCCATGATTGGAAGTTTACTATATGTCATAGCTACAAGATTAGATATAATGCAGGTAGTGGGATTAGTGGTAATATTTCAAGCAACACAAAAGAAAACACATGTACAGGTAGTAAATAAAAACCTTAGGTATCTAAAAGGAACTATGGTATCCTACGGGAAATAATTTCACTCTCACAACATACATAGATGTGGATTGGACAAGCAATATTGATGATATAAATATTACGATTGGAGAAGCATTCTTTCTTGGAAATTATTTAGTCTCTTGGCTATGAAAAAATAAACATCAATCTCCTTATCTACAATATAATTAGAGTACATTGCAGTAGTTGCTTGTTGTACATAGGTTTTATGGATGAAGTAAACTTTAAAAGACTTCAAAGTAGAGCATGATCATCCCATATCCATACTTTGTGATAATACAAGTGCCATAAACATTTCAAAGAATCCAATGATGCATTCAAGGACCAAGCACATTCCAATAAAATATTATTTTTTGAGAGAGCAGGTGATGAATCAATGAGTAAAATTGGAATATATTACTATAAAGGAATAGATTGTGGACATATTTACTAAGCTAGTTCCAAAGGAAATTTTTGAGTATCTTAGAGGAAATTTGGGAGTAGTCTTACTCCCATCCCAAACTTGATCACCTCAAGGAGAGGAGGTGGTGAGGGGGCTAAGCTAAGAGTCTTATTTTTAGCCCCAAAGGGTCCCTTTATCATTTATGTCAAAGAGGGAGAGTTTTAGTAAGAGGGAGAGAAATCAGTAAGGGGAAGAGAAATCAGTGAGGGGGAGCAGCTGCTCAAGGGGAGCAGATTTGGAATCTAGTGGTAGTAAAAGAAAATATTTTAGAAGGGTTGCCATCAATGAAAAAGGGGGAGATTGTTGGAAATATTAATTATATTGGTTGTCATTTATGTCAAAGGTAAAATGGTTGATATTTATCTTCAAGGTTGAAATAATAAAATGTAAGGTAAATATCATCAATGGATTCAAGGGGCAAAAATATTGATGTCAAAGGTTCAATAGTTGTCAAGGCAAAAATATTTTTCATAGTTATGTTAGCAAGAAGAAGACCAAGTTTTAATATTTCCTTGTGGGCCAAAGTTTTAAAAGTCTTATTATAATATTTTTTAAAATTATAATATTGTCATAAGGTTTTTGGTGCCAACGTCAATTTGAAATCAAGGTGTAAACTCCAATTCAAGCATGTGATCTGACTTAAATAATAACATTGAAGTGCATATATATATGAAAGACAAATGGTTGTACTTATTTCAACTCTTATGTGTGCTAATGTTTATGATTTAATCTTTAGATGCAAAAATCGATTATTATCTTGTGCTAAGGTTGAAGGACATCGAACAGTAGAAGGATAGCATTTTTAGAATGGTGCAAGTGTTGAGCATTGATATACTTCATGCGCTTGAGATGTTTCCAACCACCTGGGGTGGCCCAGTGGTTGGCTGACTAGTGTGAGCGTTGTTACAGTAGATGTTTTAGGTTCAAAACCCTCTGACTTCCTTTTGGCTATGAGCATTGAAGGTTGACTAACATAGATCAGAGATATATTTTATGCCCCCCATATTTGGTGCTACCTCCTACGGTAGTGCAGATGGTTGAAGGTGCTTGTGTGAGTGTTAACTCTTGGAGGTCACAAGTTCAAATTGCAATAGTGTTAAGGTACATGAAAATTTTATTTTATTAAACCTACATGCATTCGTGATAGTGAAGAAAGGTGTTTGATTTAATTTTATTAAAGAGCCTAGTGGGAGACGTTTGGTGCATGCATTGGATTAATCTAAAAAATATTTTATAAGGTTTATGAGAAGTGGGAGTTGTGTAATATATTGGTTTTGGTTATAATTTGCATATTATTGTGAGAAGGGTTTGTTGTTGAAAGAAGGAGTTTTATGGTGTATAAAATTATTTGATATTTATATTATTGTCTAAGTGTAGAAGGGTTTAGGTTGAAAATTTTGAAAGAGGGAGTTACAAGGTGTATTGAGTCTTTTTATTATTTGTAATTTTCACTTGATATTTTTGAGGGTTTGGTTTATAATTGAAGGCATTATCTTGAGAAACCAAAGGAGAGTTATAGAGGATTATTTTCAGGAATTATTGTGCACATATTTTGAGAAGAGGTTCATGTGAAAAGGGTCTTGCTAATATTTTGAAGTGCATGAAAAAAATATTATTTGAGATAGGTTCTTAAGAGGCACATCATCTTCAAGGCATTGTTGAGGTATGTTGATTTAACTTATTTTCAAGGTGGTTGTGTTTTGAGAAAAGTATTTTGAAATATTAAGGTGGAGATATAAGTGAATTATTGGAAATATAAGAGATAGAGTTTGAGAATAAAGTATGCATTATTGTTGAATGGTTGTGGAAATATATGTGCTTGGGTTTATGAACAAGTTGTACTTCATTGTTGAATGATATTGGAAACACATGTGCTAGGGTTTGTGAAAAAATTGTGCTTCATTGTTAAATGATATTGGAAACACATGTGCTAAGGTTGAGAGCAATTTTTGTGCATAATCTTGATTGATATTGGGATAAACTTGCAAAGGTCAAAAAATATATTTGTGAAGTAATTTGTGCATTGGCCTTGAGTGATACTTGGAAAGAACATATTGTAAAATTGAATTGTATATCATTTTCTCTATATTCTTGAACACAAATTATGGGTAGAATATGTCTAAAGTACTTTGATCAAAGCATGTATTATGAGAAATTTTTGAGCATGTGTTAGTGCATATTTGAGCAAGTCTTGTGAGAAGACTTGAAGCAGGTTTGGGCAAGAGTTGAGAGCAAATTTGAGCAAGCCTTGTGAGTAGGATTGGTGCAGATTTGGGTAGATTTATGAGAAGGTTTTGTTGTTGATTTGAGAAAGCCTTGTGAGTAGGTTTGGTGCAGATTTGGGTAGATTGAGCAAGTATGGTAAGCATATTTGAGCAAGTCTTATGTGTAGACTTGAATTAGATCTGAGCAGAGTTAAGAGAAGGTTTTGGTAAATATATTTGAGTAAGCCTTATGTAAAGGCTTGAAACATAGTAGATCTTAGAGGATAGGTGTCTCCTGTGGATAGATATCCATGAACCAGAGCTAAGAGGAGAGGTTTATCCCGTGAATAAATATCCACAAACTAGATTTGAAGGGATAGAGTTCTAATGTTGATAGAGATCCATAAACTTGAGCATAGGGGATTTGTGTCTCCTTTGGAAAGAGGTCCATAAACATTGTAATAAGGATTTGGTTCCCAAGAGATTTGTTGAGAAAATTTAGAAGAAATATTTTTTCTATGGATGTAACCCACATTGGGTGAACAACATTAAATATGTGTCTCTCTTGTGTGTGATGATATATGCATTTCTTTTCTACTACTATTGATGATATTGGTTAGCACTGCTTTGGAAAGATATTGCAATTGATAACATTGGATAATATTATTTTGGAAAGAAAATAATTTTTTTATCTTATATTGTTCACCCCCCTCTCAATATAAGATTGTGTTCTTCACTTAATCCCCTCAACTATGGTTCATGGAACTCTATCTGAAGAACAAAATATTATATTGAGAGGGGGGTGAACAGTATAAGACCACTTTTTACTTTTGTTTCCAAATAAATATATGCAATGTATAGATAGCAATATTAATAGTAGTAATCAAAGTAATGTACAAAACACCACACATAATAGAAACACCATAAGTTACGTGGTTCACCCAATGTGGTCTACTCCATGGAGAAAATATTTCACTAAAATTTTCTCGATAAAACTCTTGGGAATCCTTTCCCTATTACAATATTTATGGACCTCTGTCCAAAAGAGACACCAATTCCCTAAATCAAGTTCATGGATCTCTATCCATAGGAGAACTCCTTCTCCTCTGCTCTGGCTGGTGATCCTCTAGAATACAACTGCCTCCACTACAATAGCTTGTGGATCTCTCTCCACTAAATAATCTTGTCCCAACTTAGAATACATGTCTTCACTACCCTGGCTAATGGATATCTTTCCACTAGAGACTATCGTTATCTCTGCTCTGTCACCTCCAAAGCTTTGTATCAAATTTGCACTAAACACAATCCTTCGATCTAGCACAAATATGCTCAATATCTATCTCTGGTATGGTACAAATCTATCCTCAAATCCACACCAAAATCTACTCTTAAATCTACACTAAACACAGTACTTCAGTCTAGCACAAATCTATCCTCAATCTCTATCTCTGGTCTAGTACAAATCTATCCTTAAATCTACACCAAAATCTACTCTCAAATATGCACTAAACACATTCCTTCGGTGTAACACAAATCTATCCTCTATATCTATTTTCAAGGCTTAACTCAAGGCTTAATTCAACTCTGCTGGATCTACCCCAAACCTTAAATCAAGGTTTTGAATAAATCAATCAACTCTGCTCTCAAGTCTTCTCAAATACTTATCTCAAATTTTCCTTGCAAGATTCCACAAAAACTCACACTAATTTGTCCACAAGTCCTCTCTAGAACTTTCTCAAATCTGCTCAACAAGTCCACTCAGAACTTATCCAAATCTGCTCAACAAGTTCACACAGAACTTGTCCAAATCTGCTCAACAAGTCCACACAGAACTTGTCCAAATCTTCTCAACAAGTCCACACATAACTTGTCCAAATCTGCTCAACAAGTCCACATAGAACTTGTCCAAATCTGCTCAACAAGTCCACATAGAACTTGTCCAATCTCATAGAAATATAAAGAGAATTTTTAGAGACTCAATATATTCTATACTAATCACAATGCTCAATTACTTTCAATCACTCTCTTAGAAATATAAGGAGAATTGTTAGAGACTCAATATGCTTCTATTTCAACTCAATGCTCAATCACTTTCACAACTCAATTTAGAATATAAAATATTTTATTTTATGGAACTTGAACAATCACTTCACACATCCACTTGACTAGGCTCAACAAACTCTACCCAACCAATCACTCAATGAAACACTCCTTTCTCACAAACCCTAGTCCAGGCATGTAAACACCAACTCAAAATGTTTCCAATAATGCTCAGCAATAAATCTCACATAACAATGATACTCATGATATTTTCAAACCCTAGTTCAAGTTCTTTGCTCAACAAATCACTTCAACAACAATGTTTATAGCAATGATAATCAAAACCTAGTTCAAGTTCTTTGCTCAACAAATCGCTTCAACAACAATGGTTATAAAGAAATCTTCACATAACAATGATACTCAAACCCTAATTCAAGTTCATACAACCAATGGTTTCAACAATAATTCTTATCAAACAAGATTTAACAATAATTCTTTATTTCAGAAAACCTTGAAGCATTCACTCAACACACTCAATAAGGAAACCCTAATCAAGTCCTTTTCACTCCAAACTTATTTTTCAAAAAACCAACCAATCAACTTAACTATGGAAGAATGTGCTCATACATTTTTCTTGATGATAAGGAGTAGACCTCACAAATCTGCCACAACCATAAAACACTTCTTTACCAAACTCAAGAAGTTTAGAATACAAAAATATTATACCAATATTTCCTTAAAGATATTCCTTGGACAAAAATATAAGCAATACCTTATTTCTTCCCTTTCTAAATTATACTCAATAAATCATACATAACAAAATACTTGGAAACACCTTATCAAATCCAATCTTAGAATAGTGACCAACACCCTAATAAATCAACCACTCTTAAAATAATATCCACCACCATAGGATATTAACAAATTTCATAATATTCACCACTATAGAATATCAACCATTCTTAATAATATTCACCACTATACAATATTGACCAGACTTAATAATATTTACCACCATAGAATATTAACCAAACACTTTTCACTCCATGCATAAAACCTATGAGCAAACAATATTAAAAATTTAATTTTTCCAAAGCTTATAACTCCCTTGCAACCTTAGAACCAATAATAAACATGCAAAATTAATTTTTAACTTGCCCAACCAACCTCCGAAAATTTTGGAGATTAAACACCTTGTGTACCTTGTATTCCCCACCAAAAGGGGATTCGGCGTGACTCGATCCATTGTCTCCTCTTGCCTAAGCACTTAGGTGCTTGGGCACTCACTGTGTGGGCTATGAAGGCCCACGTGAAGGAAGGATATATGCCTTCCTTGTATGCCTTCAACACTTCTCCTTTTCACACACAAAAAACATATTTTTGTTTCCCTTGGTCGCAACGCTAAATTCTTTGCTTCGCATGTTCGTATCTTAGGCATGGTAATTTCATTAAAGTGGTAGGTGCTCCATTTTATATGCATAATATAACATTCCTTCTCACGTCGCCGCTTTTCGAAATTGAATTTCGAGTTTCAAATCTAAAACCCACTTTAGGGTTTTAACCTTAATTTAATTAATTTATTTAATTTATAATTAATAAATTAATTAATTAATAATTAATTTAAATAACTTTTCAAGTTAAATAAATTAACTAATAAATTAATTTAAAATTAATTTATAATTAAATTTAAGCTTCCTTAGTATAATAAAATTATTATACTTTATTTTCCAATGGTTTTTATGAAAAACCTTTTATTTTCTCCTTGAGTGGTTTTAATGGAAAACCTTTTATTTTCTCCTTCAATGGTTTTAATGGCAAACCTTTTATTGTCTCCTTCAATGATTTTAATGGAAAACCTTTTGTTTTCTCCTCCAATTATTTTAATGGAAAACCTTTTATTTTCTCTGTCAAGGTTTTAATGAAAAACCTTTTTGGTCATGCTTCATAAGACATTATGAAACTTTTTGGAACCAATCAATTGCATTCCTTTCGAAATCAATGACAAATCACGCCTTGACATTAATGACAACTTGATGGACTCAAAATTTGCAACACTATCCACAGGAGAACTCTCTCCCCTCAACTCTGGTTCATGGACCTCTATCCACAGGAGAACTCTATCCCCTCAACTCTGGTTCATGAAACACAGAAAATAACTAAAGTGATAAAATCTACACACAAAGCACACTTTTCACACAAGTTAGGCAACATACACAATTTTACCATTAAATACATATAAATATTCATAAAAAGTACAAATATGATAAAATACTACCGCATAGAACATTAGAAACATATGTAAAATATGAGCAATTTTGGTGCTCATCAGTCAAGATTAGGTCCCAATTTACTGAATATTATTTTGGCTTTGATTTGGTCTTTAGCTCTCACTTTTTGGTTTTATCATCTGTAATCATAGAATAAAATTGAAAATTTGTTTAAATTTCATTTGGCATAAAAATATTTTAAAAAAGTAATGATCGTTCTCATTATTATACTAGTATTATATTTTTTTATTTTTTTATTTTCTCATTATTATTATTGCTACTAAGGTTGGTGATTATTAAATTTTATTAATTGATTTTCTAAGGTTTTAATTTCCTTTAATTTTAGGTTCAAATTATTAGGTTTAACATTAATATCCCTTTTAATTTTAATGCCAAAGTATTAAAATTTAACATTGAAGTTCCATTCTAATTTTAATGCTAAAGTATTAAATCCAATACTAAGGTTTTCATTATTTATTTATTTATTTTATTTATTATTACAAAGGTTGGAGATTATCCTCTTAATATGTTTAGTTAAGTCTCTTAGTCGTTAACGTCTAACATTTATTTCTCTTGATTATTATACCTTTAAATTTTTCTTATGATAAGACTGTAATTTTCTTTATTATGCCTTAAGCTTCTTGAATAATTTATTTTCCAAAAATGAGCACTTATTAGTTATTTAATTTGCTTTAATCTTATATCCCAAGTATCAAGTCTAACGCTTAGGTTATTCAAATATTTTTTGTGATTTTAATGAGAGCATAAGGATTAGGAGCAAAATTATTTCTTTTTCCTTAGGTTTTCTAGGTCTTAACATTAAAGATATATGAGTGCATAGGAAAGAATTAATTCTTAGTACCAATAAAAAAACAAAAATTTTACCCTTAGAATAGTTGGTGAATTAAAAAGGGGGAAATTTCTTCCTAAAGTTCAAACCTTAATAAAAAAAATTAAAATGACATTAGTGCTTCCCATCTTTGACCTAATTTCTCTCGAGTCTGCTTTCGAACCATTGATATCTTAGATGTGCATCCTAGCCATCCATTTTTTATCCAATAGGATCATATCTTAATGCCTCTGACTTCAACTTAATTCTATTGGATGCACTTCTAAACTATCAGTCTCCTAGATGTGCTTCCAAGCCATCCATTTTTTAGCCAATAAGATCATGTCTTAGTATTTTTTTTGGCTTTGATCTAATATCTCCTAGCTATGTGTTTGGGTCATTTATTTCCTAGTTATGTGCTCATAGCCATTAATTCTTTAGCCAATAAAATTATATTTTAGTGCTTCCTGACTTTGACCTAATTTCTCCTAGCTTTGCTTTCAAGCCATTAATTTCTTGATTTTGATTTCGAACCCTAGATCTCTTCATCCAATGGGATATCATTTTAGTATTTTCTAGGTTTTTACCTATTGTCTCTTGGCTATACATTCGATCCACTAATTTTTTGGCTATGCTTTCAAACCATTAGATTTAGTGTAGATATGACAAAAGCTTTTGACTTAGTTGTGAATTTGAAGAATTTTGATTCTTTCAGCTTCACTTTTGAGCTAGATATGCTGGATCTAATTTTGAGCAATTTATTTTCCTATGGATGACATTGTCCTCGATGGCAGACGTTAATTTTTGGCTTTCCAGTTGTGCTTCTTAGTTATTGATCTCCTGGATACAATTTCAAGCCATTGGATCTGGTGAAGTTGCTCGAGGCCTATCAAAGGGGGTGTATGGACATATGGGGGGAATTTAGGCAGTGCAAAAATTTATTGATTTTCATGGCTTAGTCTCACAACATTAGGAAATAAATGCATACAAGGGACTTTGAATAATTAGATTTCCCACTTATGGCATATAAGACAAAAACACTCTTCAAGGGAACTCTTTGGGCCATAAAATCTCTTGGCTATCCTTCCAAGTTGTAGATTTGTGGCTTCCAATGAGAATACAATTTAATGCATTTTGACATGAGAATTTTCTAACCCTAAATTATTTAGAGATAATTCCAGGTCATTGGTATTTTAGATGAATTCTAAGCCATTTATATTGTGGCCAATAAGAAAATTTTTATTTTATCATAGAACTTAAAAAAAGTAATCTATATATATATATATATATATATGTGTGTGTGTGTGTGTGTGTGTGTGTGTCTTTTTCAATGGTCAAGCGTTGTTTGCGATGGTGGATAAAATACAAGCCACACAATGGATTTCACTAGGAATTCATCCGAGCCACACTATTATCTTTATTTCGGGGCTTCTTCGACCCAAATATTTTTTTACCTTTATTTTTAGGATGATCACTAGCCACATTTATTTCATGAAAAACTTTAGGCAAAAATTTAAATGATTAGGGCATTTGCGTCAAATGGACCTTTAGCTTAGACTTCCAAATTATTTACTTACATGGGTTAACCTAATGGAAAATAACATTGATTTAATTATTTTTGCCTTACGATTTTAAAATACTAGTGCCAAAAGGGAAAATTGAGTGTAGAATCAGAAGCTTAGGATTATTCTAGGTTAAAAACAAATTTTAAATTTGAACTTTGAGTTGAATTTCTGGCACCAACTGAATTTAAATTGAATGATCTAGCTAGCGATAAGGTATACAATTAACCTATACATGCTTATATTCACTAAAAAACTAGTTTCAAACCTTATTTAATGGGGAATGAACCTCATCATATTGCAGCTATGAGATCATTTCATGATTAAGAGCTTAGAACAACTTCATAGTGCAAAATATGATAAAATTTCAAAATGCCCAAAATTTTATGAAACTTTCCAAATTTCTAACTCATCCAAATGAGTATCTAGAATAGTTGATGAAACTAGAAAATTCATTTTGGATTGGAATATATAGCAGTTTAAAATTCATGGACTTCTACGAGGAATTGATATTACTAAATTGTATTTTAGTCTAATATTCTAAAATATTGATGTTGTGTATTCAAATTTTAACCATTGTAAATATAATCTTGATATATATCTATCAATATTTTAATAACCTCAAGCGGAGCTCTATAGAAAAATATATGGTCGTTTTAAGCTTACAACTTATCAAAAATGGTGAAATTCAAAAAACCATGAAAATAGCTTCAAAACATAGAATTTTCCAAAACTCTAAAGATTAAATTAAATGTAATCCATTCTAAAATATTCAATGCTATCAAGGTAAAAACAAAAATGTATTCAATGTAAGCAAATGCAACTGATGGGTGCAAAAATATTTAAAACCTTTGTGTGAGCAAAAAAAAATCAAGTGGGTCCCTAATTGGGATGAGTTGTGCAATGGAAACAACACTACTTTTAAGGTAATGAGACTCAAACTCTATTATAATATCATATTGAGTAGAAAATATAGGGTATTTCCATGGTTGAAGAATATTCAGTGAAGACTAGGACTCAACTATATTGATTGAAGGTGAATCAACTTTGAGCAAGTTGATCATTTATGACCATAGCCATCCCTTGAAAACTAATGGAAGATCAGGGACATAGACATCCCTTGATAATTGATAGAGGATACAGGTACATTCAATGTCACCTTGATATTGATAAAGTTTTTAGGGACATTCAAAGTCACCTTGACATTCATAGAGGATATAGGGATATTCAAAGTCACCTTGACATTATTAAGAGATTAAGAAACAAAAGTGTGAGAAGCTTCCTACAAAGGATAGAGAAGAGTTTTAGCTTCTAAATGTAGAGAAAAATATTCAGGTCATAAATAGATAGACCTTGATACTAGAAAAAAATTAGGTCATAAAGAGATAGACCTTGACACTGAAAGAAGATTCAAGTCACATTCGATATTGACCTTGATAATATAAGCAATTATAGATCATTCAAACCTTGACATTGGTCTAGAAGGATATTATAGAAATAAAGTGTAAGAAGAAAAGAGATTCAATTCATATAGACCTTGACATTGATTCAAGAGAAGAGATTCAAATCATATAGACCTTGACATTGATTCAAGAAAAGTTTTAAGTCACATTGATCTTGATATTAGCCCAATAAGCCAATATAAAATGAGATATAAATAAGAATAAGAGAAGAGGCTCATATATAAAATTGGATAAAGGTTATAAAGCATCCATAGCCACATAATATAAGAAGGCCCAAGATTTATGTAGAATAGTTTGAGACATGTTAAAAAGAGACATTATAAAACAAAGAAAATATCTTAAGAAATATCTTATAGAGAATAAGGAAAGAGGTTGAATTGCATATAGAGAAGAAATATTTTAGAGGCTTCATAAAGAAGCATTATCTAAGGTAACATTAAGAACATAAAGTTGTAGCACAAGAAGCAAGAATGAAGGACAATATAACAAGCATGAAGGTCAAGATACTGCATAGCACAAAGGTCAAGATAACAAGATTGTGCAATAAGCAGGGTAGATAACATGAAGGCCAACATTCACAACATTGAAAGAGTAACATAGTCGATTGAGTTTTGCAACTGAGAGTAGAAGTGATAAGCATGGATGAAGTGCAATATTAAAATTTAAAGAGGATATAGTAAGAGTATTTTGTACCTACACCAACACCTACAATAAAGAAGCATACAATACTTAAATAAAAAGAAGGCATATACTACAAGGTGACCAGCACTCAAGAACAAGTAAAAGGAAATCACTCTAGCTAGCAATAGCATAATACTCTATGCAAAAATTAAGCCAAGATATAGTGAAGCTATATGAGCCACTTGCCTCCACCCAATAGTGAAGCCAATATTTATGAGTTGCTTGCCTCCACCACAGTATACAAGGATTTTACCTACGTATATTGGAATATGCAACATTTCAAAGGAGAATACAAAGTATTTGTGCCTTGTTGAAAACAATGATTATTCTCTATTGGAGAATATGTTGAATATACCTATTGGAATAGTGCATATGCGATGAAACGTTAAAGCATGATGAACTCAAACTTGTCAAGTTGGAATGTAACACTCATGCATTTTTTGAAAATGTTATTTTGGTTTGGTAAGAGAGTAGAACGTTTTGGCATGCAACTCAACACTTGGTAATATTTAATCAACATAAAGTAGCCAATAAATTAGTTTTAAGGCAATTCAATAGCAGTCCAAAGTTATCCTAACAACAATAATGAATGTAGAAGCTAGAGTGTAGATGTGATATGGAGTCAAGTGCAAAATCAAAGTTTTTTAAGGTATTCTAAAGTTCTTTGATTATTAAATCAATTAAAGGTTTATAAGGAGATATAAGGTTTATAGGATTATTAATGTTTAATGAGTATTTTGTTTATTTTTAGATATGGAGTAATAAGGGTGCCTACTTAATTTTTTGGTTAATAGAATTACTAATGAAACTAGAAGGTTGGAGTGATAAGGAATTAAAATAGTTTGATAAAAGTTTTTTTTGAAAATTTAAAGTTATTTTTAGTATTTGAAAATTTTGAAGAATATTTAATTTTATTTTGAGAAAATTGAAAAATTGAAGTTTTGCAAATTTAACTAGTTTGGGAGATAAAAGGTTTTCTACATCAAAACTTAGGAAAACATAAATTTACAAAATTCATTTTTTAGTTTCTAAAATTAGGGAGACATAAGGTTTACTATTTCATTAGAAACTTTGAATTTTTTGAATTATTTAAATCGATGAGATAGAAGGTTGTCTACTTCAAAGGAATTAGGTCATAATATTGTTTATATATTATGAAATAAATTGTTAAAAATACATTTAATGGATATAATGAAGAACCGATGCACAAAATTGAGTTTTATTCTCAAAACTTGATAGATGACTTTGATGGAAAGAAAAAAATGACTAATGATCTAAAGGAGAAATTATATTTATTTCTCAAGGATGCAAAAGAAGAAATATTTACAACACTTATAAGTTATATTCATGAAAAAAATTCATAACATGGTGGAATTCACAAAACACCATTATACTTTCCTCAGAAGAATGCTTAATAATGTATTTATCATTAATTAGTTTTGATATTTTTCAAGAAAATTAAGGAAGCAAGGAAGAATGACACATAATTTAAATGAATCTTATGTTGGATTCAATTAGGAATCTCTAAAATCAAGGTTGTATTATTATGATTATTTACTACCTCAATGCTTAAAATGTATATCATCCAGTATATCTCAAATGAAGGTGCAAATATGGAGAAAAAGAAAGATGAAGAGAAGAAATCACATTCAAAAGGCTAATAGGAAATATGAGTTCAAATACAAAGAGAAACCTTACAGAGAAACTTTAGATATTGATCTAAAAGAGGTGGATTGAAGACAAATATTAAGACCATGATTTAAGAATAAAATCTTCAATAACAAAATAATGTAATACAAGGGGGTTTTGGAGTATATTACATTATTTGGTACATGCTAATGTACCCCCATGGTACCTTCATGGTACATATGTAAATATTAGATTAGGGTTGAGTCATATTTTAGAGTGTGAGTAAAATTTCCCTTTTATGTAAGTGTGAATGTGCAATAAATGCACAAGTGTCATGTAAACTTTTAATGTGTAGAAAATGCACAAATATCATGTGAGTTAGTGTGCAAGTGTAAGTTGAGTCTATGTGCACAAGTGTTTTGTATGTAAGAGTGTAAATATGTAATGTAAATATGTGCACAAGTATCTTAGGTTAGAGTGTGCAAGTTATAGAAGTGTAAGAGTCATGTATAGGTGTGCATACAATATAGAGTCAAGTGTTCATCAAGTATGCAAGTGTCAAGTAGAGAAGCCAAGAGTCATGAGACTTGGCATATGGAAAGGAATAGTCAAGTATCCAAAGAGGCATATTACTATGGCTATATTATGGAGATAATACTCCATAATCAAGCATCACAAATAGTCATGATCATTACTATCATATACTTTTGTAATAGTAAGAGGAGTTATAAATATTACATACATTTTGAGAAATTAATATTGTAAGTTGTTCTTCATGCATAGTTCATGAATGATTCAGGCTATTTACATTCATATTGTTGTTTATTATTGAATGTTATTTGAGTTATTATAAGCCTTGATATACATATTAATTTGCTCATATTATTCTACTCTTATCATTTTATTGACCTTATTATATTGTGGCTATATTATATTTGATCCTATGATATTTGTGATAGTGTTAAGGCTTAGAAATCCATCATGAACCTGATGATCAAATGGGCTAGCAAGTGACTAAAATCTGGGATGTATATCCCTTTTAAGTGTTCAAGAAAACATGCATAGACACTTATCATATCCAAAAGGAGATCCCCTCTACCTCCACGAACATAAAGGAGAGAAAGGATTTGAGTTGGAGGTGGAAGGTGTATTCTAACAAGATAAAGGATAAAGAGGGAGTCAACATTGGTTCATATCTACCTACACCAAGAGAGTTGCTTAAGAGTCCCAATTATTTATGGTAAAAAAACTTTTCACTCAAGGAACTGGAGAAAAAAGAAAAATAATAGACAAACGACTCTTACAGTTATTGGGGGCCTCATTAAATTGCATACCCAATGGATAAGGCCACTCATACAATCCTTGTATATATGTATTATATGTAACATATATTTTATTTTTGTAGTAGATTTAAAATGACAATGCTTAGAGAATAATCTCAATTTTGTGAGACCATCAAGGTTTCAAAATTTGTAGAGATGATAAGTCACAAAACTGTTGCCCGAATTCTCCCCTTCACTTCCATTCCAATTTTGGGGCCACCATTTTTTACTCTGCGCCCAATGGATAAGGAAACTATTTTTAGGTTCCTTATCTTAATCAATATAAAGATACTATATGAGTCTCCAGAACTATAGTGAATTCTCACTACACTCAAAAATGTTACCATAAGAAAATTTTGAAGGATGACATTAGCAGATTAAAAGTTGATAAGAAAAAAATGAAGTTTTGGAAAAGTGTGAGCAAAAGCCCTGATCAAAAGCTCCAATAGTTGAAAGAGGGAGAAAAGTTTTGAGGAACGAGTCTTCTTAGATAATGGAAAGTTTTGATAAAATGTTAGTGCCACTTTTTGAAAGTTTCAACAAGAAGGGGGAAACAAAAGTTTGGATGACTTGGGATATTTAGAGTCCTAAAAATTAAAATATGGTAAAATATACAAAAGGCACAAAAAAAGAACATGTCTAAAGATCAAAATTTTTGAAAGTTTTAAAGGAAAAAAAATAAGAAAATTTTTAATAGTTGTAAAATATCTAAAAATTCTAAACATATCTCCCAAAAGTTGTAGTTGATCTCATAAAGATAATTGTGGTAGAAAAATACTCAAGCCCACATAGTTGCATGTCTTAGACCTAATAGCCTAGGAAAATAGTTGATGCATTAAATGCAAAAGCATGGGAGCTGCAACAAAGGACCACTTCAGATCTAGAGCATCAATTACAAATCACCTACATCTAGACTTTGGAAATTATAAGAAAGGGTAGATGATAGTAACAATAGTTTTTGCACATACAAAGGCCCAAACCCATTTAACATTAATGAGTGCAGATCTATCTATCCTAAAGGATCCAATGAATTGAATGAAGACATGACTTGACAAGAAAAAGAGAATTCATTCTTGAAATATTTGCATAGATTTGGAGGGGAAATATCTCCCTTTGTAATATGTAAATAGTATTAGTTTTAGTGTTGTAAAGGATAGGTGAGTTGTATAAGTTTCCCTTCATTTTCCTCTATATAGTAGTACTTATATTCTTGAGTGGTCTTGAAGGTATGCTTTCAAGCCCCCACTTTTAGCATATCTTATAAAATTTCATATACATATATACATTCTTGATGTTGTGACTATTTTCTTTTTTTCCTATTTCATGTTGTATGCGTTTATGTGTGTATACTAGAGGTTGCGATTAACAAATATTTCCCTCATTTTTTTATACATAAACTCATGCTCAACATGCTTAGAGGAGGAAGTGTTCATCTTAGGGATGTAAATACATTACACTCAAGGCTATTGTGCTAAGGAATCTTATTCAGATCCTGGTGCATTACCTCTTGTTAGTTTAGTATTTTTCCTTTCCATTGTATTTTTTTTATATATTTCTCTAACCCTTTTCCCCTTGAAGCTGGTATATTAGGATTGTGTGCTCAATATCACATCTTAAAAGGAGTTAGCCTTGTAAAAAACCCTAGAGGTACCCAATTTAGCCAAACCCCATGCTTTTGGATTTGCCTTGTTGTGTCACTCTCTGCAAGGAGTGATCATCCTAACCATTCAATCCTTGCATCCAATATTTAGGATAATAAAAGAGGGTAACAAAATCAAATATATAATTTAAACTCAAATATAAGTTTAAGAGCACATACTCATCACTCAAGTATAAATTTAAAAGCACATATTCCTATGTTAGGTTAGAACTACATGTCAAAATCATATTGATTGAAATAATAAAAGCATGTATCATCATATCCCAGGTTCTACTCTACCTATATGTTAGGGTATAAGGATGAAACACCAATATCTTCACTTATGGGTGGCCCATAGGATGAAGTAACAAGGTCCAACTTGATCGTGTCATACTCACACATCCTATATCCATTGGATAGAACAAGATAATAGAGATCCTTAGTGATCTAATTTGCTCTATCTCATTGGCACTAGCCTTGAAGCATAATCTCTACATCCCCCTCCTCACCATGTATATGGTTGTTGGGTTGAACATCAATATCTTGACCATGTCAATCTTCAATCTACTCATCTCTAAGTGTCTAAATAACCATGATAGCCTGGGGATGGGATGATGTGTTCCCAACCTCATATGTAGAATGAATAAGATATGCATTTGCATTTATTAGAGGATGATGCAATATATGTTGGTGGTTCATGTCTTGACCATATTAGTCATAAAAATTCTATGTAATAAATGTACAACATAAGTAATATGTTGTAAATATTACAAGAATAAGCAAATAAGAATGGAAATCTACTCCCTATCATAGCTTAGAGAATTTTTTTATTTATTTAATAATATAATTGCTAATGAAGAACACAAGCTTATACTGAGAGGGGGGGTGAACAGTATAAGACCCCTTTTTACTTTTTCTTTCAATTCAATATTATGTAATGTATATATAGCAATATCAATAGCAATAACCAAAGCAATGCACAAATCATCACACACAATAGAGACACCACAATTTACGTGGTTCACCCAATGTGGGCTACCTCCACGGAGAAAATATTTCTACTAAAATTTTCTCAATCAATCTCTTTGGGAATCCTTCCCAATTACAATGTTTATGGACCTCTGTCCAAAGGAGATGTTGATCCCCTAATCTCAAGTTCGTGGATCTCTTCCATAGGAGAACTCTTTCCCCTTCTGCTTCGGCTAGTGATATTCTAGAAGATTCTATCTCTCTCTTGCACTCGATCGGTGGATCTCTCTCCACTTGAAGACTCCTCACTCAGATATGTCTTCAATTGTCCTGGCTGCTGGATCTCTATCCACTGAGACTCTATCCTCTATACTCTTATCACCTCCAAAGCTCTGTCTCCATAGGTTCACTCAGAACCTTCTCAAATCTGCTCAACAAGCTCACTCATAACTTGTCCAAATTCTCACCAATTCTCAACAGGTCCACTAGAACCTGTCCAAATCTGCTCAACAGGTCCACACAGAACCTGTCCAAATATGCTCAACAGGTCCACACAGAACCTGCCCAAATCTGCTCAACAGGTCCACACAGAACCTGTCCAAATCTGCTCAACAGGTCCACATAGAACTGCTCAAATTTGCTCAATAAGTCCACATAGAACTTGTCCAAATATGCTCAATAAGTCCACATAGAACTTGTCCAACTCTGCTCAATAAGTCCTCTCTAGGACTTTCTCAAATCTGCTCAATAAGTCCTCTCTAGGACTTGCTCAAATCTGCATAGCAAGCTTCCACAAAAGCTTACTCAAAATTAGTCCACAAGCCTTCTCAAAGACTTGTCTCAAATCTACTTAACAAGCTCACATAGAACTTGTCCAATCTCATAGAATCATAAAGAGAATTGTTAGAGACTCAATATGTTCTATACTTAAATCTCAATCTCAACTCAAATCAATCTCATAGAAGCATAAAGAGAATTGTTAGAGACTCTATATGTTCTATACTCAAATCCCAATCTCAACTCAAATCAATCTCATAGAAGCATAAAGAGAATTGTTAGAGACTCTATATGTTCTATTCTCAAATCTCAATCTCAACTCAAATCAAGAATATAGAATAGTTTGTTTTATGGAACTTGAACAACCACATGCATCCACTTGACTAGGCTCAATCAACTCAACTCAACCAATCACCTCAATGAACAACCCTTTCTCACAAACCCTAGTCCAAGCATGTATCAATCAACTCAAAATGTTTCCAACAATGCTCAACAACAAATCTCACATAACAATGATACTCATGTTCTCTTCTAACTCAAGTTCAAGTTCTTTGCACAACCAATGGGCTCCAACAACAATGCTTATAAAACAAGGTTTAATCACAACTCTCAATCCAGAAAACCTTGAAGCATTAAACCAATCACTTTCGAAAAGGAAACCACAATCAATCCTTTTCACTCCAAAGATATTTTCAGAAATCAACCACCATAATCAATCAATAGGAGAATGTGCCCATACCTTTTATGAAGATGAAGAAGCCTCTTTGGAAATACCACAATCACAATATTTTTTTGCCAATCTTTCCCAAGGGTTAGAAGATCACAAAATAATCAACATTACTCCACTTCACAATAATATTCACCAAGGCTTTTAATTAGAAAACCTTCTTAAGAATTAATGCACAACTTCCTTATCACTCCTAAAACCACTTGTACCATAAAATAAAATAAATCAAATCATTGCATAACCTTGTCACTCCACAAACCACTTATACCATAAAATAAATCAAATATTTTATATCCTTCCTTTCAACACTTTTGCACTCAAAAATAATCACAAAGCTTTCTTAGGCAATATCTCACATTAATCAAATATCAAACCTTATTAAAATATTAAAGCTTGCTCAACCTTATATCTCCCACAAAAATCATAATCAAACCTTAGCAAGCAAATATTTTAATTAAACTATTGACCCCCACAAATATCGGAGTCGGAGTGCATACCTCAAAGGAGCCCTCGAAGGGCCTTGGCATTTCGAACCTCTGCCCACCGTGCTGCCAAGCGGTAGCTAAGCCGCGTGAGCTAACACTGCCCACGTGAGTGCCTTGGGCACTCTCTTCCTTAAGCTACATGTGCTTTCCTCACAAGGCACCAAAACTTTGACCATCCATGACTTGACTGCCCACGTCACACTCCATGAAATTTGCTGCACAATATTCGGATGCAGAAATACTTTGGGTTTTCAAAAATCATGCGACACTCCTTAGGTTTATTAAATGGAAAACCTTTGGCTTATTTATATAAGCCATCCTTCAATGCGAATACGTCGGCCCTTTTAACATTGCCCTCATGACGTCGGCGGTGCCAATAAGAAAGGAGGGAAAAACCTTTTATTTAATTTTAAAATTTAAATTTAAATTTTAAATAAATTAAAATTTAAACTAAACCTTTAAAATTAAATTTCTCCATCATCGGGGCACCTTTTTCGATGAAACGAAAAGCCAACTTGGGTTTTAAGAAAAACCCATTTCAAATCTGCCATCCATTGGTTTTAAATAAAACCTTTCCTTGCCTTCCTTGGTTTTCATAAAAACCTTTTGCTAAGCTTCCCTTGAAGCTCCTTTTGGAACCAAATGCCATGCATCCCTTCTAGAACCTTTGATCAAAACCTTTGCTTCTCATGAAGCTCTTTGTGGAGAAAAATCATAGTGCTTACTTACATAGGTCCTTTTGACATCAATGACAACTTTTAGCTTAGGGACTCAAAATGTCCAACAATCTCCCCCTTTGTCATTGATGGCAACCCATATTCATTTTACTGAAACCTGACCTTCTTTTCTGCTCCCCTTGGGACTTTGCTCCCCCTGGCTCAATGCTCTCTCAAATATCAAATCTCATATCAAATCTCTCCCCAATACACAAATCTCTCCCCCTTTGACATCAATGGCAAAGGGTCACCTTTGGGGCTCGGGGCTAAGAATGAGCCTCTTAGCTTAGCCCCTCCCCCACCTCCACATGAGGTGGTTAATTCTAGGGTGGGAGTATTTCTACTCCTCGAAAGCATAGATCTATACCTTTATCTTTCTCTCTTCTTTTGTAGGTTTTTTGAATCCTCTCACTGTTTCTTTCCAAGTCATCATCCTTGTTCCTGTCATCACTTCTGTTCCTATTCCTGTTCTTGTTCTCATCCATGTTCCTATTCTTGTTCATGTTCCTGTTCTCATCCTTGTTCCTATTCTTATTCTTTTCTAAGTCTCTATTCTTTTTGAGTCTCTATTCTTGTTCATCTTCTTGCTTCTGTTCATATTCCTATTTTTGTTCATATTCTTGTTCCTATTCATATTCTTGTTCCTGTTCATGCTTATTTTTAGAATATTTTCTCTACACCATCTTGCTATGTGACCATCATTATTGCACTTATAACACTTAATGTTATTATTCCTTGGATGTGCAACTATCTTAGGATTTCTCCTAGTGAAGCCATATCCTCTTCTGTCATGAACCCTGCAATTCATTGCCTTGTGACCAAACTCATTACATGAGTAGCAATACCCATGGAAAAGTTATCCTTTCCCATATTCCTATCTTTCATGTGTCCTACACTGTGAAGCCATGTGCCCAAACCTGTGACATGAAAAACATCTTCCATTGAAGAAACCTTGCCTAGACCCCATTGGTCTCTTAGTCTCTTCTACCTATTTCTTGTTCCATCTGTTCCTAACTTGTGCATTGTTCCTTTCCTTGTTGAACTTTCTATTATCCAACTTATCCTTAGAGGTCTCACTCTCTCTTTTACTTACTTCTTTTGACTCTTCTTCTTTTCTGGTGTTTGAGCTTGACTCTCCTTTTTTTGCTTCTTGTTTCCCTTGTTCTTCTTTAGAACTAAGTCCTGTTATGGTGACTGATGACTTTTGTGCATTGATAGTCCTTTCCAAGGTCTTTGAATTTTCCTCAAACTTGTGTAGCTTTTCCTTAGAACCTTTTACTTCCAACCTTAGTGAAACTATCTCATGCTCTAATATTTCACACTCTAGATCTTTTGTTTTTAATTTTTTGGCCATACCTTCTTCAATTTTTCTTGTCTCTTCAACTTTGATTTTGAAGTTAGTGAGTTCTTGTAGAAACCTTGCTTTTTCTTTCTCATCTTCTTGAGCTTGAACCCTTAATCCTGAGTTCTCCCTTTTTAGTTCTTCAAGAGTAATCATAAGCCTTTCACATTCTATCTCTTTTTCCTTTGACTATTTAATCATACCTTCTTCAACTCTTCTTGCTTTTTCAACCTTATCTCTCAAGTCAGAGATATCCTGTAGAAGCTTTGTCTTACATTTCTCATCTTCTTGTATTTGAGCCTTCAATTCTAAATTCTCTCTTTTCAATTCAATAAGCTCCTTAAGAGTGGATTCCCCTTTTTCTTTTTCTGAAGCATCTTCTTTTTCTTCTATTACTGAAAGTAGAGTTTCTTCTTCATACCTATTTTGATTGTCCCTGTTATCCTTTCTTGAACCAATCTCTAGGATTTCATTTCTGAGAATATCATCTTCATCTTCACTACTACTAAACCCATTACAATATCTTGCATCATGGCCAAGTTGACCACAAACAAAACATTCTTGTGGACAATAAGCTGCATGGTGACCTGTGTTCCCACATCTGGTACAAAACTTTATCAGTCTGGATATTTCTCCATTACTTGATTCATCTATTGAATCTATTTCCATGTGTCCTCCCAACACAACAATATTAAACTCATCTTCCTTTTCTTTCATGACCATAGGTGTTATTTTCTTCTTGTGTCTCATGCTTCTACTCTTGCCTTTCTTTGCCATTTGTGTTCTTGTAGGATCTTCCTTCAAGTTGTTAAACTTCTTTCGAAGGAACTGACTCTGATACCAATTGAAGAACACAAGCTTATACTGAGAGGGGGGTGAATAGTATAAGACCACTTTTTACTTTTTCTTTCCCAAATAATATTAATCAATATAATAAATAGCAATATCAATAGCAATAATCAAAGCAATGCACAAATCATCATACACAATAGAGACACCAATTTTAATATGGTTCACCCAATGTGGGCTACCTCCATAGAGAAAATATTTCTTCTAAATATTTCTCAAATAATCTCTTTGGGAATCCTTCCCAATTACAATGTTTATGGACCTCTATCCAAAGGAGATGTTGATCCCCTAATCTCAAGTTCATGGATCTCTTCCATAGGAGAACTCTTTCCCCTTCTTCTCTGGCTAGTGATCTTCTAGAAGACTCTGTCTCTCTACTACACTGATTGGTGGATCTCTCTCCACTTGAAGACTCCTCACTCAGATCTATCTTCAATTGTCTTGGCTGTTGGATCTCTATCCACTGAGACTCTATCCTCTATACTCTATCACCTCCAAAGCTCTATCTCAATAGGTTCACTCATAACCTTCTCAAATATTCTCAACAATCTCACTCAAAACTTGTCCAAATCTTCTCAACAAGTCCACTTAGAACCTGCTCAAATCTTCTCAATAGGTCCACATAGAACCTATCCAAATCTGCTCAATAAGTCCACATAACTTGTCCAAATCTGCTCAATAGGTCCACACAGAACTGCTCAAATATGCTCAATAGGTCCAATAAACCTGTCCAAATATGCTCAATAAGTCCACTAGACTTGTTCAAATATGCTCAATAAGTCCTCTCTAGGACTTGCTCAAATCTGCTCAATAAGTCCTCTCTAGGACTTGCTCAAATCTGCATAGCAAGCTTCCACAAAAGCTTACTCAAATTAGTCCACAAGCCTTCTCAAAGACTTGTCTCAAATCTCTTAACAAGCTCACACAGAACTTGTCCAATCTCATAGAATCATAAAGAGAATTGTTAGAGACTCAATATGTTCTATACTTAATGCTCAATCAATATCTCAACTCAATCTCATAGAAGCATAAAGAGAATTTTTAGAGACTCAATATGTTCTATACTCAAATCCCAATCTCAACTCAAATCAATCTCATAGAAGCATAAAGAGAATTGTTAGAGACTCTATATGTTCTATACTCAAATCCCAATCTCAACTCAAATCAATCTCATAGAAGCATAAAGAGAATTGTTAGAGACTCTATATGTTCTATTCTCAAATCTCAATCTCAACTCAAATCAAGAATATAGAATAGTTTGTTTTATGGAACTTGAACAACCACATGCATCCACTTGACTAGGCTCAATCAACTCAACTCAACCAATCACCTCAATGAACAACCCTTTCTCACAAACCCTAGTCCAAGCATGTATCAATCAACTCAAAATGTTTCCAACAATGCTCAACAACAAATCTCACATAACAATGATACTCATGTTCTCTTCTAACTCAAGTTCAAGTTCTTTGCACAACCAATGGGCTCCAACAACAATGCTTATAAAACAAGGTTTAATCACAACTCTCAATCCAGAAAACCTTGAAGCATTAAACCAATCACTTTCGAAAAGGAAACCACAATCAATCCTTTTCACTCCAAAGATATTTTCAGAAATCAACCACCATAATCAATCAATAGGAGAATGTGCCCATACCTTTTATGAAGATGAAGAAGCCTCTTTGGAAATCTGCCACAATCACAATATTCTTTTGCCAATCTTCACAAGGGTTAGAAGATCACAAAATAATCAACATTACTCCACTTCACAATAATATTCACCAAGGCTTTTAATTAGAAAACCTTCTTAAGAATTAATGCACAACTTCCTTATCACTCCTAAAACCACTTGTACCATAAAATAAAATAAATCAAAACATTGCATAACCTTGTCACTCCACAAACCACTTATACCATAAAATAAATCAAATATTTTATATCCTTCCTTTCAACACTTTTGCACTCAAAAATAATCACAAAGCTTTCTTAGGCAATATCTCACATTAATCAAATATCAAACCTTATTAAAATATTAAAGCTTGCTCAACCTTATATCTCCCACAAAAATCATAATCAAACCTTAGCAAGCAAATATTTTAATTAAACTATTGACCCCCACAAATATCGGAGTCGGAGTGCATACCTCAAAGGAGCCCTCGAAGGGCCTTGGCATTTCGAACCTCTGCCCACCGTGCTGCCAAGCGACAGCTAAGCCGCGTGAGCTAACACTACCCACGTGAGTGCCTTGGGCACTCTCTTCCTTAAGCCATGTGCGCTTTCCTCACAAGGCACCAAAACTTTGACCATCCATGACTTGACTGCCCATGTCACACTCCACGAAATTCGTTGCGCAATATTCGGATGCAGAAATACTTTGGGTTTTCGAAAATCATGCGACACTCCTTAGGTTTATTAAATGGAAAACCTTTGGCTTATTTATATAAGCCATCCTTCAATGCGAATACGTTGGCCCTTTTAACATTGCCCTCATGACGTCGGTGACGCCAATAAGAAAGGAGGGAAAAACCTTTTATTTAATTTTAAAATTAAAATTTAAATTTTAAATAAATTAAAATTTAAACTAAACCTTTAAAATTAAATTTCTCCATCATCGGGGCACCTTTTTCGATGAAACGAAAAGCCAACTTGGGTTTTAAGAAAAACCCATTTCAAATCTGCCATCCATTGGTTTTAAATAAAACCTTTCCTTGCCTTCCTTGGTTTTCATAAAAACCTTTTGCTAAGCTTCCCTTGAAGCTCCTTTTGGAACCAAATGCCATGCATCCCTTCTAGAACCTTTGATCAAAACCTTTGCTTCTCATGAAGCTCTTTGTGGAGCAAAATCATAGTGCTTACTTACATAGGTCCTTTTGACATCAATGACAACTTTTAGCTTAGGGACTCAAAATGTCCAACAGCTAATTAAAATACCTCATAAAGAATTTCAAAAAGGGGTAGGTCTTGAGGAGAAGACTTAACAATCATGAAACTCTAGGTGTTCTGACTTAACAATCATGTAACTCTAGGTGTTTTGCTCAAACTAATATAAATTTTGAAGGGGTATTGTAATCTAATTAATATGAACAAAAGTAATGAGTGAATCTTATTGACCACCTCCTTTACTCTCAAAAATTAAACTAGCTTACGGATTTCAAAGACCACTAATTTATCTCCATATAAATCCTATGGTTTTCATCATCATCAAGGAATCTTCTCCTAAAATTTGGATGATCACACAAACAACTTAAACCCTCCCCTCCAAAATGGGATGTAAAAGTATAGTCAACATTGATATTATAATGTCCCAATAAAGACACTACAATGTCAAAAGTCATTGGACTCTCTTAACGAAGACCCAAGTTCAATTCACAGGAAAGGTGGTCCGTGATATACCCCCACTTTTCAACCTCTTAGAAAAATATTTATATTATAATTTAACTTATAATGAAACATTAAGCCAAAATAAATATTTATATTATAATAAAACTTGTAATGAAGCATCAAGCTAAAATATCATACTAAGCTCATCATTGTTTGATAAATTACCTTAGCTAAAAATAAACCATGAATAAACTATAAAAACTATTTGATATTTGTAGATGCACACCCCTCCTCATCCTATACCCTTGAATTTTTTTATCTAACGTATATAATAAATTATAATAAATTTAAACCTCTAATAAAAAAAACTTAAGAAACTCTTCATTAAATTGTTTGGCCGTGGCCGCAGGGTTTCTCGTTTCCACACCGGGGACACCGAAGGCCCCGCCGCCCCCCGCGCCACCTCGCCCAGCGCCGCCATCAGCTGGACCACCCCAAAGGCGTCCGCCATGGTGTGGTTAAGCCGGAAGGCAAATATGAATCCCCCGCATCTCAGCCGCGTCACCTGAAAGTTCAACAACATGTTCAGAAAACACCAAAAACTCTTTTGACATATGAAATTGTATCGTGTATATTTCGTCTTACAAAAGTAAGAGAGAATTTAAATGCTTTCATAGCTGATAATAGATTTCCATCAGTTTGGTAGAGGAGACAAGTTGTAGAAAAACTGCACCGTGTTAATTTGCATTAATTAGTATGAGAGCCAAAGGACCACAAACTTAATGCATAAAGGTTTTGTTTTTTGGTTTGAATCCTAACTGATTCGTACCTGTAATCGAAGTAAAAAGTGAAATGCTCCCTTGACGGTCGGTATGTGAAATCTCAGCGACGGCTGATCGTCGATGTTGGAAAGATACAAAATCTCCTTGGGAGTGGGCAGTGACGGGGCCACGAGGATCGCTGGGTGCTATTTATAGTCTTTATAGTCTTGAGTACCTATTTATAGTCTGGAACAAGTATGGATCTGTCTGCCCATCATACTTATTTCTAGGTACCATAACATAAAATGGTAAACTTGGCCCATAAGATTAGGATGTAGAACATAGACGGACAATAAGGAGTTAACATAGCCTCTGCATTTCATTTAATGGGCCAACATGGCCTCTGCATTTCATTTAATGGGCCAGTAGACCAGGTCGGCGTTGTATTAGGCTAACTTTTCGCCGAGAAATTAGAGCAGCTACTAAAATAGTTGAAGTGTCGAAAACGTGAACGGCATTGCGGTTCTTCTTACTTTCCTGGAAGAGCGTTTCCATGCACGTCTAATATTATGGTTGTCTATTATGGTTGTCGAAAAATCAGAGAGTAGAGGAAAGGATACATAATTAAATTATAAAGTCAACCAAATTAATTTATGAGGGTTTAATATTATGGTTGTCTATTATGGTTGTCGAAAAATCAGAGAGTAGAGGAAAGGATACATAATTAAATTATAAAGTCAACCAAATTAATTTGTGAGGGTTTAGTGGTGGGCTCTCGATGGTATGTGAAAAATTTATTTTCATTATAACTATCATCATTCATATTAAATATTTTTTTTTATTTGTTTTTTTATGATATGGTTTATAAGATTTTAGAAGATGGTATATAAAAAAAATATTTCCATTGTAATTATCATCATTCATATTAAATATTTTTTTTATTGGTTTTTATTTATGAAGTAGTTTATAAGACTTTGTCTTTTTTTAAGTGGCGCTTTTATCTGAGGAGATTTTATACAGTTTTTTTTTATTATTATTAAAGAGTATTATTGGTGTCGTCTTACATTAAGGGTATTATCTATTTTTATCTCATTCTAGGATTGTTATTGTGGATAATTATTTGTGGATGAATGATTTAATATTTTTTATTTCTAAGAGGGGTTTTGAAAGGATCTCGTAACCTTTAACATAAAAGTTTTAGTTAGGAAAAATGCTCCCAACCATCTAAAACAAAAATGAAGCACCTTCTTAAAAACAACCAAGAAAAAAGATAAAAATAGACAAAGAAACCCTCATAAGGGTAAAAGAGGAAGCCTCAGCGGGCTCACGTAGAGCTTGCTCACGTGTCTAGGTAAAACAACAGATGACTCCATTTTATCATCCATCATGCAACAAAAACCTGTTGGAGGTGGATGGTGTGGTACAATGTCTCCATGTATGGCTCACAAAGATATTCTCCAGGTTGAGCCATAAGCTCCACGTACCCTGAACATTTATTTTGTTAATATGAAGCCACGTGTAAAAGTGTAGGTTGAAAATAGATCTTGTGAACTTAGAAAAATTCCACGGCTTGATGAAACCTCCTATGATGTGTCCTGAAAATGTTATCTAATTTGAGGTGAATTCTCATAACATGGAGAAGATGTGGCTACCCAAGAAACCCGAATCCTAGGAAAACTCACAAAAGAGATACAGGTGTGGGATTGCCATCGACCAAGGGGGGAGGAGAACTTTCATTCCAAATGGTGAGGTTAGGCAAAGAAACCCCTAGGTTAGCTAGAAAGTCAACGACTTGGTTTCCTTCCCTAAAGACATGTTGGGCAATGACATTAGGGGAAGAGCTCAGAAGAAAATTTGCCTCAAATATTAAACTAGAGATGTTCCCAATTATTGACAGAGTACCTACAATGCTTCTAATAATATTCATAGAGTCACCTTCGACAATAAGGTTAGGGCAATTTATTCTGGATAGGAGAGAAAAACCTTGGAAGAGGGCTCGAGCTTCAGCAAAATGGTTGGTTTGGATACCAAGATTTTCTACAAAGGCCAAAAATATCTTCCCTGTATGATCTTTAAATATACCTCCTACTCCAACAAGCTACGGGTTTCCCTTGGTAGCACCATCAAAATTATACTTGATCCTTACCAAAGGTGGAGGAAACCACTTGATAATCGAGTGATCAACCACAAAAGAGAGAGGAAATATCACAGGAAGGGATATGGAGGGACTTGGATAACTGAGCTTCACTTGGGGACTCTGGCCACCCAATACCCTAAATAACAAAGATATATTCAGATGTGAATGGATAACTCTGGAAATAACATAGTTGGAATCATGGATGGAGTTATTGAAGGCTCTAGAATTTTGTTCATGTGAAACTTCCCACAGGAAATGGGGGAGACAAAATTTCCAAAAGGTTTTGACCCTAAAACTTTTAAAGGGATTAGGCCACTGTAAACAGAGGTTATTCAGAGAAAAGGGAGGAACCCAAGAAATACCCACATAGGAAAATAAGGAGCAAAGGACTTTGTAATATGAATAAAGTTTTATGAATATTAAATTTTGAAATAAGTGATACTAGAGAAAAGGTTTTGGCAAAGCGGAGATTGTGTTTTTTAATTGTAAAATTAGGGTAATTGTTTTTCAAAAAATATCTCATCTTGTGGGAGCTATATCTTTTTTAGTAGTCTTATTTATAATATTTTTGCACTATCATGTAGATCATTTCAATGATTGGTCATATGTTAAATATTGATAAGTATTGAAGGAGTTATGGTTGTTTAATTTGGGATATCAACACTATTTTTTGGACTATTAATAGGGATTATATATTAACTAAATATTAATTAAAAATCAGGTTTAATAATATTCAGAAGGCTTTTATTTAATTTAATGAGTTCTAAAAAGGTTTTGTCCTTTTGATATTATCCTACAAAAAAGGGCGTCTGACATGCCACATTAAATGTAATCTTATCTTGTGGGTTGCTCATGGTTTTGGGCCAATGGATTTATCCCAACCATGGTTTGTAAATACCTATAAATATGTTTGATGTTTAATGGAAAATCAATCAGGTTTTAAGCTTGCTTGGTTCCATATCAATTTGGTATTAGAGCATTTTTTATCCATTGGGTTTGTTACACCTCTTTGAGTGTTTGAGTTATGTTACCTCCTTTGCAATGAAAGAAACATGGTGCTTAGCCAAGAGCACCTCAAAAATTATTCTCTACAATATTTGGCATAAATGACCAACAATATAAGTACATAAATTCTCTCAATTATGTTAGACATGGCTAACATAGTGAAGAACACAAGCTTATACTGAGACGGGGGGTGAACAGTATAAGACCACTTTTTACTTTTCTTCTCAAATTAATATTATGTAGTGTACATATAGTAGTATTAATAGCAGTAATCAAAGCAATGCATAAAACACCACACACAATAGAGACACAGATTTAACGTGGTTCACCCAATGTGGGCAACCTCCATGGATAAAATATTTCTTCTAAATATTTCTCAAATGATCTCTTGGGAATCCTTCCAAAATTACAATGTTTATGGACCTCGGTCTAAATGAGATTTTGATCCCCTAATATCAAGTTTGTGGATCTCTTCCATAGGAGAACTCTTTCCCCTTCTACTCTGGCTAGTGATCTTCTAGAAGACTCTGTCTCTATTTTGCACTGACTAGTGGATCTCTGTCCACTTGAAGACTTCTCACTCAGATCTTGTATTCAATTGTCCTGGATGCTGGATCTCTATCCACTAAGACTCTATCCTCTATACTCTATCACCTCCAAAGCTCTATCTCAATACTATACCAAACACATTTTATTTGTTCTAGCATAGTTATGCTCAATCTCTTGCACTAAACATAGTATAATCGGTCTAGTACAAGTCTGCTCAATAGGTTCACTTAGAACCTGCTCAAATCTTCTCAAAAGGTTCACCCAAAAACCTGTCTAAATTTGCTCAATAGGTTCACACAAAACTTGTCTAGGACTTGCTCAAATATGCTCAATAAATCCTATCTAGGACTTGCTCAAATATGCTCAATAAGTCCTCTATTAGACTTGCTCAAATATGCTCAATAAGTCCTCTTGGACTTGCTCAAATCTTCTCAATAAGTCCTCTCTTGGACTTTCTCAAATCTGTTCATTAAGTCTTATCTTGGACTTGCCCAAATCTGCTTAACAAGCTCTCACAGAACTTGTTCAATCTCATAGAATCATAAAGATAATTTTTAGAGACTCTATATGTTCTATACTCAAAGTACAATCAATATCTCAATTCAATATCATAGAAGCATAAAGAGAATTGTTAGAGACTCTATATGTTCTATACTCAAATACCAATCTCAACTTAATAGAAGCATAAAGAGAATTGTTAGAGACTCAATATGTCCTATTCTTAAATCTCAATCTCAACTCAAATCAATCTCATAGAAGCATAAAGAGAATTGTTAGAGACTCTATATGTTCTATACTCAAATCTCAATCTCAACTCAATAGAAGCATAAAGAGAATTGTTAGAGACTCAATATGTCCTATTCTTCAATCTCAATCTCAACTTAAATCATAATATAGAATAGTTTGTTTTATGTAATTTGAACAACCATTTCACACATCCACTTGACTAGGCTTAACCAACTCAACTCAACCAATCACATAAATGAACAACCCTTTCTCACAAACCCTAGTTTAAGCATGTATCCACCAACTCAAAATGTTTCCAAAAATGGTTTATCTCAAGTATCACATAACAATGATACTCATGTTCTTTTCTAGATCATGTTCAAGTTCATTTCATCATCAATGGGCTTCAACAACAATGCTAATAAAACAAGTTTTAAATACAACTCACAAATCAGAAAAACCTTGAAGCATTCAACCAACCATCTTCACAAATGAAACTTCAATTAATCCTTTCCACTCCAATGATATTTCATAAATCAACCACCACAAACAATCAATAGGAGAGTGTGCCCATACATTTTTTATGACAATAAGTTATCCATAAAATATGCCACACTTAATCACAACTTTTCTCTTCAAAATTAATAAGGGTTAGTGGTCTTTAAATAATCACAATAAAAGCATAACTTAATTTACACCCTTTTCACTCCAACTTCATAAACACATCCACCAAGGTCTATTTTAATAAAAACCCTTATTAAAAATAACCCACAATAAATCTCTCAAAATCACTTTAACAACTCCTTATTTCTCCTAAAATCAATTCTTAATTTCCATCAAAATAAAACATAAATCAAATATGCTTTTGTAATAATAATCACAGATCTAATGATTAAATTTAATTCCCATTAAATACCTTATAACTCCAAACTTTAGGGCTAATAAAAATTATTAAAGGTAAAAACGTAAATACCTCTCAAGGGGATTTGAACCCCTGTCCGCCATACACCGCGAGTGTCTTAGCCACGAATAAGATTCCAACCGAGTCAAAGCGCTTGTTGTAAAAGCAAAATACAAAAGGGCCTTTAATCTTCCTCCACTTGCTGCAAAGGACAAAGCGCCAAAGCACTTCCCACACACCGTCGTCAAGGGGATTCGATCCTTGATATTTGCACTGTCCATAATCTTAGCAAATGATATGCCAATGCGCCACGCCTCATACCACGTTTGAGATTACCAAATCGCTGTGCTTTCTTCGCTGCTTCCTTTTCAAAAATTCGCACGAGCTCTTTCGAATTCCAAGGCAATTAACACACAAGAGCAAGTATGATTATTTGGTTTAATTGTCACCCCTTTATATAGTGTTTAATAACACTTCGAAGACGTCGACATAAATATTAAAATTGTATTTGCATGATGATGTCAACAAGAAATTTTCTATTTAAATTTTAAATAATTAAAATTTAAACCAAACATTAAAACTCAAATAACTCCATCACCGGGGCACCTTTTTCGACAAAACAAAATCGCAATGTGGGTTTTAAGAAAAATCCATATCAAATATGATGTCTATGGTTTTAAATAAAATCTTTTATTTTCCCTGCCTTGGTTTTCACAAAAACCCTTCATAGATCCTTTTGATATTTATTGCTCTATTGACATCAATGACAACATTTCAGCTTAGGGACTCAAAATGTCCAACAATCTCCCCCTTTGTCATTGATGGCAACCCAAATTCTTTTACTGAATTCTGACCTTCTTTTCTGCTCCCCTTGGCTCAATGGTCTCTTAGATATCAAATCTTTCCTCCTTTGAAATCAATGGCAAAGGGTCACCTTTAGGGCTCGGGGCTAAGAATTAAGCCTCTTAGCTTAGACCCTCCCCCACCTTCCCATGAGGTGGTTAATTCTAGGATGGGAGTATTTCTACTCCCTGAAAGCACTGTTCTCTGCCTTTGTCTTTTCCTTTTTCGTTTTGTTGAATTCTCTCACTGTTTCTTTTTGAGTCATCATCCCTGTTCTTGTTCCTGTTCTTGTTATCATCTATGTTCATGTTCTTGTACCTGTTCTTGTTCTCATTCTTGTTTTTATCCATGTTCTTATTCTTGTACCTGTTCTTGTTCTCATTATTTTTTGAGTCTCTTTTCTTTTTTGAGTCTTTGTTCATGTTCATCTTCATGTTTCTGTTCATGTTCCTGTTCCTGTTCATATTCATGTTCTTGTTCATGTTCATATTCCTATTCCTGTTCATATTCATGTTCTTGTTCATGTTCATATTCCTGTTCCTGTTCATGTTCATATTCATATTCCTGTTCATACATGTTTCTAGAATATTTGCTCTACACCATCTTGCTATGTGACCATCATTATTGCACTTATAACACTTAATATTATTATTCCTTGGATGTGCAATAGTATTAGGATTTCTCCTGGTGAATCCATATCCTATTCTATCATAAATCATGCAATTTATTGCCTTATGACAAAACTCATTATATGAATAACAATATCCTTGGAAAAGTTGTTCTCTTCCATATACCTGTCTTTCATGTGTCCTGCATTGTGAAGCCATGTGCCCAAACCTATGATATGAGAAGCATCTCCCATTGAAGCTTCCTTGCCTAGACCTCATTGGTCTCTTGTTCTCATTGTTTTTCCATCTGTATCTTCTTTACCCATTGTCCTTGTTGGACCCACCATAATCTGACTCATCCTTAGAAGTTTCACTTTCACTTACATATAAGAATGCCTCTTCTAAAGTATCTTCTTCTGATGTTGTTTCTTCTTCTTCAATACTTTAAGTAGACTTTGCCTTTTTCTATTTCTTTCCAAAACCTAGACCTATTGAACATGATGTTCTTTGTTGTCCACATATGAACTTATCCAAGTTCTTAGATCTATTTGTGAAAATCTTCATCTTGATCTTGGAGTCTTGTAAATATTTCTTTAGAGTAGCCACTTCTTGTGCTAACTTCTCACATTCCAATATTTTTTCTTCTAAATTTTCTCTAAACTTACTTGCCTTGGCCTTTGACTTCTCTAAGTCCTCTATGAGCAATAATCTTTCTTCATCACATTCTTGAAACTGAATTTCAAGCTTAGAGTGTTGCTTTCTTACCTTCTTCACTGTGTCAAGAGCATAGATAAGTTCACCTTTGAGATCATAACCATTTTATATTGATTAGTCCTCTATTTGTTTGCCTTTGTCCATATCATTTCTTTCTTTTGACTTGCTTTCTATAGGATAACTCAATTCTTTATCTTCTAAAGCCATTAGAAGATTCTCATTTGATCTATAAAGTGCATCTTCAAAATCATCATCACTGAAACTATAACCATATCTTGTGCAATCATCTTCAAGGTGTCCAAATTTACCACATCTAAAACACTTGAGAATAACTGGAGTCTTTTTCTTAACTTGATATTTTTCCTTAACCATGAACAAGACTTCATCTCTATAATTGTCTAAAAATCTAGCATCACTATCAATTTGGTACTTACTTGGATTATCCTCATAGTAGCTTCTCTTTTGCCTTTGGAAAAACTTCTTCCCTTGTCTGTTTTGTCCATCCTTGTTTTTCTTCTGGTACCTATAATTTTTAGATTCCCTGTACCTGTGATCCTATTTTTCTTCATCATTTTTGATCTTTGGCTCTTTGCATTCTGTTGCAAAATTTCCAAACTTGCCATAATTAAAGCATTTAATAGATCTCATATCTATTGGTCTTTTGAACCCTTTATCTCTTCTACCATAGTTAGCTTCTTCATCACTAGAAGATTCATTGCTTTATTATGTCTTCTTACCCTTTTTCTTACTATCCACTTTGAATGCAACTTCTTTTGGAGGAATATGATATGTTGTTCTTATCTCAAAAGTTGTAAGAATACCAAGCAAAGAATTTATTTTTAGATTATCACTATCAATTGATGTTTCTATGGCATAAAATTTTTCACTATACCTTTTTGTAAGAGTCCTCAAGATCTTGTCGCAAGCATACGATTCATCAACCTTCATTCCAAGACCTTTCATCTCATGTATAAGTTCATAAACCTTGTTGAGATAGTCATGAATGCTTTCATCATCCCTCATTCTTAGATTCTCAAATTATCCTTTGAGATTTTTGATCTTTTCTTTCCTGACACTTTTATCTCCTTCATATATGGTTTGCAATAGTTCCCACATATCTTTTACCTTTTTTGCATTCCATTACCTTCATAGATTCTAATCTACGTAATCCTCTTATAATTGCATTTATAGCTCTTGAATTTGCATGCATGAGAAACCTACCTTCCTTATTTATAGGAGGATTAATTTCTAAATTGTACCCAAATTCCACTGCATCCCAAACTTCATTGCCAAGTGTCATCAAGTGAAATCTCATCAACACACACCAATATAGGAAGTCACGTCCATCAAATATTGGTACTGTATTATTGAATACCTCATTATTTTGATCCTTTTGATCCATTGTGTTCTTAGACCACTTTTTATTCAAGCTGTCAAACTCTTCTGAAGGAACCCGCTCTGATACGAATTGAAGAAAACAAAATTATATTAAGAGGGGGTGGTGAGCAGTATAATACTACTTTTTACTTTTCTTCTTAAATCAATATTATGTAGTGTATAGATAACAATATCAATAGCAGTAATCAAAGCAATGTACAAAACACCACACATAATAGAGACACAGATTTAATGTGGTTCACCCAATGTGGGCTACCTCCACGGATAAAATATTTTTTCTAAATATTTCTCAAATTATCTCTTGGGAATACTTCCCAAATTACAATGTTTATAGACCTCGGTCCAAAGGAGATGTTGATCCCCTAATATCAAGTTTGTGGATATCTTCCATAGGATAACTATTTTCCCTTCTACTCTGGCTAGTGATCTTCTAGAAGACTTTGTCTCTATGCTACACTGACTGGTGGATCTCTCTACACTTGAAGACTTCTCACTCAAATCTTATCTTCAATTTTCTTGGCTGCTGGATCTCTATCCACTAATACTTTGTCCTCTATACTCTGTCACCTCCAAAGCTCTGTCTCAATATTGTACCAAACACAGTTCATATAGTATAGCACATTTCTTATCAATATCTTGCACTAAACACAGTATAGTCAATCTAGTATAATTCTACTCAATAGGTTCACTCAGAACTTGCTCAAATCTACTCAACAAGTTCACCCAAAAACCTATCTAAATCTACTCAACAGGTTCACACAAAACCTATCTAAATATTCTCAACAAATCCTCTTTAGGACTTGCTCAAATCTACTCAATAAGTCCTCTCTTGGACTTGCTCAAATCTACTCAATGAGTCCTCTCTTAGACTTTTTCAAATCTTCTCAATAAGTCCTCTCTTGGACTTGCTCAAATATGCTTAAAAATCTCTCACAGAACTTGTTCAAACTCATAGAATCATAAAGAGAATTGTTAGAGACTCTATATGTTCTATACTCAAAGTACAATCAATATCTCAATTCAATCTCATAGAAGCATAAAGAGAATTGTTAGAGACTCAATATGTCTTATTATTAAATCTCAATCTCAACTCAAATCAATCTCATAGAAGCATAAAGAGAATTGTTAGAGACTCTATATGTTCTATACTCAAATCCCAATATCAACTCAATAGAAGCATAAAAAGAATTGTTAGAGACTCAATATATCCTATTATTCAATCTCAATCTCAACTTAAATCAGAATATAGAATAGTTTATTTTATGGAACTTGAACAACCATTTCACACATCCACTTGACTAGGCTTAACCAACTTAACTCAACCAATCACATCAAGGAACAACCCTTTCTCACAAACCCTAGTTCAAGCATGTATCCACCAACTCAAAATGTTTCCAACAATGCTTTATCTCAAGTCTCACATAACAATGATACTCATGTTATTTTCTATATTATGTTCAAGTTCATTTCATCATCAATGGGCTTCAACAACAATGCTAATGAAACAAGGTTTAAATACAACTCACAAATCAGAAAAACCTTGAAGCATTCAACCAACCATATTCACAAAGGAAACTTCAATTAATCCTTTTCACTCCAATGATATTTCAGAAATCAACCACCACAAATAATCAATAGGAGAGTGTGCCCATACCTTTTTGATGTTAATAAGTTGTCCACAAAATCTGCCACACTTAATCACAACTTTTCTCTTCAAAATTAATAAGGGGTAGTGGTCTATAAATAATCATAATAAAATATAACTTAATTTACACCCTTTTCACTCCAACTTCATAAACACATCCACCAAGGTCTATTTTAATAAAAATCCTTATTAAAAATAACCCACAATAAATCTCTCAAAATCACTTTAACAACAACTCCTTATTTCTCCTAAAATCAATTCTCTATTTCCTTGAAAATAAAACATAAATCATCTATGCTTTTGTAATAGTAATCATAGCCCTAATGATTAAATTTGATTCCCATTAAATACCTTATAACTCCAAAATTTAGGGCTAATAAAAATTATTGAATGCAAAAACGTAAATACCTCTCAAGGGGATTTGAAACCCTATCCGCCACACATCGCGAGCGTCTTAGCCGCAGATAATATTCCAACCGAGCCAAAGCGCTCATTGGAAAATCAAAATCCAAAAGGGCCTTTAATCTTCCTCTGTTTATCGCAAAGGACAAAGCGCCAAAGTGCTTCCCACACGTTGTCGTCAAGGGGATTTGATCTATGATATTTGTGTTGCCCACAGTATTAGAAAAATTGATATGCCAATGCACCACGCCTCATACCACGTTTGATATTTCCAAATCGCTACGCTTTCTTCACTGCTTCCTTTTCAATAATTCGCATGAGCTCTTTCGAATTCCAAGGTAATTAACACACGAGAGCAAGGATGATTATTTGGTTTAATTTCCACCCCTTTATATAGTGTTTAATAACACTTTGAAGACGTCAACGGAAATATTAAAATTGTATTTGCATGATGACGTCGACGGGAAACTTTCCATTTAAATTTGAATTTAAATTTTTAAATAATTAAAATTTAAACCAAACATTAAAACTCAAATAACTCCATCATCAGGGCACCTTTTTCGATGAAACGAAAGCCCAACGTGGGTTTTAATAAAAACCTAGATCAAATTTGTTGTCTATGGTTTTAAATAAAACCTTTTATTTTTCCTGCCTTGGTTTTCACAAAAACCCTTCATAGACCTTTTGACATTTATTGCTCTATTGACATCAATGACAACATTTCATCTTAGGGACTCAAAATGTCCAACACATATACCTAGAGAAGGTCCTCATGGTGAGGATTCCAAGCATTAGAATCTCAATATCAAGAACTCTAAACATGTTATTTAAGACATAGAATCTAGCCCCATCGATGAAGTAGCCCCTCTTTGATCACTTCTATAAGTAAGTATTTTTGGATGGCTCATTGGTAGACCCCAATAATGGTTCAAAAATATCAACTATATTTTTTGTATTTTTTCTCTACAAAATCACTATCACTGCTTGAAGAAATAAACTCCTAAAATCCCTATGTGAAGAGATTAAGAATTTCAAACTCCAACTTGATGATGGTACCCTTGAAACCATCACAATTATTATTTTCCAATTGAACGTCAACCAAAAATACATGTTTGTTGATGCAGTTGGTGGGGTTGCTTGGTAATATTTTGGTGGTATCACTAAGGAGGTAGCCAATGCTCCATCGACTCTTCTCCATTAGATCTATTGCATTACTTCCCCCATGGAGTTTATTTCAACTTTAAAGGAGCACCTAATAGCATGTAGAGACACAACCCATCAAGCAATATCTTACTAGTTTTTTATGTTTGCTCTGAAATAAAATATGAAAGCATTTTTCATGTATAGATGGAACCTAGAGAAGCTCCATCTATAGAACTATGAAATCAAAATGGACTATTGTAGTCCCATGGTGTTGGATGTCTTTTTCAAAATCAAGAATGAAATCAACCCCTTTTTGAACTTTTGTTAGTCCTATCATAAAGAATTTATGATTTGTGCTCCATGAACATCAACAACACCAATTCCCTAGACTATCTCACCACCATTGATAGTACCTCCTCCTTGCTCTTGATCTGCTCCATCTGATGTCCTTACCCTACTCAATCAAGTTTTTCTTATACACCTAATTCAACCTCTTACGCATAGCATTTCTACCTTCAAGCAGTATTTAGACCACATCCTTGGCCACCATCGACCTTACCTCTACCTCTTATGCACATTGTATATGGTTTCCACTGCATCCCCCATCACCTCCTCCACCATTTAAGTATTGATCTTGACCTCATGGATTATGGACAACATTCCCTATCTCTACCATATTCCACCCAAAAATCAACATGGCCAACCTCTTCAATGGTCACATCCACTCAACCATCCCTTCATAGACATTGCATGCCTCACCACATGGCAACCTTCTAGACCAACCCCAAGTAGACACAAGATAGGTTTTGATATGTTATGTGACTTGGTGAGCATCAATTTGCTTTATATATTTTAAATCATAATCTCACATTCATTGTAGGAAATTTTAGTTGCCTTTTATTTGTTTTTCCTTACCTGTAATTGAATGCATGTGATAAAATATAATGGCCCACATAAAATTTAAAATTCCATGAAATATGCTTGTGGAATATTCCCAAAACTAGTTTCACTTAGAGGATAATATCTACCTTTTCTTTTTACCTAACAAGACACTAATTTCTTGCAAATCAAGGCATCAATCTCTTCCTAAGTATAGGTATATTTATACTCATTGGAAACTATTTTTTGTGATTGACCCATTGAAACCAAAATTTTCTAGTTTTGTGAAGATCTACTTGGGCTAATAAAGCATCAAAGTTTTGGTTGCTCACCTTCTAACTCCTGTGCTCATCAAGCTTTTCTTCCTCCTATTTTGTATCACATTAAAGTCTAATGCTTTTGTTGTTAGGAGGAATGATAGGGACTATATTAATTAAATATTAATTAAACATTAGATTTAATAATATGTAGTAGGATTTGATTTATTTTAATAGGTTCTGAAAAGTTTTTTTTAGGCCTTCTAGCCTTTGATTTATCCCACAAAAAGGGGTATTTGACATGCCAAATTAAATGTAATATTATCTTATGGACTGTTCATGGTTTTGAGCCAATGGTTTTACCCTAACCTTGATTTCTGAATGACTATAAATATGTTTGATGTTTAATTGAAAATAAATCGGGTTTCAAGCTTGTCTGATTCCATATCAACTACACAAAAATTTGTCAAAAACCAAAAAAATCATTTCTCTCAATTTGATAGTCCAATTTAGATTATTCTTGTGCTCTTTTATTCATAATTTAAATATCTTTAAATTTAGTGATCATATGAAATAATCTGAGTAATATTGAGGGAGATACAACCCTATGAAGTTAGTCATGTGGAAAAAGGGCAATGATAATTTTTTAAAGCATGTTTTTTTCTAGAAAAATAAAAGTTTATATATCTTTTAGTTGTGAGTAGGCAAGTAATTTGTTACTATGTTTAAAAAAAATATTTTATTTTGGAATTTTAGCTTCAAATTAGTAGGGAGACATATTTTTATGAAACCCTAGTTTGCATTGTCTTTTTGTTGGGGCATGAATTTATGGAGCTGCAATTTTTGAGAAAATGATATTGGTGTTAGAGACTGGTGGAAACATTTCAAATCCTTGTATTCTACTATTCCTTCTTGGAACCTTATGCTTACTTATTATCTTGGAGGAGAAGCTCTCTCTTGGTTTTATAGTTTTTTGTGGAGCCCATAATTGTGAATGAAATTGGAAAAAATATAGTTGGCATTCTTGAGTCAATAGGACCATATAAAAATATAGCTAGTTTAAACATCTCCATTGAAGGATATGAAGAAAAAATAAATAGGTTGTAGGATGAATGAAAGGAATTAAATAGAGCGCTAGCAAATTTCAAATAAGTGATAGAAGGACAAAAGTGTAAATGCGTAAATTGAGAGAACCACACATTTGGTGGTAGATAAGGTAAAAAGTGGACAAAGGGATCTATTTGAGTCTAAAAATTATATTGTGCAGGTTCATGGATGTATTCAAAGAAAGAGATTATTATTTCTATTAACCCTAATAGTAGATATAATTTCATTAATAGTGCTTTGGATAAGAGGTTGTAGGTTTAAGCAACAAAAAATAAGGACACACAAGTTGAGGGTGAGAATGTTCAACTTTTTGAAGATTTAAAGATCACCATGGATAAATATGTTTTGCATTCAGATTTTCATACTACTGAAATGAATAATGTGAATATTATTTTATTTTATCCTTGGTTATATTCTTTGGATACCATTGATATTAATGTGCAAAAGAAGATTATAAAGTTATGGTATAGGAAAAATAAGATAACATTGTAGGATATTTCTTAGCTTAAGGAGCAAAGATCCAATAAGAAGCAAGAAGTCGTTATGGTAAAATAATAAGTTAAGGAACCAAAAAAAGAATCAAATTTTGAATATATAATAACAACAACAATCGATTATATGGAATAAGTGTACAATAACACATCAAAATGAAGAACACAATCTTATACTGAGAGGGAGGGTGAATAGTATAAAACCACTTTTTACTTTTTCTTTCAATTCAATACTATATAGTGTATAGATAGCAGTATCAATAGAAGTAATCAAAGCAATGCACCAAAGACCATACATAATAGAGACATGATGCAGGAGCATCCAGGGACATCTGATGTAGAGGCATCCAGTTGCGGGAAAGCGACTTTAGAAGAGTCAGGTCAAGAAGCAGAAGAAGAAGGCAAGGAAAATTTTGCTAAGGCAAAATTGGAAAAGAGTGGCAAAATCATGATGTCGCGATTTCATGACGTCGCGAAATCACGACGTCAAGGCGAGGCGGAGGCAAGGGCCGAAAGCTATAGTGAAATTATGATGTCATGATTTCACGACGTCATGAAATCATGACATCAAGGCAGAGTCGGGGCAGAGGTCAGGAGCGATAGCAAAATCGTGATGTCATGATTTTGTGACGTCATGAAATCGTGACACAAATCAAAAGCAAAGGCAAAGGAGCTGGAAGGTGGCGATATCGCGACATCACGATATCACGATGTCATAAAATCATGACATCACGATATCATGACGTCGCGAAATCATGACAGTAAGGTAGCAACGGAGCAGAGCAGTGGGAGTTGTCACGATTTCGTGACATGTCGTGAAATCGTGACCATCGTGAAATCATGAAAAAGGCATCGAAGCAAGTGGCGGAAGGTGGAGTGGTCGCGATATCACGACGTTGCGATGTCATGACGTAAAACGAAGCGGACGAAGGGAGCAGCGGGGACGTCGTGATATCGCGACGTTGTGATATCGTGACATCGTGATATCACGACAAGAAATTACAATCAGGGCTCGAAGGAGAAATGGTCGCGATATCGTGACATGTCGTGATATCAAGACCAAAATGGGAAAGAAGCGTGGGGTGGCCAGAACATTTCGATATCGTGACATGTCGTGATATCGCGACAGAGAGAGAAAAAGGCGCGGGAGGAGAAAGAGATGGCAGGAATGGCATTTTCGGGGACCATTCAAAGATGACACGTGGCACAAGTTGAATTTAAAGTAGGGGATTACCCAGAAACGTAGGAGACGAAAAGGATGGGTGCGTAGAGAATCTGATAGAATCAGCAATGACAAGGACCATGCGGAGAGGGGTCTTTAATCGGGTTGGTGTCCCGATTTTCATGTCCTTGTAATTAATCGGGTTGGTGAACCCATTTTTTGAAGAATGTTTTTAGAGGGTCGGGGCCTCTATAAAAACCCAGTTGAATGTATTAGATCGGGGATGGCAGATTAGAGAACAGGGGAGACAGATATTAATGAAAAGGCTTGGTTTTTATAAAGCCTGCGGGCTGTTTTATTTTTATGCATGTATTTATTTTCAACAGATATTAATGAAAAGGCCGAATTTGTGAAGGGGTGAAATCTTGTCCGCCATCAAGTGGTATCAGAGCTAGAGATTCTAAGTGCGTAAACAGATCGCTGGCCGTGAGGTAGTTTGCACCAGGATCTACGGGAGGGTTTTGAGAGAGGAGAGAGAGTTTAGGATTCCTAAGCGTGTTAGCAGATCGCTAGACGTGAGGCAGCTACACCGAAATCAGTTGAGCTTTGTGAGTAAAGCTGAGAAAAATGCATTCTCGAAGAAGCCGTGTCAGTAAGAATTTTGATATGGTGTTCGAGGACAAATTCTTAGCATTACATCGACAATTTAAAGCCCTGCAGGAGGAATGGCTAGGAATAAAGTTATGGGAGCAAGAGGAGTGGCGTAAAATGTAGGAAGAGAGACATAGAAAGAGAGATGTCAGAGTGCATCAAAATTTAAAGTTGAAGAAGACTGCCTACAAGGAAGAGTGCAGCAGTGACAGGATCTGCCTAGAAGAAGGCAAAAATTTAACTAGCAAAGAGGAGGAGATGGAGCAGGCTGTTGAGGCAGAGAAATGTCTGAAGGTGTTGTTGTAGGGGGAAGCAACCAGACCATGCAGAAGTGAAGATCACTTCTCCACTTACCCTGGGTGCCTGATGCAGGAGCATCCAGGGACATCTGATGCAGAGGCATCCAGTTGTGGGAAAGCCACTTCAGAAGAGTCAGCTCAGGAAGTAGAAGAAGAAGGCAAGAAAAATTTTGCTAAGGCAAAATTGGAAAATAGTGGCAAAATCGTGACGTCAAGGCGAGGTGGAGGCAAGGGTCGAAAGCTGTAGCAAAATCACGACATTGCGATTTCGTGACGTCACGAAATCGTGATGTTAAGGCAGAGTCGGGGCAGAGGTCAGGAGCGGTAGCAAAATCACGACGTCGCGATTTCGTGATGTCACAAAATCATGATGCAAATCAAAAGCGAAGGCGGAGGAGCTAGAAGGTCATGATATCATGACAGCAAGGTAGCAGCGGAGCAGAGCAGTGGGAGTTGTCACGATTTTGCCACATGTTGCGAAATCATGACCATCATGAAATCATGACAAAGGCATCGGAGTAAGTGGTAGAAGGTGGAGTGGTCACGATATCGCGACGTCATGATATTCACAATGTCACGATGTCGCAATGTAAAATGAAGCGGATGAAGGGAGCAGCGAGGACGTCGCGATATCATGACGTCACGATATCGCGACAAGAAATTGCAATCAGGGCCCAGAGGAAAAATGGTCATGATATCACGACATGGGAAAGAAGCGCGGGGTGGCTAGAACGTTGCGATATCGTGACATGTCACGATATCGCGACGAAGAGAGAAAAAGGCGCGAGAGGAGAAAGAGATGGTGGGAACAACATTTTTGGGGACCGTTCAAAGATGACACATGGCACAAGCTAAAGTTAAAGCGGGGGATTACCCAGAAGCATGGGAGACGAAAAGGATGGGCACATAGAGAATCTGACAGAATCAGTAGTGACAGGGACCGTGCGGAGAGGGGTCTTTAATCGGGTTGGTGTCCTGGTTTTCTCATCCTTGTAATTAATCGGGTTGGTGAACCCATTTTTTGAAGAATGTTTTCAGAGGGTCAGGGCCTCTATAAAAACCCAATTGAATGTATTAGATCAGGGGTGGCAGATTAGAGAATGGGGGAGACAGAGTGCAAGGGAGAAGACCAAGCCGAGCTTGGTTTTTGTAAAGCCTGTGGGCTGTTTTATTTTTATGCATGTATTTATTTTCAGCAGATATTAATGAAAAGGCCAAATTTGTGAAGGGGTGAAATCTTGTCTACCATCAAGACACCACAATTTACATGGTTCACCCAATGTGGGCTACTCCATAGAGAAAATATTTTACTAAAATTTTCTCAATCAATCTCTTTTGGGAATCCTTCCCAATTACAATATTTATGGACCTTTGTCCAAAGGAGAAGTTGATCCCCTAATTTCAAGTTCATGGATATATTCCATAGGAGAACTCTTTCCCCTTCTACTCTGGCTAGTGATCTTCTAGAAGACTTTGACTCTCTACTACACTGATTGGTGGATCTCTCTCCACGTGAAGACTCCTCATTTAGATATTTCAATTGTCCTAGCTACTGTATATCTATCCACTGAGACTTTGTTCTTTGTACTCTATCACCTCTAAAGCTCTGTCTCAATACTATACTAAACACAGTCTAGTCGGTCTAGCATAGCTCTTCTTAATCTCTTGCACTAAACACAATACATTCGGTCTGGTATAATTCTGCTCAATAGGTCCACACAAAACCTACTCAAATATGCTTAATAGGTCCACACAAAACCTGCTCAAATCTGCTCAATAGGTCCACATAGATCCCACTCAAATCTGCTCAACAAGTCCATACAGAACCTGCTCAAATATGCTCAACAAGTCCACATAGAACCTGCTCAAGTCTACTCAACAAGCTCACTCAGAACTTGTCCAAATCTGCTCAACAAGCTCACTCAGAAATTGTCCAAATGTACTCAATAATCTCACTCAGAACTTGTCCAAATTTGCTAAACAATCTCACTCAGAACTTGTCCAAATATTCTCAATAAGTCCTCTCTAGGACTTGCTCAAATCTGCATAGAAACCTTCCACAAAAGCTTACTCAAAATTAGTCCACAAGCCTTCTCAAAGACTTGTCTCAAATCTTCTTAACAAGCTCACACATAACTTGTCCAATATCATAGAATCATAAAGAGAATTGTTAGAGACTCAATATGTTCTATACTCAATTCTTAATCAATATCTCAATTCAATATCATAGAAGCATAAAGAGAATTTTTAGAAACTCAATATGTTCTATACTCAAATCCCAATATCAACTCAAATAAATCTCATAGAAGCATAAATAGAATTGTTAGAGACTCAATATGTTCTATACTCAAATCCCAATCTCAACTCAAATCAATCTCATAGAAACATAAAGAGAATTGTTAGAGACTCAATATGTTCTATTCTCAAATCTCAATCTCAACTCAAATCCATAATATAGAATAGTTTGTTTCATGAAATTTGAACAACCACATGCATCCACTTTACTAGGCTCAATCAACTCTACTCAACTAAACACCTCAAGGAACAACCCTTTCTCACAAACCCTAGTCCAAGCATGTATCAACCAACTCAAAATGTTTCCAAAAATGCTCAAACACAAATCTCACATAACAATGATACTCATGTTCTTTTCTAACTCAAGTTCAAGTTATTTACATAAATAATTGGCTTCAACAACAATGCTTATAAAACAAGGTTTAATCACAACTCTCAATCTAGAAAACCTTGAAGCATTAAACCAATCACTTTAAAAAAGGAAACCACAATCAATCCTTTTCACTCCAAAGGTATTTTATAATCAACCACCATAATCAATCAATAGGATAATGTGTCCATAACTTTTATGAAGATGAAGAAGCCTCTTTGGAAATCTGCCACAATCACAATATTCTTTTGCCAATCCTCACAAGGGTTAGAAGATCACAAAATAATCAACATTACTCCACTTCACAATAATATTCACCAAGGATTTTAATTAAAAAACCTTCTTAAGAATTAATGCACAACTTCCTTATCACTCCTAAAACCACTTGTACCATAAAATAGAATAAATCAAAACATTACATAACCTTGTCACTCCAAAATCCACTTATACCATAAAATAACTCAAATATTTTATATCCTTCCTTTCAACAATTTTGCACTTAAAAAAAATAATCACAAAGCCTTCTTAGGCAATATCCCACATTAATCAAATATCAAACCTTAGCCATATGCAAAAAATTAAATCCAATATACTCTCTGTGAAAATCGATGCTTAACACAACCTTAGAAAATTTAAAATATTTCATGCATCCAAAAATTTTGGCGATCGAATTATGGCATACCTTGCAAAATGGCTTTGGGTGGTTTTGATCCTGTGTTCCTCCTCATCGTGTGCCTTAGTGCACTCTCCGCCCACTGTGTGGGCTAGGCCTCCCACGTGGAGGCTTTAAGCCTTTGAGACTTATATTTTTGTCCTCTCCACCTATACCTTGAAACTTGCTCCCTTGTTCCACGTACAGTGCGCAAACGAAATTGAAAGGGGGGAATCAACAATTGCGAAGGAGGGGGTAATAGAATGCAGACAATATTTCTTGTCACCTACTTGGTTGATAAAATCAAACCCTTTAAATATTCTAACCTTTTCATAATAAAATATATGACATTGACGGGCATGGCGGGAAAACTCTTTTATTTAATTTTAAAATTTAAGTTTAAATTTTAAATAAATTAAAATTTAAAATAAACCTTTAAAATTAAATTTCTCCATCACCGGGGCACATTTTTTGATGAAACAAAAAGCCAACTTGGGTTTTAAGAAAAACCTATTTCAACTCTACCATCCATAGTTTTAAATAAAACCTTTTCTTGCCTTCCTTGGTTTTCATAAAAACATTTTGCTAAGCTTCCCTTGAAGCTCCTTTTGGAACCAAATGCCATGCATCCCTTCTTGAACCTTTGATCAAAACCTTTGCTTCTCATGAAGCTCTTTGTGGAGCAAAATCATAGTGCTTACTTACATAGGTCCTTTTGAGATCAATGACAACTTTTAATTTATGGACTCAAAATGTCCAACACAAAAGAAGGGTACAAGAGAGAAGAGCATGAGAAAAAATTCAAAATAGAGAAACAAAATATTGAAGAATAAAATGAAATAAATTGTCAGCTTAAGGTTGTAGCATATCAACACTCACACCACCTTAAGTAGCAATAAACTTGGAGGTATGGCTTAGGGCATCAATATTATTATGGATCTACATGGAATCAAAAAGGCATAAAGTATGATAATTTTTAATAGAAAAAGCATAATGATTCTAGATTTTAGAGTGGTATAACAACATCAAGGAATAATAGGACCAATCATTCAAAATATCAGAGTAAAGAAGCAAAATCATAGAGCCAACATAACAATTATGGACATTCAAATGACATAATGGTAGCTTGGCATCATCAAAGACCACCACCAATCAAGATTTCACTTGGATGGATGGATGATCAATATTGGTAGTAGTTGCTAGCATTACATAGAAGATCATATCAATTAGTTTCTTCTCATGTTTCAAGAACAAAATATTTGTAAGGAGGGTGGAATGTTAGGTACCAAGGAATAGGTATATGGGGATATGATATTATATTGTACAAGGGTATTATGGATAGTTGACATGGGCCACACATAACCCAAGGTTGATTATATTATAATAATGAGTTGAGATAAGGGTTTAGTAGTTGGCTTCCCAAAGTAGAATTAGAAGATGGGTATATAAAGAAGGGATATTGTCATTGTAATCATCATCATTCATATAAATTATTCTCTTGTAATCATATTTTCCTATGAAGTGGCTTATGAGACTTTGACCTCTCTAAATGGAACTCTTATCTTTGGGAGATCTTGTGGAGTTTTCCTTAGGGAGTATTATTGGTATTGCCCTACCCCAAGGGTATTATCTATCTCTATCTCATTATGTGGATTGTTACTATGGATAATTATTTGTGCATGAATAATTTGATATTTATACATAGTGGTAAATGATTTATGTTTATGAGAATAAAGTTTCATAATATTTTATCCCATAGAATTGAGTTTCACTAGTGAGAATATATGGCTCATGAAAATATCACTAGGGTTTAATTCATATGGGTGTTACAATAATTTGGTTTGTTGTAATACTTTGATAATTTAATTATTCCACAATATCATGTTCATAATGTAGTAGCGATGGGGCAAGTTTCAAAATAATTTCATCTATGACAAAGCTTTCACTCAAATGTGTGATGACCTTAGCTAAAAAAACTATAAGGAAATCAATATATCAAAGGGTCAAGCATTGGATGCTCCCTTATTATAATCTAATACTCATTAAAAATGAGGGCACCATGTGTATAACAACATTGTTGACATTATGGGACAATGATGATCTGTATGGTGGGGTCCAAGATGGTGATATGAAGGAAAATTCCCTAGAAAATATTATAATATCAAGTGAATTTAGAATTAAATTTGTGTAGTGAAATAGGGTATAATGATTATTTCCTCTTCTAATCATGAGGAATATTTATTTATAACAAATTTAATGTATAAAGCTTTCATATTATAAATCTAGTATCGATAACATCCTAAATGCCTACTCAAAATAGGTGTAGGTGTGCACTAGGCACTATGCACTCTATTCTTATGTAGTGAAAGAAGTAATAAACAAAATAAAAAGCAATTGTGAAAAATAAAAATTTGTAATGTAGGAGAAAATAAGAAGCTTGAAGAAGACCAAGAAGACTAAGAAGCCCTTTAAAGAAGAAAAATATTAGAATATATATGATGTATATAAGAGGAAATTATTTAGATTCAAATTAATCAAGAAATAATTTAAAAAATAACTATAGAATTGTTCACTTCATTCCTTAGTATTGGCATTAGTAGAAAAGTGATTGGTGATGAGGTTAGGCAATTGTACTTTTGTCTATGAAGCTCAACATTGAGAATATATTCCATGAAAATTATGGTATTTGTTGGTGACTCAAGGTATTATTACTAGATGCCATTTCATATGGTGGCATTAGTGACATAGGTGTTGATGTCATAGAATCCCTGATGCTATAGTACAAAATATTCAAGCTAATATTGGTATTATAAACATGTTGATATCAAGAACAAGTGTGTTACCAAAAGGAGGTGTGGCATTAACTTGTTCAATGAGGATCCTTGAGTGATGCCACATATTTTGAGTTAGTATTATTTCAATGTCATCATCCATGAGGACTTGAGAAACTCTTTCTTTACCCAAAACATTTTTCTACCTTGGAAAGTGATAATATTCATTGTGTTGAATGCCAAGAAAAATTAATGCTTGATTTGGTCAAGTGTATACCTTTTAGCCTATGCTACAAACTAACCAGTCTTGGCATGCCTGAATGGGTTGCATATCCTTTGGTAAGTATGTCTACTCGTGAAATAAATCAATTGGTCTAACAAAATAGGTATAAATTAAGTGGGATCTAGAGTGATAGATTTTGTATTATTGTAGTATTTGATAGAGGAGGATAGTATGGCTTGAGGTGCTCAAAATTAAAAATTGGATGCATCCTTAAATGTGGAGGTATCAAATTAAGAATGGAATAATTCTAATTTCTTATGTATTATATGATTTAGGGTCCATAGAACAAAGGTTTGATCCTCTAATGTGGTCAAAATAAGTGTTTCTTCTTCAAGTGGAGCCAAACCCAATCTTCAACTTGAAAAATGTAATGAGTGTGATGTTGATCATGAAACTCCTTATGTCTTTTCTATTGATTCCCAATTATCTAATGAACTTGTTGGTGGATGCATTATAATAAATGATCACCCTTGTTGATTTTATTAACCAATTTTGGTGTCACAAAACCACCAAGAATGTGCAAAGTAATATCCATGGGTACACTTGGTTGAAACTAGAAACATGCTTAAAATGGGTTGTGAAAAATAGAACTATAATGAGACTTATTGTATGAATGTTGGATGTAATGTAGACTCTCATTATATGTACAATAAGGTTTATAGTTGTGTGTCCTAAGCATATGCCCCAGAGGTTTAGTCTATCTCACCTTAGTTTGATAATCAATTTATGGATGAAAATTTGAGTAATTGAGTTTGATGTCAATCCAATTTTAGAGATGACATTAATAGTGGTTAATGAAGCAAGAATCATGATATGTCATGATTGATTCTAAAATACCAAAATGAATCCAAAAAATTAAAACATAATTATATAGTCTAGAGTTCATTATTGGCTTTCTTGCAAAATATCATGACTACAACTCCTAAATATTTATCCACAACAGTAAATATACAAACATTTTGGTGTTTTATGGAAGGTATACATGATATATAATAAACATTGATGAATTTACAATGTCTAGAAGGAATTGAAAATGGTTAATAGGTTTTGAATTTTCTATTTGTTTGTTTGGAATTATTATATGGAATACAAGACTTGATACAAATCTCTATATCATAGTATTTGTGTGGCCAGTAAAAATTTTGGTGTAGCATCACAAGTATCTCTGAAATGCCAAAATTTCCAACTAATTTGGAGTAGCATGCTTCTTAAAGTAGGAACTAGAAATGCATACCCAAGGGCACATATATTTTTCCTATATGGTATGGTAACTTGTCACTAAGGTAATGCTCTAATGTTTATTTACACCATATCAGTTAGTGACGTGTGGTGATGAAGTTGACATCATTGGAATAAAATGCATTCCAACTAGTAAAGGTGTGGCCTCTAGTATTCTTAACTATAAAAAGTGCATGAACTAGAGGATGGATTAAATAGTTGGTTGCATTCTCTCTACCCTTATAATTTTTTATAATAAGATTAAAATTTTATAAATATTTCATGTGTCATACACTTTCTAACTTTGAGTGTCTAGAATTTCTAATAGTTTATTATCATAACAAATAACAATTTCCTTATCAATTATGTAATGGTTCGAGCATTGTAAAACTTAGACAATGGCATACAATACTTATTTGTAGATGGAATAATATTGCACTATGTTATTGAGTATCTTAAAATGGTATAGAACATGATGCCCATTCTAAATCAAGATGACACCAAGGGCATAGTTAGAAGAATCAACCTCAATCATGAAGGATTAAGTGATAACTAGTGTGGCTAGAAGCCTAGCACTTATTCTAAACAAAGGTATTATTATTTTTGACTAAATATATACTATTATTTTTTAGTCTATCAAAATATTGTTACAAATTATGATACTGAATGAGACAAAAACTCAAAACAGGACAAAATTGGAATTGCAAGTGAAAATTAAAAGAGAAAAAATATTCTCACCCAAACATGGAAAGAATGTGAAGCACCAAGAAACTCTTGAGACAACCAAGAGACATCCTTTTGTGTGTGTGTGTATAGAGCATTGTATTGAAGTAAATATATAGATTTGATGATTGATGAAGTGTTTATTGGAGAGTTTTTATGCAATTATATTTTCTATTCATTTTATCCTTTATATGTTGTGTTAATATTTATTTTAGAGTACCACTACATATCACATATTTCAATTAGAACTTGGATATTAAATACTAGAGAAGTAGAGAGCTTGGGGGTTTAATTCTCTTTAACTAGAGAATTTAGAATTTCAATTTTTGGAGGAAAGCTTCATACATTATTATTGTAGCTATCATGGAACATGGTAATGCTTCACTATCCATCTCAAAATTTTAAGGAGAAAATAATGATTATTGATGGATAAATATGATTACTTTGTTGATTTCTAAGTAAGTGTGGAGTGTTGTGGGAAATGGATACAAAGAACATATAGATTGCAATATTTTATCAGCCATAGAGAAAATAATATGGAGGAAGCACAAAGAAAATATGCCTTAGATTTGTATCACATACAAACAACTCTTGATACAAGCATTTTTCTAATAACAAGTGTTAAGCCTACCACAGGAGCTTGGGACACCTTGAGGACAATCTATCAAGGGTCTTCTCAAGTGAAATTAGTGAAATTACAAACATTGAATAGAGAATATGAAAATATGAGAATGAATGCCAATGATAATGTGGGAGATTATTGTGTAAGGGTGCATGATATTATGGGAAAAATGGTATGTCTATAGTGAAGAACCAACACAATGAGATGTTATCAAAAAGGTGCTAAGAAAATTTCCATGAAAGTGGAATAATTATGTGATGATTAATAAATAAATTAAGGATTTGAAGAATTTGGAGTTTCATGAATGATGGGATCACTTATGTCCTATCAAAAAAGTATTAAAGTATTGAAGAAGGAAACTTGGAGCAAGATTTTTCTTCCAATGCAAGAGTGTCAAACAATAATGGGGCTAGCTCAAGATTCAATTCCTATGGTCAAAGAGAGGAGTAGAAAAATAAGCATTCTACCATAGGATGAGGCCATGGTAGAAGAGGAGGATATAGTGGGATAGGTAGAAGTAGATTTATTGATAAGAGGAATGTTCAATATCACTATTACAAAAGATATGACCACAATGAAAGATAATATTAGAATAAAGGCAAGAAACGAAGAAGGAAAAAGGTAAAATTTTCACATGAAGAAGGTGAAAGCTAAAAAAGTATGTTCTTGTCATGTAATATAGTAAAAATTTTAAATAAAGAGTCTTGGTACTTAGATATTGGTTGCAACTCATATGGCTAGTAATAAGGAGTTGTTTGTAGAGTTGGATGACTCATACAAGAGTAAGGTAAAATTTGGACACAACAAAGTATTGGAGGTTGAAATAAAATTAACCTTACAAATTAAAACAAAATATGAAAATAAAATTTCCAATTTTTTTCTTCATAATAGTATTGAAGCACAATTTGTTGAGTGTGGGGCAGCTTATAGATAAAATCTACAAAATAGTACCTGATAATGAGGAATGCATCATATACAATATAGAAAATGGGAATCAAGCAATGGTTGTTGTACCTAAAAAAAAGAATAGAATGTTTCCTTTAAATCTTGGAGGATAAGGTAGCATGTTGTATCATAAAACCACTAAGGACAACATTTGGTTATGCTAGCAAATATATGATCACCTAAATTTTTAAAGCTTGTATTTGTTGAATGATAAAGGAATAGTCCATGGAATGCCTTGTGTAGAAGCAATAAGTGATGTGTATGAAGTTTACCCAATGGGAAAAAATCATAGAGAGATATTTCCAAAAAAATCATTATATCCATTGAAATTAATACATTCAAATATTTGGGGTCTAATGCACACACCAAGTGTTGGTAAATTCTTATATTTTATCACTTTTATTAATAATAATACTTGAAAAACTTAGATATATTTTTTGAAGAATAAGAGTGATACTTTTGAAGTATTCAAGAGTTTCAAAGCTATAGTATATAATTAAAGTGAATATAGAATCAAACATTGAGGACCAATTGCGGTGGTGAATACTATTGCAAAAATATCAATCAATTCTATAATGAGCATGCAATAAGAAGATAATTGATAACACATTATACACCTCAACAAAATAGAGTGGTATAAAGGAAGAATATAGAATTCATGGATATGGAAAGAATATGGTACTAGAAAAATGTTCGGGTAATATTAGTGGGATGAAGTGTTTGCAACAACAACATACATCCTCAATAGGAGCTGCACAATTATAGTAAAACATATGATTCCTACTAAGGCATGGCATGGAAAAAGCCTTTGGTAACTAACTTGAGAGTGTTTGGTTATGTGGATTATGTTTATGTATAATATAAGAAAATGAAGTTATATCTAAAGAGCCAAGAATGTATTTTTGTTTGTTGTTATGAAGAAAGCAAGGTATATAGATGTTATGACCCAATTTCTAGACAACATATTATTTATAGAGATGTGATTTTTATGAAGGGGAAATACATTGAAGATAAGCAGAAAAGACTAATAATATAATAATAATTGAATATTTTGGTGTGTTATAAACATAAAGTAGATACATAAGCAATTTTTAAAATATATGCATAGGAAATAGATCATTACAAGCACATCCAAGATATCAAATATTGGATCAAAATTTTGAGAGTATATTCATAAGAAGCCCAACACAAGACCAAGGAAAAATAAAAAAGAACATAACATGGTGAACTATGAACTATTATAGAATGAAGTAGAGCCCTCAAGTTTTATAGAAGTATTCCAAAGCAAGGTATGGACCAAAGCCATGAAACAAAAAATAAATACAATTGAAAAGGTTAACACTTAGGAGTTGTGTGAAATTCCAAAGAACAATGAGGTAATTTGAGTGAAGTGAGTGTCCAAGACAAAGTACAATAGTGATTGATCAATTCAAAGGTACAAAGCAAGGCCAATGATAAAGGAGTATGCATAAAAAATTGGCATAGATTATGATGAGATATACCTACTTTTTGCATGGCAAGACATAATAAAATGGTCTTAGCCTTTCCATCTCAAGAAATATGGATTGTACATCAATTTGATATAAAGAGTGCATTCTTGAATGAAAATATTGAAGAAGTGTTTTTCAAATAACCACAAGAATTTGAAGTAAAATGTAAATAAGGACATGTCTACAAGTTTAAAAAAAATATTATATCGATTCAAACAAGCACCAAGGGCATGATATTCAAGAATTGATGCAAACTTAAAGTGTGTAATTATGGAATGTATGAATGAGCTTACATTGTACTAAAAAATGGAAGGTGATTATATTTTAATGTATGTTAATGATCTACTTTTCGTAGGAAGTTCATCAAGAATGAAGAGAGAGATCAAGAAATTAATGATGCAAGAATTTGAAATAAGCTATCTATATTTACTACATTATTTTCTTGGTATGGATGTACATTAAACATATGATGGGATCTTCATTTGCAAATATAAATATGCACATGATATGTTGAAGAATTTTGGCATGAAAATTTACAAATTTGTTTGTACCCCACTTGCATAAGGTGAAAGAATATGTGAGGATGATGGAAGTGGAAGAGTGAATGAGAGGAAGTATAAATATTTAATTGGCAACCCTATGTACTTGACAATAACAAGACCAAATATTACATATGCAATCTCCTTGGTTTCAAGATTAATGAATCAACCATCATAAAATCATATGAGATTAGCTAAGATAATTTTGAGGTATGTGAAAGGAACTTTAAATTATGGAATCCATTATACTTCATCCAATAATATTGAGTTGCTTAAATATAGTGATTTATATTACGAAGGTTCAATTGATGGTTGGAAATATACATTAATAAAATTATTTTTAATTGGCAAATATATTATTAACTTGGAGTTTAAAAAAATAAGCAATAATTACACTCTCAACAATAGAGGTAGAGTATATAGCAGTTACATCAATAAGCATACAAGTAGTGTGGTTGAGGCAGATCCTAGAAGATTTTGGTAAAAATAAAGAAAGACTAACTACTATTTTTGACAACATGAGTGCAATTCAAATGACTAAAAATATTGGTTCTCATGCAAAATAAACCCACATTTATTTGAAGATTCATTTTATTAGAGGATTAGTTTAGAAAAAATAACTTGAACTGAAACATAGCAATTCAAAATATTACTATATAGATATTTTTAGAAAGGTAGTAGCAACAAATCAATTTATTTCACTCATAGATACAATGAAAATCTTCCTATTAATCTCTAGGGGAATAATGTTGGAATTTATGATACTAAATAAAAAAAAAAATAAACCAATACAGGAATAAGAAAAAAACTAGAATATGATAGGATTGAAATTGTGATTAAGAAAAAGGGAAAAAATATTCTGACCTATATTTGAAGAGAATGTGAAGCACCAAATAATTTTGAGACAACCAAGAGGTATCCTATTCTATATAAGTATAGACTATTGTATTGAAGTAAAATGTATAAATTCAAATATTGATGAAGTGTTTATTAGAGGAGTTTTGTGCAATTTGTTTGTTGGTTTAGTTTATCCTTTATATATTATGTTAATATTTGTTTTAGGGTACCACCATATTTCAAAAAAATTATTTTATCATGCATGATATGGTTAAGAAACAAATATAATAAATGATTGTATCATCTCAAGATTTATATATGTGATATGATGATTAATGATGTATCTCAAATATTATATCTTTGTGACACCAAAGCTAGACTTGGCCACATTAGCCTAGATATTGTGTTGATGTAGAGTATCTAAGACTTTATCCATATGTTTCAAGTATTCCTCCCATATCATATTGAAGATAAGGATGCTATCCAGGTAAATAGTAATAAAGGTTCCAATTAATAATCAAAGAATGATTGATTCTCTTGGAAGGCTTGACCATCGATAAACTTATCATAGAAGGAGACTCATTGCACTGCATCAACTGGCTCAATGGGACTTCTGTTCCTCCCTGGGCCCTTGTTTCGATCTTCCAAGAATGCAAGGCACTAATTGGAATTTACCCAGAACTAGTCATTAAGCATCGATCTTGGAAAGGCAACCAAGGCATGGACTGGCTTGCTAACAAGGGAGTTGGCAAAATGGACATTCATGTTTGGAGAGACTCCTTTCCCATTGGCCTAAGGGACGCTTCTACAAGTTCCAATGTCTGCACAATGTGAGTTGTTAACAGGGGACCGGGTTTGTTTGCTCTTGGAACTGGTCGAGTTTTTGCGTCCTTTCTTCCTTCTTCTCCCCCTTCGGCTGCATTTCGGCAACTTGTCGCGATATCGCGACACTTTTCATCGTTGGCCATGAAATTTCAGCATGTCATGATATCGCGACATCCCTTTTTCCTCTGGCCGCGAGGTTGCTACTTGTCGTGATATCGCGACACTTTTTTCTCCTTCGAAAGCGATATTTCAACTTGTCGCGATATCGTGACACTTTTTCTCTTCGGCTGTGGTTTTACAACATGTCGCGATATCGCGACATCTTTTCTCTTCGGTCGCGATTTTGCAACATGTCGCGATATCGCGACACATTTTCTCTTTGGGTGCGTTTTTGCAACATGTTGCGATATCGAGACACTTTTTCTCTTCGGGTGCGTTTTTGCAACATGTCGCAATATCGCGACACTTTTTCTCTTCAGGCGCTTTCTTGCATCATGTCACGATTTCACGACATTTTTTCTCTTCGGCTGCGGTCCTCCAATTTGTCGCGATATCGTGACACTTTTTCTCCTTGGCAGCGGTCTTCCATCTTGTCGCGATATCGCGACACTTTTTCTCTTCCTTGCATCATGTCGCGATATCGCGACACCTTTTCTCCTCGACTACGGTCTTCCATATTGTCACGATATCGCGACACTTTGTCTCTTTGGCAGCGGTTTTCCATCTTGTCGCAATGTCGCGACACTTTTTCTCTTCGGCTGCGGTCTTCCATCTTGTCGCGATATCGCGACACCTTTTCTCTTTGGCAGCAGTCTTCCATAATGTCGCGATATCATGACACTTTTTCTCTTCGACAACGGTCTTCCATCTTGTCGCGATTTTGTGACACCCTTTCTCTTTGGCAATGGTCTTCCATAATTGTCGCGATATCGCGACACTTTTTTTCTTTGGCTACAGTCTTCCTTCTTGTCATGATTTTGTGACACCTCTTCTCTTCGGCAGTGGTCTTAATTCTTATCGTGATTTCGTGACACCTTTTATGTCCGATCGTGGTTTTCCTTCATGTCACAATTTCGTGACTCTTCTTCTCTTTCGGCTCCAACCTAGCAACACATCGTGATATCGTGACACTTTCTCTCTTCTGGCAGCAACCTTGCAACATATCACAATATCACGACTTCTTCCCTCCTTCAGCTCTGATGACACTTCTTGTCACGATTTCATGACATCCTTTCTTCTCTTGGCAGCAACGGTGCAACTTGTCATGATTTCACGACATCACCAATTCGCGACACCTTTCCTTATGTGGAGGTTTGCTCACTCTTTGATCTTTATTTCTTGGACCACCTCGGTCGATCTGGAATTCATGTAATTTCTCTTGTACAAGGTTCAGGGACCTTTCAACACCCTTTCTACCAATCAAAAAATAATAATCAAAGAATGATGCTCACCAAACATGTAAGTTGGCAAGTACATTGGTCAAATTAAAAGACAATCAACCATTTATACAATCCATATTTAATATTGAAGGTTGTGTTAGGGGTTGATAGGGACTTGATGATAACCTAACATGATGTCTATTTGTTTGAAATAGCAAGATACATAGAGCTATTATAAAAGGTCATCAATACATAGAGCTAGTATAGAAGGTCATCAATCCCAAGTAAAAAGTACCTCTTCTTCATAGATATCTTATTCAAAACTTTATAATTAATGCAAAGATGTAAATTTTCATCATTTTTTATTCTATAATGATGGGACTACCTCAAGGAGAGGATCTTAGATTGATCTTACCTTAATAAATAAAGTATTGAATTTATTGTTAAATTTCATTAATTTTCTAAATAGATATATCAATGATACAAATAATTATTAGGGAGAGGTAAACTAGAAACAATATTAATATCTATTGTTTAATAAAATAGTTAATTGGTACTTGATATCTTAAAAGATGTCAAAGTAGGTTCAAGTAATATATCCATTTTTGGGGATTACATAGAATTGACTATAGCTGATGTTTTTTAGACCAAAAATAATAGTATAATAGCATTTTGGTTATACTACAAGCGATATAATATTTTGTGGCATGAGGAATCAAGTTTTTACATGGCTTAGTTGAGACAAGAATTACCTTTTTCAAGTGTAGGCACTCTATTATGTTGTATATCATCCTCTTGATACCACTATAATATGTGGTGGATAGGCTTCACTTGTGGCCAAGTCTAAATTTTTAATATATTCCTTCTATAATCCCTTTGGGTCCTTGTACACTTTGTATAGGCAAATATTCTATTATCTAACCTAAATTTTGGTTCTTTAACCTTGACCTTAAGGCATCTTGTAATTGGGTATAAATATCCCTCCCTACTAACAAATTTTTTATTAGTTGTAGTGTAATTAAATATTTTTTTGTAAGATATTTTTACACCTATGCGCATCATCTATATCATGCATTATTGACTTATTTTTATTTTTATAAGTAATGAATTGCTTCCATTCCTTTTCAGAATTTTGGTGAAATCCAACATGGTATTAGATGGGATGTGAATGTCCATTACTTAATTCTTGTCTTTTGAAAATGTATATTCTATTATGATTTGAAAGGATAATTTTGATTGTAAGTGACTAAAAAATCTTTGTGTATCATTACAATTATTCAATATCCAATTGTTCTACTACTACAGGAGTGTCCAATAGAGATGGATGATAAGCCTTGTAAGCCTAACATTTAAGATTGTATGTAAGCCAAGATAAGATGAAAGGTTCAATTCAAAGGAATTCTCTCCCACCTTTATAATGATGATTTATGACCCATAGAAAAGATATATCATCTTCTTATGAAGCCCTATAAGTCTCTCTTTCTAAATATGTAAACATACCTTATCTCCAACCTTGATTTATGTGGGACCTGATGTTGTTCATGGTATTATTTGAATTCTTGACTCACTATCTTCAAGAGGTCATGGAGTAGTTATATATAATCTATTTAAATATTTGTGCTACCTTTTATACTTCTTTATATCCTTGAGGTTAATATTCTATGGGTTGCATAGTGAGAGCTACATCAATGGGTGATAAGAGTTAGAACCTAAAAAAAACATGAGATGGGTTGTGTTTGATAGAGATATGTAGATATTAATTGTATCCATGTTGAATGTAGGGGATTATCTCATGAATTCTCATCCCATATGCATTGATGATTGGAATTACATATTCAAGTAATAAATACAATTAGTTGACTTACAACTTCTCTCTCTCCTTTAGTCTAAGTTTGGAAGGCTATGGACATGGTGATCTTGGTGTCCATGATGATCCATAAAGAGGAATAAAAAAATCTAAAAAAATTATATCCCTTTTAGAGACAATTGAATTTGTAAAGCCAAGTTCTAAGCCATATATGATTAAAATAAATCTTAGTAGTGTCTTTAGCTAAAATGAATTTCTAACAAGGAATCATGATGATTTTTTTTTAAAAGTAATCAACTACTACAAAAATATAATTATTACCATGCTTAGGTATGGAGAAAGGAAATAGATGGAGATATATACTCATGTCTTGGATAGCACTATTAATGGATAATATATTCCTTCTTATTGGTTGGTTTGGTAATAGCATAGGGGGTACATGACTTGATATATCTCTCAATATAATTTGTTACTTTTGGGCCAATAGAAGTATTTTAGAGAATTACCAATGCTTTTTCCATCCCAAGGTGTCCTATTATTTTGCTAAAGTTTACTTTCCAAATAATATTTGAGCATACTTATTGGTACACAAATATGTACCATGTGGTAGAGGAAGTTATTTGTAAATAAGAATTAAAATATGCTTACCCACATGAAGAACTTGGTATGTATCCACATAACCATAATCTACATCATACAAGATTGGTAATTGTAAGTATCATGCCTACATGAATCAAGAATGGTCGTGAGTGCTATGATTAGAGGTTGACTCAAATAATATATTGTTGAATTTACACTCAATTTCTTATACTTTATGATTAGATGGAATTGTTGTATATGTATGGCCTAGTTTTGATTTATTTAATTCCTTATCTTACTCTATATATAAATGAACTCTAGAGGTCTATGATATGTGGGTTATGGGTTCCTTACCCAAGTAATAGTGCTTCCACTATCTTTATGCTTGGACAATGTATTAGAGTTATTTGTCATATGTGGTGTATTTTTTAACTCCTTCATTGAATGTTTCACTATGATAGGAAATTGGATGACCATGCTATGTGAGGCTAACTCCCAATGTCTATCTCAAATTGTTAGAAATAGACTATTAAATCATTTGGATAATGTAAATGTACCTTTCTTGGTACATACTTAGGACATTAGATTACTTTAGGGGGAATTTATCTTATTACTACATGCAATGTAATAAATGCACAAATGTCAAAGTGCAAGTTGTACATGTGCAAGTTGTCCCTTGCACATCTATGTAGAGTGTTGGCCAAGGAACTTATTTCCTATATAAAGGGTCATAGGTAAGTCACAGTAAGACAACAATAGCCACAGTCATTAGTAATTATGTGGTATAGAATAGAGTGGCATAATGTAGTAGTGTGATGTAGTGATGAGGTGTAATATGCTCAATACCCATTCTTGAGTTGTAGCTATATTCATGGAGTGTTCATTACTTCCATAGCTACTTTTGTAAACATCTTCATCATTTCTATTTATAGTATATTTTCAGTCATCTTGTAGAATTACTTTATTTCATATTATTCTACATCTTGTGTTTGCTATCTCCCATTACATGTTGTATCAAAAGCTAATAGTGGTATCAGAGCATGGTAGGTCAATAGAGAAACAGCTATTATTATTGACTCTGAGTTTTTTGAAAACCTTACACACCATTGGACCAATCACTATTAAAAATACTCAATAGAGTCTTGGTGGTAGAATTAAGGAGAGCCACAATTAAGGACTAACTGAAATATCAAATTTTTGAATACTAATATTGCATATGGTTAGAGTCTTTCTATAGATTTTCAAGGGAAAACTTGTGAAGACTAGGACTCAGCACTTGATCCACTACGTTGATGAATCATCCAATGAAGCCCATCTAAGAGATCTAGAGAAACTAACCTAAAGGTTCTTTTATTGTAGGGAACTAATAATCATATGATTAGGACACCTCCTACAATAGAAATCTAGGAGATGTTAACTTCATTGCCTAAATGTCAGAGTGCCTTCATAGTGTAGATATTAGTTGTTGCAAGAGAAGATCACTACAAAAGAGACTTCTGGAGCAGAATTGTAGTGAATTTTGGAGACAGAATATCTCCATTGATATATTGGAAACTTCACAAGAAGGAAAGGCCATAGAAGCCTTGATCTAGAAGAAAATGCCATAGAAGCCTTGATCCAAAGGGAAATGCCACATAAGCCTTGAATATAAGAACATATAAGCCTTGAATAAAAGGACATAAAATCCTTGGTACTGAATAAGAAGGCCACAAAAGCCTTGAAAAAAAGACCACAAAAGCCTTGATACTAAAGAAAACTCTAGGAGGGAGTATCTATTTCAAAATCAAATTTTAGTACTAATACTTTGTTTTAAGAATAGGTAGATTCAGTGAGTTGGAAAAACTTCCTACAAAAATGTTAGGAAGAGTATCTTCTTCAGAATCAATCCAACACCTAAAGCAAAAGATATTAGGAGAAGATCTCATTGATGAAGGACTAGGAGAGTCTTGCTCGAATATAGAGGCAGAAAAATCGAAGATCCAGGAGAAAATCTCACCACCAATACTTCAAAAAGAAAAAGGTTGAAGATAAGGTCTCAAAGAAGACCATAAGGAGCTGCAAGGCTTTCGAGAGGCCTCTACGAGCATCCAGTAAAAGGCTTGGATAGCATTAGTGAAGAAATCATAAAATGAGTTCCAAGGAGAACTCATTGGATAAATTCACTAAGCAACTATTGGTGTAAGTAAATTCATTAAGTGGATTACTTTTTAGATTTGTTTAAGGACCCTAATTGAAGTAAAAGTGCAAAAAGGAGAGTTGAATTAAGAGTCTTCAAATGTGCAAAAATAAAAGATTATTTAAGGTTCATTTGAACTTTAGGGTTTGATTAGATTTTAGAATATTAAACTATCTATAAAATACCTATCATCTACTTTAGAAATAAAATGAAGACTAACTCCTATTACCTTGCTTATAAAGAAATTTTAGAATAATTCTTGAAGATTCATTTCAGATTATTCTTTATTAGTTGTAGTAAATTATTTAAGTGCATTACTTTTTAGAGTTGATTGGAGTGATAAGGTGAAATTGTTAGTGCAATATTATTAGATTCATTTTGCACTATTATATTTCTCTCAAATATTATTGTTTATGTTTCATTAGAAGGGCATAAAAAATAGATTTTATCAAAAGTGCCTATAGACACTGTTAATGCACTGTGATCTGCAACTTTGAAGTGGCCTAAGGAAGCTGCAAAATTAGTTCAATCCTCCAAGCATTGGAGAAGAATGTAACCACCATAAGAGCATTAAAAAAAGCCTCCAATGAGACTTGGTTAGTATCAATTTCAAAGCACAAGAAAAAAAATGCAGAAATATAAGCTTCTATCATATGGTTACAAGATTGGATTCGTTTATAAAATATCCAAGCTAATAGGGTAATGTGTCTAATATAGTGACAACCTCAAAACCCCTATATTGTACTCAATATTCTACGTAAAAATACCAGAATTTATGATCAACAAAGAGGAGTGCAAAAGAAAGTGCAACAAGGTCATCTTGTATTAAAACTATTGTACATGATAGTGCACTTGATCTAATCTAGTTATATAGGGAAAATAAGCAGATTCAAAGGTACCTAAAAGGCACCACTCTTGCTTGAAAAACCAGCCAAAAGTAACCATATGTGAGCAGCCATCCAAGCCTAGCTTGAGATACATAAAAAGGGCTCATAATCCTAACATTCAAGAGCATCAAACCTACAAGATACATGTACAAAAGCATGGAAGCACAAAGTCATTAAAGAGCAAGAGAGTCTACGTAAGGAGGGTAGAAATAAAGTACAAAGAAAAAGGAAGTTGAAGCACAATTTGGAGTACTACTTACTCCATGTACATTCATTGAAAGAAATTCTCAAGGCCTCCATACTCCTCCTCCATATCCCAATGGAATATTGTGTAGATGAAAGAAGGCAAAAGAGGAGGATTGCAAGACTAAAAAGGTCTCAAAGGATCCATTCAAACCAGCAATAGGGTCTACGTCCATGCAGAGAATAAAGTAACACTTGTCACACAAGGGAAACCCTAATGCTCGATCAAGAGAGTGCTCATATTCAAGGAGGAGTTATATATATAGCCTGGTGTATTTGGTGCATTAAGCACACTCTTTAAGAAGGAATACCAAGCCTTTCACTAAAGAACATAACATTTTTATGTTACACGAAGGAGATAAAGCATTCATTGGCACCAAACTCTCCTTAAGCACTTAAAGGTAATGGTCGTGCCACTTGGTTCATAAGAGATGGATCATCCCCATTTAAGGATGTCAATGACTAAAATCAAGCAATATTCTTTTATGTTGAAATTACTCTCATGTTGTTCGAGCATAAAAGGGTTGATTTGCAGTAGTCAAGAAGTTGTTCGAGCATTTAATTCCAAGGCAACCAAAGTCAAGGGAAGAAGACTAGAATATGTCATATTTTTATTGCATTAAACACATAAAGAATTCCATTAGAGGATACATTCAAAGCATCCATGACATCTACGTAGAACAGTAGTCCAAGTTTCTCTGAAATTAGTTCCAAATAGTGCTTGAAGAAATGTAAAATCATTTCCTTTAATATGTGCCTTATTTTCTTAGAGTTATAAGGGTTAAATCAGAGGAATTTATTTACATTAGAAGCCATATATATCAAGGGAAATATTTTATCAAATCAAATCAGATATTTACAATATAAAACTTGGGAGTAATAAGGTTTTCTACTTGGATAAATATTTAATATTTGTAAATATTAATTGTGATCTAATTTGTCCAAATATTAGAGAGTCATAAGGGCTACTGCTTCAAATCATTTAATTGTAAAACTAGATACATTTAACCTAATTTCCAAAAGGTTATTCTTAAAGAGAGTTTTCTCATAAGTTGGATATTCATAATATTTTTGTCTCATTCCTTTCAAAAGAAGATAAAAGATCCAACATTATAACCTCTTTAAAATTTTGGAATAGTTCTTTGTTCAATAGGAGTAATAAGGGATAATAGGAATTGATTTTAGTATTCTACAAAACCTTACAAAATTAATCAATATTGAACTATAATTCTACAAAAGCACTATATCTTATCCATAGCATACTAGGGAGTCATAAGGCATTCTAAAAACTTGGTAATATCAACCATGCATCATAGATTATCAAGTTACAAAATATAAGCTTTCCTCATAATTTAAAAATCCTTAGGAGTATATACTCATTTTATTTGGGAGACATAAGGTAGTATACAAAACAAGGATTATTATTATAGTTTTTACCAAATCAAGATTATATTTCATCAGGAATCATATATCCTAATTAGGGATTCATAATAATTTCTATGTTCAATGTGAACTCTAACAAGGACGATTTTTTAGCAAAGAAAAATTCAATGCTATATAACTTGGTATCATGAATTTGCTCATGAAATCTAAAATAATGATAGATCTAACTTCAAAAGTAATCCATAGTGAATATTTAGAAGATAATTTTGATACTATGGAATACTATCTTCAAGCTCATATCAATGACGTTGTTGACAATAGAAAAAGTGACATTACACTTTCCTTATATCTTGTGAGCATTTTATATATGGCATTTTTCACCTATATACTCTACAAGAATAAAAAAGTAGAACAAATAGGATTGATTGAACTAATCGAAAAGAAGATCAAACTTAATGAGGCATATCTAGAAAAGTTTTTTAAATCCTCATGCAAAATTTTAGAATCTACAAATTCAATACTTTATCATGATACTCTCAGTGGTTGTTCAGAAACTTCTATACAAATCGAAGACACTCACTCTACAAGAAACAGAAAGTAGCACAACCACCTATGAAAGCACTAAGACTAGATCCAAAGGCAAAGCTGAATAATATGATGATGAATCCAAATAATGAGGAATTCAATGCAAGTAAAATTGAAAGGAGAACCTACAACTTCGGCCTATTTTTATATCATCCAAATATTGAACCTCTCTCAGCAAGTATGATAGATTATAAAGATACTAATCACTTGCTTGATCAGGTTACAGAAAATATAAAAGAAGATTAATATCATCAGTTGAAAGAAGATCCACATTAAAGACTAAAGTCTAAAATATCCAAATAATGTAATACATGGGGTGTTAGAAATAGACTATTACATAATTTTGATAATGTAAATGTACCTTTCTTGGTACATACATAGGAAATTAGATTACTTTAGTGGGAAGTTATATTGTTACTACATGCAATGTAATAAATGCACAAGTGTCAAAGTGCAAGTTGTATATGTGCAAGTTGTCCCTTGCACATCTAGGTAGAGTGTTGGCCAAGGAATATATTTCCTATATAAAGGGCCATAGGTAAGTCAAAATAAGACAACAAGAGTCATAGTCATTAGTCATTGTGTGGTATAGACTAGAGTGACATGATGTAGCAGTGTGATGTAGTGATGGGGTACAATATGCTCCATGCCCATTCTTGAACTATAGCTATATTCATGGAATGTTCATTTCCTCCATAGCTACTTTTGGAAACATCTCCATCATTTATATTTATAGTATATTTTCAATCATCTCACAGATTTACTTTATTTTATATTATTTTGCATCTTGTGTTGGCTATCTCCCATTACATGTTGCATAAAAATCTAACACAAACATCCTTTTTTTGTATCTCCCCAATGGAACTTGGACTTGACACCTTCTTTGGTTACTTGGTGTAGCAACCAAGCAATGTGTGAGGACCCCAATACAAATATTTGATAGAAATTGGAAAGACCCAAAAAACTATGAATCTTTGCTAGAATATTTGGGACAAGCTAATATCGAATTGCCTAAACCTTTTTGGGATCAACATGGACCCCTTATTTATCAACAATATATCCAAGGCATTGAATATTCATCATTCCAAATGAATACTTTTATAAATTAGCATATAGATTATATCTTTTAAGAGTCTAAAGTACATATAAAATGCATTGTAGATGTTCCTCACATATCTTACTATAGATGAGAATATCTTATAAGAAGTATACCACAAATTAATTGGTGTAGGGGTGTAGGATGTCATCCATCATGCTCATAAATATGATAGGTGTATTGGTCAAACCAAAATATATAACCAACCACTCAAATAAACTCTTATTGTATTTGAATGAAATCTTTTATATGTCAATGGTTTTGTTTGGTGTTTGATGACAACCATATTTTAGATAAATTTTGGTGTATAACTTTAAACCATGGAGTTGGTCGATCAAGTTATCTATCCAATGAAGTGGATAATAGTTCTTCACAGTGGTTTTATTTAAATATTTATAGTTAATAGAGAGTATGCACATTCCATATTTATTTGGATCCAAGATAATTGGAATATCATATGGTAAACCACTTGGTCTAATGGGCCCCTTCTATATCAATTCTTAAATTCATCATTTTGAAGGAGTTATATGATGAGCAAGGTGTAACCAAAGTATTTTCATTTTTGTCAACACAGTCAGGTTGATCAGTTGATGCAATGGACAAGAGTTCATTGATGAGCAAGGTGCAGCCAAAGTGCAATGGACAGGAGTTCATTGATGAGCAAGGTGCAGCCAAAGTGCAATGGACAGGAGTTCATTGATGAGCAAGGTGCAGCCAAAGTATAATGGATAGGAGTTCATTGTTGAGCAAGGTGCAGCCAAAGTATTGTCATTATTGTCAACACAGACAGAGGATCGATTGATGCAATGGACAGGAGTGCAGAGGTCATTAGATAGATCGGTTGATGAAGTGAACAAGAGTTCGAGAGCGATCGAGCATGTACAGTGAATTTCCAAGAAGACAGAAGTGGCCTAGATTCAAAGGATCAAAGAAAAAGACAAGTAAGAAAATTGTCACGATATCGCGACATGTTTTCTGTCGCGATATCGCGACATATTTGGCAAGTAAGAAAATTGTCGCGATATCACGACATGTTGAAAATCTGGAAAAACTTTCGCGATATCGCGACATGTTTGAGGAGAGAGAAAGCACAATAAAAGTGTCATGATTTTGCGACAATCTGTAAGAGAGGCAGTACGAACAAAAATGTGTCGCGATTTTGTGACATGTTTGAGAGAAGGAGCTCGCAAAGAAAAGTGTCACGATTTCACGACAATCTTCAAGAGAGGCAGTACAGACGAAAATGTGTCACGATTTCACGACATGTTTGAGAGAAAGAGCTTGCAAGGAAAAGTGTCATGATTTCGTGACAATTTGCAAGAGGAAGTGCTAAGGAGAAAATATGTCGCGATATCGCGACATGTCGGGTTTTTGCGACCCGATGAAAAGAAAAGTGCTAAGGAGAAAATATGTCGCGATTTCACGACATGTCAGGTTTTCACGACCCGATGAAAAGAAAAGTGCTAAGGAGAAAATATGTCGCGATATCGCGACATGTCGGGTTTTTACGACCCGAAGGGAAGAAAAGCGCTAAGGCAAAAATGTGTCATGATTTCGCGACATGTTGTGTTTTCGTGGGTGAAAGGCAGAGAAAAGCACAAGGCAGCAAAAGTGTCACGATTTCACATGTTCTATTTTTGCGAGCTAAAAGTAGAGAAAAGCACAAGGCAGCAAAAGTGTCACGATTTCACATGTTTCGTTTTCATGGGCGAAAGGCAGAGAAAGGCACAAGGCAGCGAAAGTGTCACAATTTCGTGATATGTTTCGTTTTCATGGGCGAAAGGCAGAGAAAGGCACAAGGCAGCGAAAGTGTCACGATTTTGCGACATGTTCCGTTTTCATGGGCGAAAGGTAGAGAAAGGTATAAGGAAGCGAAAAGTGTCGCGATTTCGTGACATGTCATATTTTCGCTGGTGCATGCCAAGAAGAGGACAAGGAAGCAAAAAGTTTCATGATTTTGCGACATGTCATGTTTTCGTTGGTGCATGTCGAGAAGAGTGCAAGGAAGCGAAAAGTGTCACGATTTCGTGACATGTCATGTTTTTGTTGGTGCATGCCGAGAAGAGTGCAAGGAAGCAAAAAGTGTCACGATTTCGTGACATGTCATGTTTTTGCTGGTGCATGCCAAGAAGAGTGCAAGGAAGCAAAAAGTGTCATGATTTCGTGACATGTCATGTTTTCGTTGGTGCATGCCGAGAAGAGTGTAAGGAAGCGAAAAGTGTCATCATTTCATGACATGTCATGTTTTCATTGGTGCAAGCCAAGTAGAGTGTACGGAGGCAAAAAGTGTCATGATATCACGACATGTGTTTTTGTGGGTGCATGCCGAGAAGAGGACAAGGAGGCAAAAAGTGTCGCGATATCGTGGCATGTCATGTTTTCACGGTCAAACGACAAGAAAAAGTCAAAGGGTAGAAGTGTCACGATTTTGCGACAGGTCACATTGGCATGATGGAAGAAGAACCCAGCCGAAGTAAAATTATCTGAAGTCGTATGATAGTAACAGAGGCAGTTATAGAAATAATTCATGCAGCCAGAATAAGAAGAGTTAACTAGAGTCAAAACTACAGTTGCAGAGGAAAAATCAGGCAGATAAAATAAGAAGAGTTAACTGGAGTCAAAATTGCAGTTGTAGGGGGTGTTGCAAAGAAAATCAAGTAGGAAAAATAAAGAAGAGTTAACTAGAGTGAGAACGGCAGTTACAGGGGGCAGTTACAGAATAAAATTATGTAGCTAAAATTAGAACAGTGCATTGAAGACAGAACAGCTGTTACAGGGTCGACGTTGTGAAACTGTTAGAGCGGTGGCCATACTAGGAGTCCCAAATAAAGAGACAAATCTATTAATAGGTTGCGTGTAAGAATATTGTGTCAGAAAGGAGTTACTGACAGGAGTAGCTATGAATAAGATGCATGCAAGATAATGGAAGATATAGAAGACTTAGGGTTTCAAAATGAAATATATTGTTTTAAAATGGTAGTTGCGTGTAGAAGAAAAAGAGCCACTCAAAATTGAAAAATGTGCAGCCATAAAGAGGGAAGGTGCCACTGATAAAATAATATATATGTGGTAAGAAAAGGTTGTTGAAGAAATTTGTAAGAATGTGCATATAAGTTAAGAATTAGGGTTAGGGTTGAGCTTTGAACTGTGTAAGAGAGTAGATAAGAATGTCAGAACGTCGAAATCAGCAGAGTAGGCTGTCAGAGAGCTGTAAATGAGCAGATAAGGTTGTCAAAGCTCTAAGCGAGCAGAGAAGACTGTCAAAGCGCAAATAAGGCTGTCAAAGCACAGAGAAGGCTGTTAGAGTGCAGTAAGCAGAGTGGTAAGAGTGATCCGTTAGGTTGAGCTCTGTGTGGAAAGAGACATATAAGAGAAAATATGAAGAGAGAAATCGAGTGGGGTGAGAGCACTGTTGAGACAAGAGCGGTGGAGAAAGAGCGTAGCTGATAGAGAGTGACTGAGAGAGTGTGGCTAAAAGTGCATAGAAGGAATATGTGTTTCTTGAATTGAAAGAGAGGTTGGGTGAGCAATAGACCAGTGAGGGTCTTGTAAAAGTGAAGGCATATTTATGTCAATCTAAGATTCAAAATAGAAATCCAAGTTGGTGCTTGGAATCAGGGGTTGGTGCTCCTTCCAGTTGGTGCTGGTAAATTAGGGGTTGGTGCTCCTTCTAGTGGGTGCTGGTAAATTTTTTGTAAATTTGGTGCTTTGCAAAGGTTGGATTTGGATGGGAGTCTAAGCAGTCTATTTTTGAGGAGTAGCCAAAACTGGTGAACCTCGTTAAATCATGTGTTGTGGAATGCTCTCTTGTTATATTTGCTTTATCTATTTTAAGTTCTCCTTGCTTCAGCTTAAGAGTTGTAGATTTGAATTTAAATAGCTACACTGATTCACCCCCCTTCCTAGTGCCATTGTAAGACTAACAATTGGTATCAGAGCAAATTACCCAATTCAGGCTAAATCAGTCAGGGTTGATTTTGGATTAGTATGCAATGGGTAAGAAGAATAGATCCTCCTTCAAAAAGGCATCCCAGTCAGTTTCAATTTTTGTAGAAGAGAAAATTGAACCAGAAAAGGTAGAAGAAGTGAATCCTAAAGTTTGTGATGAAAATCTTGAGATTGAAGTAGATTTAAAAGGTGAGTTGATCTCTACACTTGAAGAGTTGAGTATAGAAAAGAAAAATAACAAAAGACTGTCTAAGAAGTTAGAATAATATGAGGATGAGATTGAAGATCTCTTCTTACAAGTTCAAAAGGCCAAGAAAAAAGAAGAAGCCTTGAAGACACACTTGGATGGTGAAGTCGATGTATGCAGCAAAAGTGAACAGGAATCTAACAAAGTTATTGTTGATCTAAAGTCGCAAGTAGAACGAGTCTGAGAAGAATTGAAGATATTCTCAGGTCTCAAATCAATGTAAAAGAGACTGTTTGTTGCCAACAAGAAGAAGAGATTGTTTCATTGAAGAAACAACTAGAAGAGGCCAATGTAAATCTCAAATATGAGAAGAGCACAAAGTTGCTAGATAAAATGATAAAGCAACAAAGAAGCTCCACGGATAAGTATGGTCTTGGATATGAAGCTGAACAACTATCATCTTCCAAAAGTACAGAAAATAAGTCCACTGTTGAAGGATCGAAGCAAGAAAAGTCTGAAGCTGAATCTTCAAAAGGAAGAAAATATCAAAGAAGATCTACAGCAAAGCAACCATAGCAAAAGAGGTTCTCTCACTCTCACTCTTTTAATAATAATGCTTTTAATGGCTATTGTTCTAAATGCAACTGCTATGGTCACAAGACAATTTATTGTGGACTAAACAATAGATCAAAAAGTTATGCTGATAAAAACACATCTGCTTTCCTGAGTGAACACCCTATGCAATGTTTTAAATGTAATGGCCATGGGCACATTGCAGGGTTTTGTCCAAGCACTTCTGTATCTAATCTAAGGCAAGACCATAGATTTCATCATACACACAAAATGCAATATAGACAGGAAATAAAACATGTGCAATGTTTTAAATGTAATGGTCACGGGCACATAGAAGGTTCTGTCCAAACACTTATGTATCTAATCTAAGGCAAAACCATAGATTTCATCAGACTCAAAGAGTGCAACATAGACAGGGAACATATCATGTGCATAAAAGAAAGGAAAATCTTCATCCATCAAGGATGCACAAGAGACAACCCCGCAAGAGAAATGTTCAAGTTCACGAACAGGGGCAAAATAGGGATGTAGTTGAAAAACTCAAACCCAAGTTCAGGAAAGTCTGGAGAAAGACAAAAGAAAGGGAATTGTGTCTCCTTGGATTGAAGGAGACTACTCCGCTATGATAGGTGCATTGGTGAAACCAAAATATATAACCAACCACTCAAATAAACTCTTATTGTATTTGAATGAAATCTTTTATATGTCAATGGTTTTGTTTGGTGTTTGATGACAACCATATTTTAGATAAATTTTGGTGTATAACTTTACACCATGGAGTTGGTCGATCAAGTTATCTATCCAATGAAGTGGATAATAGTTCTTCATAGTGGTTTTATTTATAGTTAATAGAGAGTATGCACATTCCATATTTATTTGGATCCAAGATAATTGGAATATCATATGGTAAACCACTTGGTCTAATGGGCCCCTTCTATATCAATTCTTAAATTCATTATTTTTAAGGAATTATATGATGAGCAAGGTGCAACCAAAGTATTGTCATTGTTGTCAATACAGTCAGGTTGATCAGTTGATGCAATGGATAGGAGTTCATTGATGAGCAAGGTGCAGCCAAAGTGCAATGGACATGAGTTCATTGATGAGCAAGGTGCAGCCAAAGTGCAATGGACAAGAGTTCATTGATGAGCAAGGTGCAGCCAAAGTATAATGGAAAGGAGTTCATTTTTGAGCAAGGTGCAACCAAAGTATTGTCATTGTTGTCAACATAGACAGAGGATCGGTTGATGCAATGGACAGGAGTGCAGAGGTCATTAGATAGATTGGTTGATGAAGTGAACAAGAGTTCAAAGCAGTTAGAGCATGTACAGTGAATTTCCAAGAAGACAGAAGTGGCCCAGATTCAAAGGATAAAAAAAAAAGACAAGTAAGAAAATTGTCACGATATCGCGACATGTTTTCTGTCGCGATATCTTGACATATTTGGCAAATAAGAAAACTATCGTGATATCGCGACATGTTGAAAAGCTGGAAAAATTGTCGTGATATCGCGACATGTTTGAGGAGAGAGAAAGCACAAGAAAAGTGTCGCGATTTCACGAAAATCTATAAGAGAGGCAGTACGGACGAAAATGTGTCGCGATTTCGCGACATGTTTGAGAGAAGGAGCTCGCAAAGAAAAGTGTCACGATTTCGAAACATTCTGCAAGAGAGGCAGTACGGATGAAAATGTGTCATGATTTCATGACATGTTTGAGAGAAAGAGCTTGCAAGGAAAAGTGTCATGATTTTGCGACAATTTGCAAGAGGAAGTGCTAAGGAGAAAATATGTCACGATATCGCGACATGTCAAGTTTTTGCGACCCGATGAAAATAAAAGTGCTAAGGAGAAAATATGTCACGATTTTGCGACATGTTGGGTTTTCGCGACCCGATGAAAAGAAAAGTGCTAAGGAGAAAATATGTCACGATATCGCGACATGTCAGGTTTTCGCAACCCGAAGGGAAGAAAAGCGCTAAGGCAAAAATGTGTCACAATTTCGTGACATGTTGTGTTTTCGCGGGCGAAAGGCAAAGAAAAGCACAAGGCAGTGAAAGTGTCACGATTTCATGACATGTTCCATTTTTGTGGGCTAAAAGCAGAGAAAAGCATAAGGCAACGAAAGTGTCATGATTTCACGACATGTTCCGTTTTCACGGGTGAAAGGCAGAGAAAGGCACAAGGCAGCGAAAGTGTCACGATTTCACGATATGTTTCGTTTTCACAGGCAAAATGCAGAGAAAGGCACAAGGCAGCAAAAGTGTCACGATTTTGCGACATGTTCCATTTTCGTAGGCGAAAGGCAGAGAAAGGTATTAGGAAGCGAAAAGTGTCACGATTTCACGATATGTCATGTTTTCGCTGGTGCATGCCGAGAAGAGGACAAGGAAGTGAAAAGTGTCACGATTTTGCGACATGTCATATTTTCGTTGGTGCATGCCGAGAAGAGTGCAAGGAAGCGAAAAGTGTCACGATTTTACGACATGTCATGTTTTCGCTGGTGCATGCCGAGAAGAGTGCAAGGAAGCGAAAAGTGTCACGATTTCGTGACATGTCATGTTTTCGCTGGTGCATGCCAAGAAGAGTGCAAGGAAGCAAAAAGTGTCACGATTTCGTGACATGTCATGTTTTCGTTGGTGCATGCCGAGAAGAGTGCAAGGAAGCGAAAAGTGTCATGATTTTGTGACATGTCATGTTTTCACTGGTGCATGCCAAGTAGAGTGTACGAAGGCAAAAAGTGTTGCGATATTTCATGGGTGCATGCCGAGAAGAGGACAAGGAGGCAGAAAGTGTCGCAATATCATGACATGTCATGTTTTCATGGTCAAACGGCAAGAAAAATTCAAAGGGGTAGAAGTGTCACAATTTCACGATAGGTCGCATTGGCATGATGGAAGAAGAAGAACCCAATCGAAGTAAAATTATCTGAAGTCGTACGATAGTAACAGAGGCAGTTATAGAAAGAATTCATGCAGCCAGAATAAGAAGAGTTAACTAGAGTCAAAACTACAGTTGCAGAGGAAAAATCGGCAGATAAAATAAGAAGAGTTAACTGGAGTCAAAACTACAGTTGTAGGGGGTGTTGCAAAGAAAATCATGCAAGAAAAATAAAGAAGAGTTAACTGGAGTGAGAACGGCAGTTACAGGGGGTAGTTACAGAATAAAATTATGCAGCTAAAATTAGAATAGTGCATTAAAGACAAAACGGCTATTACAGGGCCGTGACGTTGTGAAACTGTCAGAGCGGTGGCCATACTGAGAGTCCCAAATAAAGAGACAAACCTATTAATAGGTTGCATGTAAGAATATTGTGTCAGAAAGGAGTTACTGACAGGAGTAGCTATGAATAGGATGCATGCGGGATAATGGAAGATATAGAAGACTTAGGGTTTCAAAATGAAATATATTGTTTTAAAATGGCAGTTGCGTGTAGAAGAAAAAGAGTCGCTCATAATTGAAAAATGTGCAGCCATAAAGAGGGAAGGTGTCGTTGATAAAATAATATATATGTGCTAAGAAAAGGTTGTTGAAGAAAGTTGTAAGAATGTGCATACAAGTTAAGAATTAGGGTTAGGGTTGAGCTCTGAATTGTGTAAGAGAGCAGATAAGAATGTCAGAGCGTCGAAATCAGCAGAGTAGGCTGTCAGAGAGCTGTAAATGAGCATATAAGGTTGTCAAAGCTCTAAGCGAGCAGAGAAGACTGTCAAAGCGCAAAGAAGTCTGTCAAAGCACATAGAAGGCTGTTAGAGTGCAGTAAGCAGAGTGGTAAGAGTGATCCGTTAGGTTGAGCTCTGTGTGGAAAGAGACATATAAGAGAAAATATGAAGAGAGAAATCAAGTGGGGTGAGAGCACTGCTGAGACAAGAGCGGTGGAGAAAGAGCATAGCTGATAGAGAGTGACTGAGAGAGTATGGCTAAAAGTGCATAGAAGGAATATGTGTTTCCTAAATTGAAAGAGAGGTTGGGTGAGCAATAGACCAGTGAGGGTCTTGTAAAAGTGAAGGCATATTTATGTCAATCTAATATTCAAAATAGAAATCCAAGTTGGTGCTTGGAATCAAGGGTTAGTGCTCCTTCCAGTTGGTGTTGGTAAATTAGGGGTTGGTGCTCCTTCTAGTGGGTGCTGGTAAATTGTTTGTAAAGTTGGTGCTTTGCAAAGGCTGGATTTGGATGGGAGTCCAAGCAGTCTATTTTTGAGGAGTAGCCAAAACTAGTGAACCTCATTAAATCATGTGTTGTGGAATGCTCTCTTGTTATATTTGCTTTATCTATTTTAAGTTCTCCTTGCTTCATCTTAAGAGTTGTAGATTTGAATTTAAATAGCTACATTGATTCACCCCCCTTCCTAGTGCCATTGTAAGACTAACAATTGGTATCAGAGCAAAGTTCCCAATTCAAGAAAAATTTGTCAGGGTTGATTTTGGATTAGTACGCAATGGATAAGAAGAATAGATCCTCCTTCAAAAATGCATCCCAGTCAGTTTTAGTTTTTGTAGAAGAGAAAATTGAACCAGAAAAGGTAGAAGAAGTGAATCCTAAAGTTTGTGATGAAAATCTTGAGATTGAAGTAGATTTAGAAGGTGAGTTGATCTCTACACTTGAAGAGTTGAGTATAGAAAAGAAAAAGAACAAAATACTGTCCAAGAAGTTGGAATAATATGAGGATGAGATTGAAGATCTCTTCTTACAAGTTCAAAAGGCCAAGAAAATAGAAGAAGCCTTGAAGACACACTTGGATGGTGAAGTCGATGTATGCAGCAAAAGTGAACAGGAATCTAACAAAGTTATTGTTGATCTAAAGCTACAAGTAGAATAGTACAAAAGGATTGAAGATATTCTCAGGTCTCAAATCAATGTGAAAGAGACTGTTTGTTGCCAACAAGAAGAAGAGATTGTTTCATTGAAGAAACAACTAGAAGAGGCCAATGTAAATCTCAAATATGAGAAGAGCACAGAGTTGCTAGATAAAATGATTAAGCAACAAAGAAGCTCCACGGATAAGTATGGTCTTGGATATGAAGTTGAACAACTGTCATCTTCCAAAAGTATAGAAAAGAAGAAGTCCACTCTGAAGGATCGAAGCAAGAAAAGTCTGAAGCTGAATCTTCAAAAGAAAGAAAATATCAAAGAAGATCTACAGCAAAGCAACCACATCAAAAGAGGTTCTCTCACTCTCACTATTTTAATAATAATGCTTTTAATGGCTATTGTTCTAAATGCAACCCATTATGGTCACAAGGCAATTTATTGTGGACTAAACAACAGATCAGAAAGTTATGTTAATAAAAACACATCTGCTTTCCTGAGTGAACACCCTGTGCAATGTTTTAAATGTAATGGCCATGGGCACATTGCAAGGTTTTTTCCAAGCACTTCTGTATCTAATCTAAGGCAAGGCCATAGATTTCATCATACATATAGAATGCAATACAGACAGGGAATAAAACATGTGCAATGTTTTAAATGTAATGGTCCCGGGCACATAGCAAGGTTCTGTCCAAACACTTTTGTATCTAATCTAAGGCAAAACCATAGATTTCAATAGACTAAAAGAGTGCAACACAGATAGGGAACATATCATGTGCATAAAAGAAAGGAAAATCTTCATCCATCAAGGATGCACAAGAGACAACCCCGCAAGACAAATGTTCAAGTTCACGAATAGGGGCAAAATAGGGATGTAGTTGAAAAACTCAAGCCCAAGTTCAGGAAAGTTTGGAGAAAGATAGAAGAAATGGAATCATGTCTCCTTGGATTGAAGGAGACTACTCCGCTATTGCACTAAGCCACTCCAGGTGGCACATCCTCAGGGGGAGCGATATTAAAGTCTTATTTTAAATGCTCCTATGTATTTGTTTGGTTATCTGAGGATGAAAGGCAAGTAGTCGGGATATTGTTGTTTCAGTTGTCAAGTGTGTTTTCAGTTCTTGTAGTTGTTTGTGGAGGTGCCGTGAATGGTAGTGATTGGATTGAGAATCGTCACCATTGGTAGTATTGCTTATGTCATTGTTGTTCTGTTGATGGTTCTTACTGCCACTATTCATAGCTATGGATTATAATAGTTTAGATTGTTTTTGTTTAATGAAAGAATGCTTGCCCTAGCTGTGTATTTGTGTTTCGATAAAAGCAGCGTGTATTTGTTCTACGCTTTGGTGGAGATGTGGGGTAAATGCCAGGATACAGAGGCATGTAAGGTGCACTATGGTTAAGAAGTATGAGGCTAAGTAAGGTGCACTATGGTTGGCCATAAAGTGTTTGACAAAATGTCTTCTCCTAATTTGCATAGTTGAAAGTAAGGTGTGATCTGCAGTAACTGTAGAAAACTCAGATCAGGTTGTAAATATAAAAAGGAATTTGGTTGTGCTGCAGTACAGTATTTGATGCTTGCATAGAATTGGTTGATACATGCTTCGACGAGGGTCTATGATAAAGGGATGTTCTTTGAGGTGATTGGTTGAGTGGAGTTGATTAAGTCTAGTCACGTGATTGGATGCATGTGGTTGTTCAAGTTCAATAAAATAAACTATTATTGATTTGAGTTGAGATTGAGCATTAAGTATAGAACATATTGAGTCTCTAACAATTCTCTTTATGATTCTATAAGATTGGATAGATTCTGTGTGAGCCTAATGACAGGATACAGAGGACAGAGTCTCAATGGATAGAGATCCAGCAGCCAACACAGTTGAATATAGATTTGAGTGAGGGACCACATTCTCAGGGGGAGCATTTATGCATCTGTTTATCATACTGCTCATGTTTATGCTTTTTTCTAACTATAGTAATTTTTGCCTGAGAATGTTGTGCATGGACTCAGGGGGAGTTTTGTAGCCGCCCTTTGGTATTATTGTCAAAGGGGGAGAAGAATTATAGGTAATTGCACACAATTACGTGTGTTGCAAACAATTCCAAAAGGGGAGATTGATGAGCAAGGTGCAACCAAAGTATTGTCATTGTTGTCAACACAGTCAGGTTGATCAGTTGATGCAATGGACAGGAGTTCATTGATGAGCAAGGTGCAGCCAAAGTGCAATGGACAGGAGTTCATTGATGAGCAAGGTGCAGCCAAAGTATAATGGACAGGAGTTCATTGATGAGCAAGGTGCAGCCAAAGTATTGTCATTATTGTCAACACAGACAGAGGATCGATTGATGCAATGGACAGGAGTGCAGAGGTCATTAGATAGATCGGTTGATGAAGTGAACAAGAGTTCAGAGCAGTCAGAGCATGTACAGTGAATTTCCAAGAAGACAGAAGTGGCCCAGATTCAAAGGATCAAAGAAAAAGACAAGTAAGAAAACTATCACGATATCGCGACATATTTGGCAAGTAAGAAAACTGTCGTGATATCGCGACATGTTGAAAAGCTGGAAAAATGATCGTGATATCGCGACATGTTTGAGGAGAGAGAAAGTGCAAGGAAAAGTGTCATGATTTCGCGACATGTTGGAAGAGAGAGAAAGCGAACGAAAATGTATCACGATTTCGTGACATGTTTGAGAGAAGGAGCTCGCAAAGAAAAGTGTCACGATTTCGCGACATGTTCGTAAGAGAGGGCAAGCCGGACGAAAATGTGTCACGATTTCGCGACATGTTTGAGAGAAAGAGCTTGCAAGGAAAAGTGTCATGATTTCGTGACAATTTGCAAGAGGAAGTTCTAAGGAGAAAATATGTCACGATTTCACGACATGTCTGGAGAGAAAAGAAAAGTGCTAAGGAGAAAAGATGTCACGATTTCATGACATGTGTCTTCATGACCGATGAAAAGAAAAGTGCTAAGGAGAAAATATGTCACGATATCGCGACATGTCAGATTTTCACGACCTGAAGGGAAGAAAAGTGCTAAGGGAAAAAGTGTCGTGATTTCGTGACATGTTACCATTGCGGGAAAAGGGAGAAAAGCACAAGGCGAAAAGTGTCACGATTTCACGACATGTTCCATTTTTGTGGGCAAAAGCAGAGAAAAGCACAAGGTAGTGAAAGTGTCACGATTTCGTGACATGTTCCATTTTTGTGGGCGAAAGGCAGAGAAAGGCACAAGGCAACGAAAGTGTCACGATTTTGTGACATGTTTCGTTTTCATGGGTGAAAGGTAGAGAAAGGCACAAGGCAATGAAAGTGTCATGATTTTAATGACATGTTCCATTTTCATGTGTGAAAGGCAAAGAAATGCATAAGGAAGCGAAAAGTGTCACAATTTTGCGACATGTCATGTTTTCACTGGTGCATGCTGAGAAGAGGACAAGGAAGCAAAAGTGTCATGATTTCGTGACATGTCTTGTTTTCACTGGTGCATGCCGAGAAGAGTGCAAGGAAGCGAAAAGTGTCACGATTTCGCGACATGTCATGTTTTCACTGGTGCATGCCGAGAAGAGTGCAAGGAAGCAAAAGTGTCACGATTTCACGACATGTCATGTTTTCGCTGGTGCATGCCAAGAAGAGTGCAAGGAAGCAAAAAGTGTCACGATTTCATGACATGTCATGTTTTCAGGTGCATGCGAGAAGAGTGCAAGGAAGCGAAAAGTGTCATGATTGGCAAGTAAGAGGGGGGGAAAGTGTCACGATATCATGACATGTGTTTGTGGGTGCAAGCTCGAGTAATGAGGACAAGGAGGCAGAAAGTGTCACGATATCACGACATGTCATGTTTTCACGGTCAAACGCCAAGAAAAAGTCAAAGGGGTAGAAGTGTCACGATTTCGTGACAAGTCGCATTGGCGTGATGGAAGAAGAAGAACCCAGCGAAGTAAAATTATGAAGTCGTACGATAGTAACAGAGCGATTAAAAAGAATTCATGGAATAAGAAGAGTTAACTAGATGAGGAAAATAGGGTGGGGGGTGCAAAGAAAATCATGCAGGAAAAATAAAGAAGAGTTAACTGGAGTCAGAACGGCAGTTACAGGGGGCAGTTACAGAATAAAATTATGCAGCTAAAATTAGAACAGTGCATTAAAGATAGAACGGTTGTTACAGGGCCGTGACGTTGTGAAACTATCAGAGCGATGGCCATATTGAGAGTCCCAAATAAAGAGACAAACCTATTAATAGGTTGCATGTAAGAATATTGTGTCAGAAAGGAGTTACTTACAAGAGTAGCTATGAATAGGCTGCATGCGGGATAATGGAAGATATAGAAGACTTAGGGTTTCAAAATGAAAATATTATTTTAAAATGGCAGTTGCATGCAGAAGAAAAAGAGCCGCTCAGAATTGAAAAATGTGTAGCCATAAAGAGGGAAGGTGCCGTTGATAAAATAATATATGTGTGCTGAGAAAAGGTTGTTGAAGAGAGCTGTAAGAATGTGCATATAAGTTAAGAATTAGGGTTAGGGTTGAGCTCTGAACTGTGTAAGAGAGCAGATAAGAATGTCAGAGCACCAAAATGAGCAGAGAAGGTTGTCAGAGAGCCGTAAATGAGTAGATAAGGCTTTCAGAGCCGTAAGCGAGCAGAGAAGGCTATTAGAGCACAGTAAGTAGAGTGGTAAGAGTGATCTATTAGGTTGAGCTCTATGTGGGAAGAGACATATAAGAGTTGTGAAAGCCGAAGAGAGAAATTGAGTGGAGTGAGAGCACTGCTGAGACAAGAGCGGTGGAGAAAGAGCGCAGCTGATAGAGAGTGACTGAGAGAGTGTGGCTGAAAGTGCGTAGAAGGAATATGTGTTTCCTGAATTGAAAGAGAGGTTGGATGAGCAATAGACCAGTGAGGGTCTTGTAAAAGTGAAGGCATATTTATGTCAATCTAAGATTCAAAATAGAAATCCAAGTTGGTGCTTGGAATCAGGGGTTGGTGCTCCTTCCAGTTGGTGCTGGTAAATTAGGGGTTGGTGCTCCTTCTAGTGGGTGCTTTGGTAAATTGTTTGTAAAGTTGGTGCTTTGCAAAGGCTAGATTTGGATGGGAGTCCAAGCAGTCTATTTTTGAGGAGTAGCCAAAACTGGTGAACCTCGTTAAATCGTGTGTTGTGGAATGCTCTCTTGTTATATTTGCTTTATCTGTTTTAAGTTCTCCTTGCTTCAGCTTTAAGAGTTGTAGATTTGAATTTAAATAGCTACACTGATTCACCCCCCCCTCTCAGTGCCATTGTAAGACTAACAATTGGTATCAGAGCCAAGTTCCTGAATAGGCTAAATCAGCTAAGGTTGATCTTGGATTAGTACGCAATGGGTAAGAAGAATAGATCCTCCTCCAAAAAGGCATCTCGATCAGTTTCAGTTCTTGTAGAAGAGAAAATTGCACTAGAGAAAGTAGAAGAAGTGAACTCCGAAGTTTGTGATGAAAACCTTGAGATTGAAGTAGATCTAGAAGGTGAGTTGATCTCCGCACTTGAAGAGTTGAGTATAGAAAAGAAAAAGAACAAAAGACTGTCCAAGAAGTTGGAAGAATATGGGGATGAGATTGAAGATCTCTTCTTACAAGTTCAAAAGGCCAAGAAAATAGAAGAAGCCTTGAAGACACACTTGGATGATGAGGTTGATGTATGCAGCAAAAGTGAAGAGGAATCTAACAAAGTTATTGTTGATCTAAAGCTACAAGTAGAACAGTACAAAAGGATTGAAGATATTCTCAGGTCTCAAATCAATGAGAAAGAGACTATTTGCTGCCAACAAGAAGAAGAGATTGTTTCATTGAAGAAACAACTAGAAGAGGCCAATATAAATCTCAAATATGAGAAGAGCACAGAGTTGCTAGATAAAATGATAAAGCAACAAAGAAGCTCCACGGCTAAGTTTGGTCTTGGATATGAAGCTGAACAACCTTCATCTTCCAAAAGTATAGAAAAGAAGAAGTCCACTGCTGAAGGATCGAAGCAAGAAAAGTCTGAAGCTGAATCTTCAAAAGGAAGAAAATATCAAAGAAGATCTACAACAAAGCAACCACAACAAAAGAGGTTCTCTCACTCTCACTCTTTTAATAATAATGCTTTTAATGGCTATTGTTCTAAATGCAATTGCTATGGTCACAAGGCAATTTATTGTGGACTGAACAATAGATCAAAAAGTTATGCTAATAAAAACACATCTGCTTTCTTGAGTGAACACCCTGTGCAATGTTTTAAATGTAATGGCCATGGGCACATTGCAAGGTTTTGTCCAAGCACTTTCGTATCTAATCTAAGGCAAGACCATAGATTTCATCATACACACAGAATGCAATACAGACAGGGAATAAAACATGTGCAATGTTTTAAATGTAATGGTCACGGGCACATAGCAAGGTTCTGTCCAAGCACTTTTGTATCTAATCTAAGGCAAAACCATAGATTTCATCAGACTCAAAGAGGGCAACACAGACAGGGAACATATCATGTGCATAAAAGAAAAGAAAATAATCATCCATCAAGGATGCACAAGAGACAACCCCGCAAGAGAAATGTTCAAGTTCACGAACAGGGGCAAAATAGGGATGTAGTTGAAAAACTCAAGCCCAAGTTCAGGAAAGTCTGGAGAAAGACAGAAGAAAGGGAATCGTGTCTCCTTGGATTGAAGGAGACTACTCCGCTATTGCACTAAGCAACTCCAGGTGGCACATCCTCAGGGGGAGCAATATTAAAGTTTTATTTTAATGCTCCTATGTATTTGTCTGGTTATCTGAGGATGAAAGGCAAGTAGTCGAGAAATTGTTGTATCAGTTGTTAAAGTGTGTTTTTCAGTTTATGTAGTGGTTTGTGGAAGTGCCGTGAAGGGTTGTGATTAAATTGAGAGTCGTCACCATTGGTAGTTTTGCTTTATGTCATTGTTGTACTGTTGATGATTCTTACTGCCACTGTTCAAAGCTATGGATCATAACAGTTCAGATTGTTTTTGTTTAATGAAAGAATGCTTGCCCTAGCTGCGTATTTGTGTTTCGATAAAAGCAGCGTGTATTTGTTCTACGCTTTGATGTGAAGATGCTTGGTAAATGCTAATACAAAGGCATGTAAGGTGCACTATGGTTAAGAAGTATGAGGTTGAGTAAGGTGCACTATGGTTGGCCATAAAGTGTTTGACAAAATGTCTTCTCCTGATTTGCATAGTTGAAAGTAAGGTGTGATCTGCAATAACTGTAGAAAACTCAGATCAGGTTGTAAATATAAAAAGGAATTTGGTTGTCTTTGCAGATACAGTATTTGATGCTTACACAGTTGAAAGTGGATTGAGGTAGCATGCTTTTCACGAGGGTCTATGATAAAGGGATGTTCATTAGGTTCAAGATTGGTTGAGAATGTCCAAGATGCATTAAGTCTAGTCACGTGATTGGATGCATATGGTTGTTCAAGTTCCATAAACTACACTAATATTGGATTTGAGTTGAGATTGAGCATTAAGTATAGAACATATTGAGTCTCTAACAGTATTCTCTTTATGATTCTACTAACATTGGATTGATATTGTTGATGCCTATTATGCTTATCAGGATGTTGTCAAGGACGAGTCTAATGAAGTGGTCACATATTCCCAACAATAGACTAAGAATTGATCTAGTGACGGGACCAAATTCTCAAGGGGAGCATTTATGCATCTGTTTATCATATTGCTCATGTTTATGCTTTTTGCTAACTATAATAATTTTTGCCTGAGAATGTTGTGCATGGACTCAGGGGGAGTTTTGCAGCCGCCCTTTGGTATTATTGTCAAAGGGGGAGAAGAATTACAGGTAATTGCACACAATTACGTGTGTTGCCAACAATTCCAAAGGGGGAGATTGATGAGCAAGGTGCAACCAAAGTATTGTCATTGTTGTCAACACAGTCAGGTTGATCAGTTGATGCAATGGACAGGAGTTCATTGATGAGAAAGGTGCAGCCAAAGTGCAATGGATAGGAGTTCATTGATGAGCAAGGTGCAACCAAAGTGCAATGGACAAGAGTTCATTGATGAGCAAGGTGCAGCCAAAGTATAATGGATAGGAGTTCATTGATGAGCAAGGTGCAGCCAAAGTATTGTCATTGTTGTCAACATAGACAGAGGATCGGTTGATGCAATGGACAGGAGTGCAGAGGTCATTAGATAGATCGGTTGATGAAGTGAACAAGAGTTCAGAGCAATCAGAGCATGTACAGTGAATTTCCAAGAAGACAGAAGTGGCCCAGATTCAAAGGATCAAAGAAAAAGACAAGTAAGAAAATTGTCGCGATATCGCGACATGTTTTTGTCGCAATAGGGTGACATATTTGGCAAGTAAGAAAACTGTCATGATATCGCGACATGTTGAGAAAGCTGGAAAAATGATCATGATATCGCGACATGTTTGAGGAGAGAGAAAGTGCAAGGAAAAGTGTCGTGATTTCGCGACATGTTGGAAGAGAGGCAGTACGGACGAAAATGTGTCACGATTTCGCGACATGTTTGAGAGAAGGAGCTCGCAAAGAAAAGTGTCACGATTTTGCGACATGTTTGCAAGAGAGGCAGTACGGATGAAAATGTGTCATAATTTCGTGACATGTTTGAGAGAAAGAGCTTGCAAGGAAAAGTGTCACGATTTCACGACAATTTGCAAGAGGAAGTGCTAAGGAGAAAATATGTCACGATATCGTGACATGTCAAGTTTTTGTGATGAAAAGAAAAGTGCTAAGGAGAAAATATGTCACGATTTCACGACATGTCGGGTTTTCGTGACCCGATGAGAAGAAAAGCGCTAAGGAGAAAATATGTCATGATATCGCGACATGTTGGGTTTTCACGACCTGAAGGGAAGAAAAGCGCTAAGGCAAAAATGTGTCACGATTTCGCGACATGTTGTGTTTTCATGGCGAAAGGCAAAGAAAAGCACAAGGCAACGAAAGTGTCACGATTTCATGATATGTCCTAGAGAAAGCAAAGGGAGAAAGTGTCATGATTTCATGACATGTTCCATTTTTGCGGGTGAAAGGAAGAGAAAGGCACAAGTTAGCGAAAGTGTCACGATTTCGTGACATGTTCCGTTTTCGCAGGTGAAAGGCAAAGAAAGGCACAAGGCAATGAAAGTGTCACGATTTCGTGACATGTTCCATTTTCGTGGGTGAAAGGCAGAGAAAGGCATAAGGAAGCGAAAAGTGTCACGATTTCGCGACATGTCATGTTTTCGCTGGTGCATGCTGAGAAGAGGACAAGGAAGCGAAAAGTGTCACGATTTTGTGACATGTCATGTTTTCACTAGTGCATGTCGAGAAGAGTGCAAGGAAGCGAAAAGTGTCACGATTTCGCGACATGTCATGTTTTCGCTGGTGCATGCCAAGAAGAGTGCAAGGAAGCGAAAAGTGTCACGATTTCACGACATGTCATGTTTTCGCTGGTGCATGCCGAGAAGAGTGCAAGGAAGCGAAAAGTGTCACGATTTCGTGACATGTCATGTTTTCGTGCATGCGAGAAGAGTGAAGGAAGGAAATGTGTCGATTTCAGACATGTAAGTGTCGTGATATCGTGACATGTGTTTTCGTGGGTGCATGTCGAGAATGAGGACAAGGAGGTGGAAAGTGTCACGATATCGTGACATGTCATGTTTTCACGGTCAAACGGCAAGAAAAATTCAAAGGGGTAGAAGTGTCATGATTTCACAAGTCACATTGGCGTGATGGAAGAAGAAGAACCTAGTTGAAGTAAAATTATCTGAAGTCGTACGATAGTAATAGAGGCAGTTATAGAAAGAATTCATGCAGCCAAAATAAGAAGAGTTAACTAGAGTCGGCGGTTGGGGAAAAGGCAAATAAAATAAGAGGTCGAGTCGGGGGGTGCAAAGAAAATCATGAGGAAAATAAAGAAGAGTTAACTGAGTCGAACGGCGATTATGGGGCGATTATGAGAATAAATTCATGCAACTAAAATAAGAACAGTGCATTAAAGACGAATGGCTGTTACAGGGCCGTGACGTGAAACTCATCGAGCGGTGGCCATACTGAGAGTCCCAAATAAAGAGACAAACCTATTAATAGGTTGCATGTAAGAATATTGTGTCAGAAAGGAGTTACTTACAGGAGTAGCTATGAATAGGATGCATGCGGGATAATGGAAGATATAGAAGACTTAGGGTTTCAAAATGAAATATATTGTTTTAAAATGGCAGTTGCATGTAGAAGAAAAAGTGCCGCTCAGAATTGAAAAGTGTGCAGCCATAAAGAGGGAAGGTGCCGCTGATAAAATAATATATGTGTTGAGAAAAGGTTGTTGAAGAGAGCTATAAGAATGTGCATATAAGTTAAGAATTAGGGTTAGGGTTGAGCTCTAAACTGTGTAAGAGAGCAGATAAGAATGTCAGAGCATCGAAATGAGCAGAGAAGGCTGTCAGAGAGCCGTAAATGAGCAGATAAGGTTGTCAGATCCGTAAGAAAGCAGAGAAGGCTGTTAGAGCACAGAGAAGGCTGTCAGAGCACAGTAAGCAGAGTGGTAAGAGTGATCTGTTAGGTTGAGCTCTATGTGGAAAGAGACATATAAGAGAAAAGCCGAAGAGAGAAATTGAGTGGAGAGAGAGCACTGCTGAGAGAAGAGCGATGGAGAAAGAGCACAGCTGATAGAGTGTGACTGAGAGAGTGTGGCTGAAAGTGCGCAGAAGGAATATGTGTTTCCTGAATTGAAAGAGAGGTTGGATGAGCAATAGACCAGTGAGGGTCTTGTAAAAGTGAAGGCATATTTATGTCAATCTAAGATTCAAAATAGAAATCCAAGTTGGTGCTTGGAATCAGGGGTTGGTGCTCCTTCCAGTTGGTGCAGATAAATTAGGGGTTGGTGCTCCTTCTAGTGGGTGCTGGTAAATTGTTTGTAAAGTTGGTGCTTTGCAAAGGCTGGATTTGGATGGGAGTCCAAGCAGTCTATTTTTGAGGAGTAGCCAAAACTGGTGAACCTCGTTAAATCGTGTGTTGTGGAATGCTCTCTTGTTATATTTGCTTTATCTATTTTAAGTTCTCCTTGCTTCAACTTTAAGAGTTGTAGATTTGAATTTAAATAGCTACACTGATTCACCCCCCCTCTCAGTGCCATTGTAAGACTAACAATTGGTATCAGAGCCAAGTTCCCGAATCAGGCTAAATCAGCTAAGGTTGATCTTGGATTAGTACGCAATGGGTAAGAAGAATAGATCCTCCTCCAAAAAGGCATCTCATTCAGTTTCAGTTCTTGTAGAAGAGAAAATTGAACTAGAAAAGGTAGAAGAAGTGAACTCTGAAGTATGTGATGAAAACCTAGAGATTGAAGTAGATCTAGAAGGTGAGTTGATCGCCACACTTGAAGAGTTGAGTATAGAAAAGAAAAAGAACAAAAGACTGTCCAAGAAGTTGGAAGAATATGGGGATGAGATTGAAGATCTCTTCTTACAAGTTCAAAAGGCCAAGAAAATAGAAGAAGCCTTGAAGACACACTTGGATGTTGAAGTCGATGTATGCAACAAAAGTGAAGAGGAATCTAACAAAGTTATTGTTGATCTAAAGCTGCAAGTAGAACAATACAAAAGGATTGAAGATATTCTTAGGTCTCAAATCAATGAGAAAGAGACTGTTTGTTGCCAACAAGAAGAAGAGATTGTTTCATTGAAGAAACAACTAGAAGAGGCCAATATAAATCTCAAATATGAGAAGAGCACAGAATTGCTAGATAAAATGATAAAGCAACAAAGAAGCTCCACGGCTAAGTTTGGTCTTGGATATGAAGTTGAACAACCGTCATCTTCCAAAAGTATAGAAAAGAAGAAGTCCACTGCTGAAGGATCGAAGCAAGAAAAGTCTGAAGCTGAATCTTCAAAAGGAAGAAAATATCAAAGAAGATCTACAACAAAGAAACCACAACAAAAGAGGTTCTCTCACTCTCACTCTTTCATAATAATGCTTTTAATGGCTATTGTTTTAAATGCAGTCATTATGGTCACAAGGCAATTCATTGTGGACTGAATAATAGATCAAAGAGTTATGTTGATAAAAATACATCTGTTTTTCTGAGTGAACACCCTGTGCAATGTTTTAAATGTAATGGCCATGGGCACATTGCAAGGTTTTGTCCAAGCACTTTCGTATCTAATCTAAGGCAAGACCATAGATTTCATCATACACATAGAATGCAATACGAGACAGGGAATAAAACATGTGCAATGTTTTAAATGTAATGGTCACGGGCACATAGCAAGGTTCTGTCCAAGCACTTCTGTATCTAATCTAAGGCAAAACCCTAGATTTCATCAGACTCAAAGAGGGCAACATAGACAAGGAACATATCATGTGCATAAAAGAAAGGAAAATAATCATCCATCAAGAATGCACAAGAGACAACCCCGCAAGAGAAATGTTCAAGTTCACGAACAGGGGCAAAATAGGGATGTAGTTGAAAAACTCAAGCCCAAGTTTAGGAAAGTCTGGAGAAAGACAGAAGAAATGGAATCGTGTCTCCTTGGACTGAAGGAGACTACTCCGCTATTGCACTAAGCAACTCCAGGTGGCACATCCTCAGGGGGAGCAATATTAAAGTTTTATTTTAATGCTCCTATGTATTTGTTTGGTTATCTGAGGATGAAAGGCAAGTAGTCGAGAAATTGTTGTTTCAGTTGTCAAGTGTGTTTTTAGTTCTTGTAGTTGTTTGTGGAAGTGCCGTGAAGGGTAGTGATTAAATTGAGAGTCATCACCATTGGTAGTTTTGATATATGTCATTGTTGTACTATTGATGGTTCTTACTACCACTGTTCAAAATTATGGATCATAACAGTTCAGATTGTTTTTGTTTAATGAAAGAATGCTTGCCCTAGCTGCGTATTTGTGTTTTGATAAAAGCAACGTGTATTTGTTCTACACTTTGATGTGAAGATTGTTAGATCTTTCATGATGCCTTGGTGAATACAGTTAGGCATGTAAGGTGCACTCATGAGGTTAAGAAGTATGAGGTTGAGTAAGGTGCACTATGGTTGGCCATAAAGTGTTTGACAAAATGTCTTCTCCTGATTTGCACAGTTGAAAGTAAGGTGTGATCTGCAGTAACTGTAGAAAACTCAGATCAGGTTGTAAATATAAAAAGGAATTTGGTTGTGCTGCAGTACAGTATTTGATGCTTGCACAGAGTTGAAAGTGGATTGAGGTACATGCTTCGACGAGGGCCTGTGATAAAGGGATGTTCTTTGAGGTGATTGGTTGAGTGGAGTTGATTAAGTCTAGTCACGTGATTGGATGCATGTTGTTGTTCAAGTTCCATAAACTAAACTATTATTGATTTGAGTTGAGATTGAGCATTAAGTATAGAAGATATTGAGTCTCTAACAATTCTCTTACATGATTATATTGGTGAAGTTGGATGGATTATGTGTTATTGCCTAATGATAGGATATTGATGACGAGTCTCATCATGGATAGAGATCCGATGATGCCAACACAGTTGAAGATAGATCTGAGTGAGGGACCACATTCTCAAGGGGAGCATTTATGCATCTGTTTATCATATTGCTCATGTTTATGCTTTTTGCTAACTGTAATAATTTTTTCCTGAGAATGTTGTGCATGGACTCAGGGGGAGTTTTGCAGTCGCCCTTTGGTATTATTGTCAAAGGGGGAGAAGAATTACAGGTAATTGCACACAATTACGTGTGTTGCCAACAATTCCAAATGGGGAGATTGATGAGCAAGGTGCAACCAAAGTATTGTCATTGTTGTCAACACAGTCACGTTGATCAGTTGATGCAATGGACAGGAGTTCATTGATGAGCAAGGTGTAGCCAAAGTACAATGGAGGAGTTCATTGATGAGCAAGGTGCAGCCAAAGTGCAATGGACAGGAGTTCATTGATGAGCAAGGTGCAGCCAAAGTATAATGGACAGGAGTTCATTGATGAGCAAGGTGCAGCCAAAGTATTGTCATTGTTGTCAACACGAGACAGAGGATCGGTTGATGCAATGGACAGGAGTGCGAGAGGTCATTAGATAGATCGATTGATGAAGTGAACAAGAGTTCAGAGTAGTCAGAGCATGTACAGTGAATTTCCAAGAAGACAGAAGTGGCCCAGATTCAAAGGATCAAAGAAAAAGACAAGTAAGAAAACTGTCGCGATATCGCGACATGTTTTCTATCGCGATATCGTGACATATTTGGCAAGTAAGAAAACTATCGCGATATCGCGACATGTTGAAAAGCTGGAAAAACTGTCGCGATATCGCGACATGTTTGAGGAGAGAGAAAGCATAAGAAAAGTGTCACGATTTCGTGACATGTTGGAAGAGAGGTAGTACGGATGAAAATGTGTCACGATTTCGCGACATGTTTGAGAGAAGGAGATCGAAAAGAAAAGTGTCACGATTTTGCGACAATCTGCAAGAGAGGCAGTACGGATGAAAATGTATCACGATTTCATGACATGTTTGAGAGAAAGAGCTCGCAAGGAAAAGTGTCACGATTTCGTGATAATTTGCAAGAGGAAGTGCTAAGGAGAAAATATGTCACGATATCGCGACATGTCAGGTTTTCGTGACCCGATGAAAATAAAAGTGCTAAGGAGAAAATATGTCATGATTTCATGACATGTCACAGTTTTCGCGACCCGATGAAAAGAAAAGTGCTAAGGAGAAAATATGTCGCGATATCGTGACATGTCAGGTTTTCGCGACCCGAAGGGAAGAAAAGCGCTAAGGCAAAAATGTGTCGCGATTTCGCGACATGTCGCGTTTTCATGGGCGAAAGCCAGAGAAAAGTACAAGGCAACGAAAGTGTCACTATTTCACGATATGTTCCATTTTTACGGTCTAAAAGGCAGAGAAAAGCACAAGGCAGCGAAAGTGTCACGATTTCACGACATGTTCCATTTTCATGGGCAAAAGGCAGAGAAAGGCACAAGGTAGCGAAAGTGTCACGATTTCGCGACATGTTCCATTTTCGCGGGCGAAAGGCAGAGAAAGGCACAAGGCAGCGAAAGTGTCACGATTTCGCGACATGTTTCATTTTCACAAGCGAAAAGCAGAGAAAGGCATAAGGAAGTGAAAAGTGTCATGATTTCGCGACATGTCATATTTTTGCTGGTGCATGCTGAGAAGAGGACAAGGAAGTGAAAAGTGTCACAATTTCGTGACATGTCATGTTTTCGTTGGTGCATGCCAAGAAGAGTGCAATGAAGTGAAAAGTGTCACGATTTCGTGACATGTCATGTTTTCGCTAGTGCATGCCGAGAAGAGTGCAAGGAAGCGAAAAGTGTCATGATTTCGTGACATGTCATGTTTTCGTTGGTGCATGTCGAGAAGAGTGCAAGGAAGCAAAAAGTGTCAAGATTTCATGACATGTTATGTTTTCATGGTGCATGCCGAGAAGAGTGCAAGGAAGCAAAAGTTGTGATTTCGTGACATGTCATGTTTGGGGCAAGCGTAGAGTGTACGAAGGCGAAAAGTGTCGCGATATCATGACATGTTGTGTTTTCGCGGGTGCAAGCCAAGAAGAGGACAAGGAGGTGGAAAGTGTCACGATATCACAACATGTCATGTTTTCACGGTCAAACGACAAGAAAAAGTCAAAGGGGTAGAAGTGTCACGATTTTATGACAGGTCGCATTGGCGTGATGGAAGAAGAAGAACCCAGCCGAAGTAAAATTATCTGAAGTCGTATGATAGTAACAGAGGCAGTTATAGAAAGAATTCATGCAGCCAGAATAAGAAGAGTTAACTGAGTCGAAGCTGAGTTGCGAGAGGAAAAATTAGGCAGATAAAATAAGAAGAGTTAACTGGAGTCAGAACTATAGTTGCAGGGGGTGTTGCAAAGAAAATCATGCAGGAAAAATAAAGAAGAGTTAACTAGAGTCAAACGAGCGATTACGGGGCGATTACGAGAATAAATTCATGCAGCTAAAATTAGAACGAGTGCATTAAAGATAGAAGGGTACATTACGGGGCCGTGACGCTGTGAAACTCATCGAGCGGTGGCCATACTGAGAGTCCCAAATAAAGAGACAAACCTATTAATAGGTTGCATGTAAGAATATTATGTCAAAAAGGAGTTACTTACAGGAGTAGCTATGAATAGGTTGCATGCGGGATAATGGAAGATATAGAAGACTTAGGGTTTCAAAATGAAATATATTGTTTTAAAATGGTAGTTGCATGTAGAAGAAAAAGAGTCGCTCAAAATTGAAAAATGTGTAGCCATAAAGAGGGAAGGTGCCGCTGATAAAATAATATATATGTGCTGAGAAAAGGTTGTTGAATAAAGCTGTAAGAATATGCATATAAGTTAAGAATTAGGGTTAGGGTTGAGCTCTGAACTGTGTAAGAGAGCAGATAAGAATGTCAGAGCACCGAAATGAGCAGAGTAGGCTGTTAGAGAGCTGTAAATGAGAAGATAAGGTTGTAAGAGCCGTAAGCGAGCAGAGAAGGCTGTTAGAGCACAGAGAAGGCTGTAAGAGCACAGTAAGTAGAGTGGTAAGAGTGATCCATTAGGTTGAGCTCTGTGTGGAAAGACACATATAAGAGAAAATTTGAAGAGAGAAATTGAGTGGGGTGAGACCACTGCTGAGACAAGAGCGATGGAGAAAGAGTGCAGCTGATAGAGAGTGACTGAGAGAGTATGGCTAAAAGTGCGCAGAAGGAATATGTGTTTCCTGAATTAAAAGAGAGGTTGGGTGAGCAATAGACCAGTGAGGGTCTTGTAAAAGTGAAGGCATATTTATGTCAATCTAATATTCAAAATAGAAATCCAAGTCGGTGCTTGGAATCAGGGGTTGGTGCTCCTTCTAGTTGGTGCTGGTAAATTAGGGGTTGGTGCTCCTGGTAAATTGTTTGTAAATTTGGTGCTTTGCAAAGGTTGGATTTGGATGGGAGTCCAAGCAGTCTATTTTTGAGGAGTAGCCAAAACTAGTGAACCTCGTTAAATCATGTGTTGTGGAATGCTCTCTTGTTATATTTGCTTTATCTATTTTAAGTTCTCCTTGCTTCAGCTTTAAGAGTTGTAGATTTGAATTTAAATAGCTACATTGATTCACCCCCCTCTCAGTGCCATTGTAAGACTAACAATTGGTATCAGAGCAAAGTTCCCAATTCAAAAAAAATCTGTCAGGGTTGATTTTAGATTAGTACGCAATGGATAAGAAGAATAGATCCTCCTTCAAAAATGCATCCCAGTCAATTTCAATTTTTGTAGAAGAGAAAATTAAACTAGAAAAGGTAGAAGAAGTGAATCCTGAAGTTTGTGATGAAAATCTTGAGATTGAAGTAGATTTAGAAGGTGAGTTGATATCTGCACTTGAAGAGTTGAGTATAGAAAAGAAAAAAAACAAAAGATTGTCCAAGAAGTTGGAAGAATATGAGGATGAGATTGAAGATCTCTTCTTACAAGTTCAAAAGGCCAAGAAAATAGAAGAAGCCTTGAAGACACACTTGGATGGTGAAGTCGATGTATACAGAAAAAGTGAATAGAAATCTAACAAAGTTATTGTTGATCTAAAGCTGCAAGTAGAACAGTACAGAAGAATTGAAGATATTCTCAGGTCTCAAATCAATGTGAAAGAGACTGTTTGCTGCCAACAAGAAGAAGAGATTATTTCACTAAAGAAACAACTAGAAGAGGCCAACGAAATCTCAAATATGAGAAGAGCACAGAGTTTCTAGATAAAATGATAAAGCAACAAAGAAGCTCCACGGATAAGTTTGGTCTTGGATACGAAGTTGAACAACCGTCATCTTCCAAAAGTATAGAAAAGAAGAAGTCCACTGCTGAAGGATCAAAGCAAGAAAAGTCTGAAGTTGAATCTTCAAAAGGAAGAAAATATCAAAGAAGATCTACAACAAAACAACCACAACAAAAGAGGTTCTATCACTCTCACTCTTTTAATAATAATGCTTTTAATGGCTATTGTTCTAAATGCAACCGCTATGGTCACAAGGCAATTTATTGTGGACTGAACAATAGATCAAAAAGTTATCCTGATAAAAACACATCTGCTTTCCTGAGTGAACACCCTGTGCAATGTTTTAAATGTAATGGCCATGGGCACATTGCAAGGTTTTGTCCAAGCACTTTTGTATCTAATCTAAGGCAAGACCATAGATTTCATCATACACACAGAATTCAATACAGACAGGGAATAAAACATGTGCAATGTTTTAAATGTAATGGTCACGGGCACATAGAAAGGTTCTGTCCAAACACTTCTATATCTAATCTAAGGCAAAACCATAGATTTCATCAGACTCAAAGAGTGCAACACAGAAAGGGAACATATCATGTGCATAAAAGAAAGAAAAATCTTCATCCATCAAGGACGCACAAGAGACAACCTCGCAAGAGAAATGTTCAAGTTCACGAACAGGGGCAAAATAGGGATGTAGTTGAAATACTCAAACCCAAGTTCAGGAAAGTCTGGAGAAAGACAAAAGAAAGGGAATCGTGTCTCCTTGGATTGAAGGAGACTACTCCACTATTGCACTAAGCCACTCCAGGTGGCACATCCTCAGGGGGAGCGATATTCAAGTCTTATTTTAAATGCTCCTATGTATTTGTTTGGTTATCTGAGGATGAAAGGCAAGTAGTCGGGATATTGTTGTTTCAATTGTCAAGTGTGTTTTCAGTTCTTGTAGTTGTTTGTGGAGGTGCCGTGAAGGGTAGTACGGACAAAAATGTGTCACGATTTCGTGACATGTTTGAGAGAAAGAGCTTGCAAGGAAAAGTGTCACGATTTCATGACAATTTGCAAGAGGAAGTGCTAAGGAGAAAATATGTCGCGATATCGCGACATGTCAGGTTTTCATGACCCGATGAAAAGAAAAGTGCTAAGGAGAAAATATGTCATGATTTTGCGACATGTCGTGTTTTTGCGACCCGATGAAAATAAAAGTGCTAAGGAGAAAATATGTCGCGATATCACGACATGTCGGGTTTTCACGACCTGAAGGGAAGAAAAGCGCTAAGGTGAAAATGTGTCACGATTTTGCGACATTTTGTGTTTTCATGGGCGAAAGGCAAAGAAAAGCACAAGGCAATGAAAGTGTCATGATTTCGAGATATGTTCCATTTTCATAGGCTAAAAGCAGAGAAAAGCACAAGGCAGTGAAAGTGTCACGATTTCACAACATGTTCCATTTTCATGGGCGAAAGGCAGAGAAAGGCACAAGGTAGCGAAAGTGTCACGATTTCACGACATGTTCCGTTTTCATGGGCGAAAGGCAGAGAAAGGCATAAGGCAGCGAAAGTGTCACGATTTCACGACATGTTCCGTTTTCATGGGCGAAAGGCAGAGAAAGGAATAAGGAAGCGAAAAGTGTCACGATTTTGTGACATGTCATATTTTCACTGGTGCATGCCGAGAAGAAGACAAGGAAGCGAAAAGTGTCACGATTTCGTGACATGTCATGTTTTCGCTGGTGCATGCCAAGAAGAGTGCAAGGAAGGGAAAAGTGTCATGATTTCGCGACATGTCATGTTTTCATTGGTGCATGCCGAGAAGAGTGCAAGGAAGCGAAAAGTGTCATGATTTCGTGACATGTCATGTTTTCGCTAATGCATGTCGAGAAGAGTGCAAGGAAGCGAAAAGTGTCACAATTTCATGACATGTCATGTTTTCACTGGTGCATGCCGAGAAGAGTGCAAGGAAGTGAAAAGTGTCATGATTTCGTGACATGTCATGTTTTCGCTGGTGCAAGCCAAGTAGAGTGTACAGAGGCAAAAAGTGTCATGATATCGTGACATGTTGTGTTTTTGCAGGTGCATGCCGAGAAGAGGACAAGGAGGCAGAAAGTGTCACGATATCACGGCATGTCATGTTTTCACGGTCAAACGGCAAGAAAAAGTCAAAGGGGTAGAAGTGTCGCGATTTCGTGACAAGTCGCATTGGCGTGATGGAAGAAGAAGAACCCAGCCAAAGTAAAATTATCTGAAGTTGTATGATAGTAACAGAGGCATTTACAGAAAGAATTCATGCAGCCATAATAAGAAGAGTTAACTAGAGTCAGAACTGCAGTTGTAGAGGAAAAATCAGGCAGATAAAATAAGAAGAGTTAACTGGAGTCAGAACTGCAGTTGCAGGGGGTGTTGCAAAGAAAATCATGCGGGAAAAATAAAAAGAGTTAATTGGAGTCGAACGGCGATTCACGAGGAGCGATTATGAGAATAAAATTATGCAGCTAAAATTAGAATAGTGCATTAAATATAGAACGACTGTTATAGGGCCGTGACGCTATGAAACTGTCAGAGTGGTGGCCATACTGAGAGTCCCAAATAAAGAGATAAATCTATTAATAGGTTGTGTGTAAGAATATTGTATCAGAAAGGAGTTACTGACAGGAGTAGCTATGAATAGGATGCATGCGGGATAATGGAAGATATAGAAGACTTAGGGTTTCAAAATGAAATATATTGTTTTAAAATGGCAGTTGCATGTAGAAGAAAAAGAGCCGCTCAGAATTGAAAAATGTGTGGCCATAAAGAGGGAAGGTGCCACTGATAAAATAATATATATGTGCTAAGAAAAGGTTGTTGAAGAAAGCTATAATAATGTGCATATAAGTTAAGAATTAGGGTTAGGGTTGAGCTCTGAACTGTGTAAGAGAGTAGATAAGAATTTCAGAGCATCGAAATAAGTAGAGTAGACTGTCAAAGATCCGTAAATGAGCATATAAGGCTGTCAGAGCTGTAAGCGAGCAGAGAAGGTTTTCAGAGCACAGAGAAGGCTGTCAAAGCATAGTAAGCAAAGTGGTAAGAGTGATCCATTAGGTTGAGCTCTGTGTGGAAAGAGACATATAAGAGAAAATTTGAAGAGAGAAATTGATTGGGGTGAGAGCACTGCTGAGACAAGAGCGGTGGAGAAAGAGAACAACTGATAGAGAGTGACTGAGAGAGTATGGCTGAAAGTGCACAGAAGGAATATGTGTTTCTTGAATTGAAAGAGAGGTTGGGTGAGCAATAGACCAGTGAGGGTCTTGTAAAAGTGAAGGCATATTTATGTCAATCTAATATTCAAAATAGAAATCCAAGTTGGTGCTTGGAATCAGGGGTTGGTGCTCCTTCCAGTTGGTGCTGGTAAATTAGGGGTTGGTGCTCCTTCTAGTGGGTGCTGGTAAATTGTTTGTAAAGTTGGTGCTTTGTAAAGGCTATATTTGGATGGGAGTCCAAGCAGTCTATTTTTGAGGAGTAGCCAAAACTGGTGAACCTCGTTAAATTGTGTGTTGTGGAATGCTCTCTTGTTATATTTTCTTTATCTATTTTAAGTTCTCCTTGCTTCAGCTTTAAGAGTTGTAGATTTGAATTTAAATAGCTACACTGATTCACCCCCCCTTCCCAGTGCCATTGTAAGACTAACATATATGTGATAAACATACTAATGCACCTTGCCAAGGTCATAACTTTTGCTTCGAGTGTCTGTTTTACCCCGTTCTTTTTTTTCTTTTCTCTATTGTTATGTATGTAGATGATACCACCAAATTATAGCATGCCCTTTCAACTTTGTGCATGCAAGTCTCACCTTATTTTCCTTGTCCAAATTACTCCATTCAAAATACTTCTCCATACTATTTACCCAATAAATTAGCTCCTCTAAGTTTAACCCACCAACATACTCAGAAACCTTGATCTTAATTCCATCTCGACCTCCTTTAAGTCCTTCCAAGGATTGGATCATCCTTCTTTCAAAAAATTCTATTTCTTCTTTCATGTAATCCTTAGTTATGCCTTCCTTAACCACAGTCTCATTATTAGATCCTAGATCTAGGTCCACATTTGTGCGGGCCTCCACCATACGGTTAATCACACCAGTCAACCATGCTATTTTTTCATGTGGATCCTCCATCTGTTGATTCATTTGTGTATAGATCCCTCACCCTATCCCTATTATATTAATATTCTTTCCACTAGAGATATCTCACCTGCTCTTATACCTATTGATGTAAATTCACTGCAAGATACCAACAATAGACTCCAAGGGTAAAATTGCAAGATAAGACATCATACAAAATACACCAGTAAAATAAATATGCAAATACTTCCTTTCATTATCTAAATTCACATCACCTTCCAATAGAGTCTCCCCACTCCTTATACTTCCCAAAAGGAAAAACCCTAGCCTATGCTATACCCTTACTATTTTTTAGTCACTCTCTATTTTTAGCAACTCACTTGCTATTTTTTAGTAACCCTAAAAAAAACTTGAATGACATCCAAAATAGAATCATGCACCCATTACTCAATAATACCCACTACTCCAAGATAGTAACCCCACTCTAGTTCTACACTAATAGTTATGATAAATTTTTAGTTGCAAAAATGAAAAATTACATTAAAGCTAATTTTGGGCCTCCTAGAGGTCTTTTTTCCTCTTAAAACAACTGGGCTAGTTTTCTTAAGTTCTCCATGCAATTATGCGCATTCTAAAAAAATAACGGGGCAAAACAGACACTCAGAGCAAGGGTTATGGCCTTGGCAATGTGCATCACATGCATTAGGTAAAGTAGAACCAAGGATAAAATCAATGGAACCTCAATTAATGAATTAAACAATTAATCATATTCTACCACAATTTGATCCATTTATTTGTTCTATCTAGAGCTTACAATCAATATAGTAATGGTCCTCCAAATTCGTAGTTTGATCATCAATTTAATGAATTTCCTTGTTTTGGATATCCTATTCTAAAATTATTTGTCATTGATTAAGGAATAATAGGTAGGAGGATATACCTATTGTATCTTGAAGCATTAATTTTTTATAGTGATATGATACTTTGAGACCTAGACTCGTATCCATCATACCTATTCCACATGAATGGTTGGCCCAAAATCACATCATAAACATCCAAGGGAATAACATCATGTCAAAATTCATCTTTTAAGGGTTTTATGGCATAAGATATGAGATATTTATGAGTGGCATGAATGTATATTCCCTATTTTATACATCCAACATTATACGATTGTGCATGTGATGTGTTAGATAGATTCAAATATTGCATATCTGAGTAGAAATCAAATTCATTTGACTCCCACTATCAACAATTAAATGTGATGACTTACACTTGGCCCACATTTGTAAGTGAAGTAAGTTTTCTTCCTCTTGTGACTCCTTTGGTGTATAATATGTGGTGGTAATACCTATGTTAGATATTTAAATGATAACTTTATGTACCTAATAATAACAAGACCATATATTACAAATGTAATCTCCTTGGTTTCAATATTAATGAGTCATCCATCATAAAATAATATGAGATTAGCCAAGAGAATTTTGAGTTATCCATTATACTTCATTCAAAAATATAGATTTGGTTGGATATAGTGATTTAGATTAGGGAGGCTCAATTGATGATATGAAATATACATAAAGAAATTGTTTTTCACTGAGAAATAGATTGTTAACTTGGAGTTAAAAAAAAAGCAATAATTGCACTCTCAACAATAAAGGCATAGTATATACAATTGTATTAGTAAGCATACAAGTAGTCTGATTGAGGTAGATCCTATAAGATCTTGGTATAAGCAAAAAATGACCAACTATCATTTTTTGTGACAACATGAGTGCAATTCAAATGACTAGAAATCCTATTTTTTCATACAAACTCAAAGCACATTGATTTGAAGCATCATTTTATTAGAGGAATATTTTAATAAAAAGAAGTTGAATTGACACATTTTAATTCAAATTACTAGTATATAGATATTTTTAACAATAAACTTGCAACGAGTCAATTTATTTCACTAATAGGTACAATGAAAATTTATTGGAAATTTGAGCATGTTATGTTGTCATTGATGTCAAAAGGTTTAAAGTCCTAAGGTTGATGGAAATATTTGTGAGAATATTCTTCAAAGGGAACATGAGGCATAAGGAAGCAAGAAGAGAGAAAAGCCTTTTCCATGGTGGTATTAAAAAATAAAAAAGGTTTATTTGATTTAGCTTGGTGGTAATTCCGTAAAAAGAAAATATTAAATTGATTAACTATGGTGGCAAAAGTTTAACCCAATAAAATGAAATTATAATATTTAAATCCCTTGGATTTAAATTATTATAATTAAATATAATATTTTATTTTGCACCAAAGTTTTAAAAATATGAGCGCCAACGTCAAATATTAATGCAACCATTGCATATAAATATTGCAATGACAAAGTGATTAATGTGGTGTATTCGTTCATTGAGATTTGTGTGCACATTCGATCGTCGTTTGACTCACAACATAGAGGAAGAAGACATAAATTTTTGAAATTCGAGGCATAGGAAAGGACAAGGAATAGAGGCTCCAAAATTGTATCCCATCTGGGCAGGTAAATCAGATGGTAACATCCACGGTGCTAAGTCATGGCAGCTGATAAGTCTTGGGTTCGAAACATGACAAAGGTAGGTGACAAGGTTTTGCTTGTGTTTTGAGTTTTGCATCGAAAGTAGAGGAAAAAAGAGAGAATGTGCTATTTTGGTTTGTGTGGGTGGTGTTGGAGCCAAATTTGACTCAACATCAGATACCCCTAATTTCAAACTTTTGGCTTCAATAGGTTCCCCCAAATGTTGGTTGGTCTCTGTTGCTATGGTTTTTGAAAAAGGTAATCCTTAATGAGCTAACCCCCAGGAGCAGTTATAAAAATCTTCATTTTAACCAAAGCCTAAGGTCATGGCCATAACCGGTAATATAAGTACCTTTGTGACCGATAATCTTATCCAAATTTTGAAAGGGTTATAAGAATTGAAATAATCATTTAAGTAAACCCCTAAGTCTATGAGCCACAAATAAAATTCATTAAAACTTCTAGGCCTAAGTTCATAAGTCTAATAGTTAAAGATAAATCTTAGCATAAGAAAATAAGGGTAGCGTGCCCCTTTGATGATTAAAAATTGACCTAATCAAGTAAATATAAGGGCAGTGCTTAATTCTTCAGAGATCGGATGGACGCGCTTTCATAAGTAACCCGAAAGTTAAGTCAAAAGTCAACAGTCTAAAGGATGATAACCAAAGGTTTAAGCAAACAAGTTTAATAAAATCCTTGAGGGTCACGTGCCCCCTTTGGTTAAAAATTGTACAACTACATAAGATCCGAGGGCAGCGCTCAAAGACGATTGAATCAGATGATAGCGCCTACTTGGAGATCCAAAATTTTAACATTAAATAGGATTAATCACCACAAGAATAATTAAATGGCTAATCATAATTAACAAGGGTCCTAACACATTGCTAATCGTCCCCCTTTCGCTTAATCGAAGGATTAATGAAATTAAAAATGTGCACCCCTTGGTAACTAATCATGCAGGTTGGAAGAAATCAATGGTTGCACCAATCCCCATCAAGATCTGATGGCGCTCGAGTCAAAGTCTCAATGATTAAATGGTAAAGGTTTCATGTAACATAAAGGTATGGTTTGGGGCTTTATTTTGATTTCTCTTCTTTCAGTTAATAGTTAATGCACCGGTTTAAAGGTTAAAGAGATCCGACAATAGCGCCCAACCTATGCTCGATCTAACGAATGTGCATTTTACATGAATTACCAAGGATAGCTGAAGGTTTAAATGAGCTTATGTTTAAAACATGCACAGATCTGAAGGAGATCAATGGATGCGCTCTCTCTTGAGATAATCCGATGGTGGTGCTCGCTTCAGATAAGCAAAGGTAAATCTATCGATTGAATTTGATCAACGACCATGGTAAATTTCTAAACAAATCCAATGGATGCGCATCCATCGGAGAAGTCAAAATTGGTCATAGGCCTATATCGACTAAAGACATAGGCGAATTCGGTAGATCTAATGGCATTGATAATCTATGCCCAATCCAACAGCAATGTGCATAACAAGATGATCGATCATTAAGAGTTTCCACCCAAGTCAAAGTCGAATCCCCCCCATGTTCAAGCAGATCTAACGGTTGTGCTCAAGCCGAGTTGATCCAATGATTGCGCTCTAAGAAAATTGATCAAAGATTAAAGGGCCTCCTTTAGAAAAAAGGTCGATGAAGATCAACGGTAGCGCTCATCCCAAATGTGATCCAACGACGGTGCCTTAGTAATTCATCTGGCCAATCAGAAGTTCATGACTAAGTTGAACCAAGTTGTCTCCCATAGTCGGTAGATCGATGGTAGCGCTTAATCCCGATCGAATCGGATGGTCGCGCTTCAAGCAAAAGGATCTAAAGAATACAAAGTGCACACCATGGGTTAATTCGATGGCGATGTTTGAGCCCGCTTAGATCTGATGGCCACGCTTTCCCAAAAGTGGTCAACATTTAACAAGGTGGTCACCGATATAGTTGTGGTCAAAGTAAATCCAATGGTGGCACTAGATCTAGCCAGATCCAATGGCAACGCTTCATTTGAAAGCAATCAAAAGCAAAAGAGCATCGACAATCACGCTTGGTTCTGATTTGATCTGATGGCTGCACTTAATCATGGCTATCAAAGGAAAATAAAGCCCAATAAAGGGTGCACAACTCTACCCGATCTGATGACGATGATGGACCCCAACCAGATCCGATGGTAGCGCATGGCCAAGTCACTTGAAGGTTAAGGGATATGGCTTATTTCACTATCAGATAATTAATTGAAATTAAATAAGGGTCTAAACACGTTGATAATGACCCCCTCTCCTCGACAAACTCTGGTGCATGTCTAAATAATCGGACGAGCATGCTAGATCATATATTTGATCGAACGGTGAGCTATTGACAAGGTAATCGGGTTATAAAAGGTTTTGTATTAATGAGAGGTTAGTAAATTTCTAATCACTTTGATTAACCTTTAATAAATAAATATTAAATGAAGGTTAAGGCCCTAATTTAATATCGAGTCGATGATTATTATTTGCAAAATATAAGTGTGTAAAATCAACTAACCAATAACTTTTGGGTATCTTCTATAATATACGTGACCACCATTGACATATGTCTACTATATTGTAGGACTAACATTTATACAGGTCCAAAAGTATCAAATGGAGGTACACGATGCGTATTTCATCCGACGGTAATCATGAGTTGGTGGATCCAATGGGCATGCACCTCAATGACCAAATCTGACAATATATCCCCAAAATGATCACCACCTTGTTAATGGTGTAACTATTTCCAAAGCCAAATCTCCTTCAAGGCCAAGGTGGTAGAATGCTTTCCCATGAAAGGCCACCACCACCACGTTTGTAATTCCACATCAAAGGGAGGATCGGTTCGATGACCAATGGAAAAGCTATGAATGATTGCAAGTACACAGACCAAAGTCCTCACGGATGTGCAGGCCGAGGAAAGCCACCTACCATAACTGTCTGACTTTAGAATATGACACTTTGGCAAGTTTCCATTGGCAAATTTGGAAAGGTAGTTGGTAACACTGTATTAATGGTAACTTGTGCGATGGTAGTGAGCCCACTTCTCCATCAAATATTTAAACCCCCACTATCAAGTGACACTACCACCCTGGTAATCTCGAGCAAGGAACTAGTTCGAAGGAGCAGAGAGTAAGAGAAAACTCGGGAGACTTGTTTCAGTGAGCTAGAATAACTACCGTGGACGAAATGGCAACCTGGGGAAATGCTTTCATACCCAAGGATACTGAAGAAGTGGTGAAGTTTATCACAGACCAATCACCGTATGCTGAACTCCTCGACAAAGTTGTGCCTGGGAGCACGATGTATGATTTCACCCAGTAGTGCAGGGCCGACAAAAAGCTCACTCCCATGCAACAATACAAAATCGAGAACACTTGCATCCAAATTTTTGCACCCATAATGGAGAATCAACAAAGAGCCCCTTGGTTGCTAGCTGATTTATTCCACAAAGCAAGGAGGCTACAACATAAGGGTTTCCCCAGGAGTAATAGGTGGACCAGTAACCTAGGAAAATTGATATGTCCCAGAGTATACTACTCCTTAGACCTACTGGCCTGGTTAGCTATAGCTTACGACAAGAAAACTAGAACATTATGAGATAATAAATACCGACCAATGTTCAGTGTCACAGCCAAACATATCAAGCAAGTCTTCAACCTAGCACCTTCAAATACCCTATTGATTCAATAGGTAATTGAAAGGCAATCTCGAAGGTTAACAAATTTAGATGTTTTTAAGTCATTATTTGAAGATCATGAGCTTGTAATTTTTAAGTTTCCCATCAGAAAAATTGCTTTCAAGCCATGGGTCCGAGATTTTTGTGATATGGCTAATGTCATTTTAGGAGTACAAGAACTCAGTGTAGTGGGTAGGAATGTATTGTATCTGGTGGCACAGAGTAACAGGAAAATAAACACCCTAGTTTACGCCTAGGAGCAATAATTGAGCGAACAACTACACACATAGTTGACAGAATTGAGAAAGGCTATTTTGGAGCAAAGGCAAGAGATACCTCATTTTTCTCACTACTCCATTCTCATGCATCTGCTAGCGGGATAATTGGGAGAGGAAGGCCAAAAAATGGTAGGGGTCGTTGAGAGTCCCTACATCCAGTCCAGTTTTTGGAGGATACATGAAGGTCGTACTCACATGGGTTGGTTTTGCGATAATTTCATGTTGGAAATTCACTGGCTCCTAATCGGCGACCTCCCTGAGAGACTAGGGCCTAGGGTAAGAGCTTTCATTAAGGAAAAAGACATAGGAGATTATTTCTTCTCTGAGGGGTTCACATACATTCGGCTCTATGGAGCTAAGATTCCTCCTAAAATGTTACCTATGTATTGTCCCTTATCTCTCGCTGCCCTAGAGTTGTGTAGAAAAGTGGTCGAGGAGGCCAAGATGAGGCTGGTGAAGAAGCATGGTAGAGTTTCGTGGCTCAGCATCCCCTGTAGATTTGGACATTATGTATTTATAGGATATCCAACTTTGTTCAAAGGGATGTATGATTTGGATCTCATGGATTTTGAAGAAATAAATTGGAGACCTTACGATCCAGACAAAAAGTATGAGAGGTTAATGAAAAATCGTGATTACGCCTAGGTCGAGCATAGGAAATATGATTATGAAGAAGAATTATTGGATGCCATAGAAAAAGGGAAATATTTGCAGACCGTATGGGATAAGTTCCCCTTTGAAAAAAGGGGCAATTCATAAATTTAGAAACCCTATGATTACCCCTCGAAGTTGGTTACAATCAGAAGAATCTCAATGGAATATTTAGCCCCCTCTCTTACCAAAAGCCGCCCAAGAAATCAGAGAAGACCCTATATTGGAGTTGATAGAGGATCAGGGCATTGACCAGATGGAAGCCACTATGAGCACAATGAACATTGTAGAACACCAAGTCCAAGCCCCTGATAATACTCACCTTAGAATAGAGGCAACACCCAACACTTCCTAGGGAATCTTTGAAAGCCCGAGTATAGTAAAGGGAAAAGAAGTTACCACCACACCTGCCCAAGAGCTCACTACTTCAAAGTAAGCTATAGTTCCCATTTTTGACCAGCTATTAGTAGTAACTAGTGTGAGGAAATTAGCTCCTAGAGCCATTCCTAGCTCTTTGAAAATAAATAACAAGGAGATAAAAATTCCATCAGTAATACAAATGAACATGAGGAGAGTAGGTGGATTTGGAGGTATTTTTAGAGATCATAAGGTTAAAATGCAAACAGCTATATCTATCCCAGAAACAAAGAAGCTTGGGTTGTCTCTACCCTCAACAAAGGTTATGTTGGAGAGAACAGAAGAATAAATAGTTTTTAGTGTTGCCAATGAGCATGACCTACAGGAAGTAGTAGGAATGGGTGGCATGGGAGACAACTCTACAACTGGAGTAGGAATAGAGACGTCAAAATCAGATATGGTAGAAGTATACATACCTGCCCCACAAGAACCTTTCATTCTCAAAGTTGACGAGAAAACAGGAGGGGTTTCAGTGCATGGAAAAGAGGGTGATATGGTAAGAGCAGCTAAAGCACTACAAGAGCAAACTATGGACCAGCTACATCAGAAAAATACATAGTTGAGGAGCCAACTAGAAATGAGCGATAAAGAAAAAGTAGAGATGCAAGCCTTAATTAATAGTATGAAAGAAGATTTGGCACAAAAAACCACCCCGATAGCACAACCTCCTTTGGTGGTGAAAATAACCAACTATACAGACTATTTGACCAAAATAAAAAGGGAAATGTCATTTAAAATCTGAGATAGGATCAAAGGGATCATTGAGATGTTTAGTAAAATTGGAGTGGTCTAGATTACGGCTCAAGAAATTGAAATTTTAATATATTATAAAGAAAGAGACTTTGATACCATTCGTCCTACTCTCGACTTGATGTTAGAATATTTTGAGGAGATGCAAAGCAAAGAAGTAATATTGAATGATGGTGTTTAAGTCAAAAATAATATTAAATTCATGAAAACAGCCATATTTGGGGTAAACAATGAGAGATGGCATAATTATGTTGCATAAATGTTCACTTTGTTGGATGATATAAAGGAGAAGCTGGTAGATATTGGGTTATCATTGGAAGAATTCTTAGAAACCGCTAGTATAGAGGATCTCCTCAAAAATAAAATAGAATATTTTGATTGTGAGCCTGATGATGAGCAAGAAATAGCCAGACAAACCACCTTTCTAGTAAATACTGTGGAAATGCTAATCACACAGTAAAAAAAGAATAATATTTATATCAAAATGTAAAAAATAAGATCCTCTAGGAAATGAATATGTTGAGATTTTCTATAACTTTTAATGTTGATTCCTGGAGAATGATTGGGAAACAAATCATATGGCTACAATAGAGCAAGAAAGGTAAAGAAATTAAAATGTGCAGTTTATATTGAAATCAAACCAGGTGGCATTAAGAAATATTAATAACAAAATTAACACAACTTTATTAAACTTCACGCAGCACCATTACAACAACACTAACTTAGAACATAGGATACTAATTTATATGAAGAGGGAAGGGAGGAAGTCGATGGAGAGGAAAAGAAGGGAGGTTGGAGGAATAAGGGGAAAGGAGGTGGAGTGATAAGGAGGAAGAGGGAATAAATGAGGGAATGGAGGGATAAGGAGGGAAGGAAAAACGAAGAGATATTCAAATAAAAAATCATGTCGAAAATTTCCGACAACTAAACTAAACTAACCTAGCCTTGTTCACACTGCTACATTCTCCCCCTTAAAGGTGAGAGGACTGACAATACAGTCTCTCAGCTTTACAAATTGAGCTTTAGCCAATGCCTTGGTGAAGATGTCCGCAACATTCTCCAACGTGTGGCAATAGTGAAGCTCAATAGTTTTAGTTTCCACCATATCTCTGATGAAGTGGTACTTCATATCAAAATGCTTTGATCTACTATGGTGGACAGGATTGTATGCCAACTGAATGGCACTAATGTTGTCACAGAATATCCTTGTTGGACCACTTTGCTACTCTCCAATTTCTTCTAATACCTTTCATAGCCATAGAGCTTGAGTACTAGCATGAGTGACTGCTATATACTCAACTTCTGTTGAAGATAGTGCTACCACTGTCTGCTTCTTGGAACTCCAAGTTATTAGTCCCGATCCCAGACTAAAATAGTTCCCTGAGGTTGATTTTTTATCATCAATGTTGCTACCCCAATCACTATCACTGAAGCCTACAAGCTTGATAGTGTTACATTTATGGTAATGGATTCCAAAATCCCATGTACCCTTTACATATCTAAGAATTCTCTTAGTTGCCTGCAAATGCAACTCAGAAGGGTTAGACATAAATCGAGAGACAAGAGAAACAACATATTGAATATCAAGTCTGGTGTTGGTGAGAAACATCAAACTCCCAACCATGCTTTCGAAAGTGGTCACGTCAACTTTTGATGCTCCATCATCTTTGCTTAATTGGATCCCATGTCCAAGCTGGAGTTGCAACTGGTTTGCAATGCTCCATAGAAAACTTCTTAAGCATGTCCCGAACATACTTATGTTGACAGATGAAGATCCCTGTATCTGATTGATGAACCTCCATTCCAAGGAAGTAGTGCATTAACCCAAGATCCTTCATCTCAAACTGCTCCATCATGGAGTGTTTGAACTTCATATTCAGTTTTTCATTACTACCCATGAATATGAGATCATCCACATACAAGCAAACTATGAGGATGTCATTTCCTTGTTGTAGGTAGTAAAGGGTGGGTTCATTTCTACTTTCGGTGAACCCAAATTCTTTGAAGTACCCATCAATGCGTGAGTACCAAGCTCGTGGTGCTTGCTTGAGGCCATAAAGTGCCTTCTTCAGTTTGTAAACAAGATGTTCCTTGTCTTTCTCTTCAAATCCTTGTGGTTGCTCAACATACACTTCTTTTTTCAAGTAACCATTTAGAAATGCACTTTTCACATCCATGTGTTGGACTTTCCATCCCTTATTTGCAGCTAAGGCAAGAAGCTGTTCTAATAGTCTCTGTCTGGCTACAGGAGCAAAAGTCTCTTCATAATCAACTCCATATTTCTGAGTGAATCCCTTTGCAACTAGTCTCGCCTTGTGCCTTTCAATGCTACCATCAACATTAAACTTGGTCTTGTAGACCCACTTACATCCAACACATTTTTTGCCAGCTCCCAAGTGTCGTTGTTTTTTATAGAGGTTATCTCCTCTTTCATGGCATCTTGCCAAATTTTTTGAGTACATGCCTTCTCATAACTAGAAGGTTCAAGTTGTGCACTAGTTAACAAAGCATAGTTAACTTGATCTCCCCTAGGTTCCTGCTAGGAGACATCATCACCATAGAGGTGCATACTTTCTAATCTGTGTAAAACAGAATCCATTTCACTAGCTTGACTCCTAGTGTATCTTCTTGAAAATTTTTTATCCAACATCTGAGATGATGGATGATATTGTAGAGTTCTCTTACCTTTGGATGGAGAATCAATGTCCATTGGTGAGGAACGTACAGATCGTTGTGGAGAAGGACTTGGTGAAGAAGAGGAATCAAAAGATGAACTTGGACTTGTTGGAGGAGACTGCTTTCCTTTCTATGGTGTCTATTGTTGCACCTGCTGAGAAACTACATCAGTGGATTCAACATCACTGAATATTTGGGGCTTACCCCATTCTCCCCCTTCATCAAAAATTACATCCTTAGAAATCACAAACTTTCTAGTCCGGGGATTGTAGAGTCTGTAAGCTTTTGTATTCTCACAGTATCCTACAAAGATACATGCCTGACTCTTTGGATCGAGCTTCTTCCTAAGCTCATCAGGAATGTGAGAATAGGCCAGCGAGCCAAATACTCTGAAATGCTTAACATTTGGCTTTCTACCATACCAAGCTTGGTAAGGTGTCAGTCCTTTCAAACTTGAAGTAGGACTTCTGTTCAAGATATATACGCTGGTCTTGGCTGCATCTGCCCAATATGAATTAGTCAAATGCTTCATCTGAAGCATAGACCTTGCCATCTCCACAATGGTGCGATTTTTCCTCTCTGCGACACCATTCTGCTGTGGAGTGTAGGCAGTAGTGAACTGCCTCTTAATGCCATGTTGCTTACAAAAATTCACAAACTCATTAGAGGAATATTCTCCTCCCCTATCTGATCGAAGACATTTTACAAAATATCTACTCTCACTTTCAACTCTTGTTTTGAAATCGATAAAGCATTCATATGCTTCATCCTTATGTTTCAAAAAATATATCCAGCACATTCTAGTATAATCATCAATAAAGAGTAGAAAGTAAGAGTTGTTACCCAGACTCTGTGTCTGCATCGGACCACAGATGTCGGTATGCACTAGCTAGAGTGGATAGCTGGCCCGCCATGCTTGTCCATGAGGAAACTTTGATCTGGCATGCTTCCCAAGAGCACACCCTTCATAGACTTCTTTACTATCCTAAACTTTAGGAAGTCCAGTGACCATGGCTTGGGAAGTTAGCATTTTCAAACTAGCAGAATTCAAATGGCCATATCTCAAGTGCCATAGAACACTTGGATTGGAAATAGCAACACTTGCTAACTTATCTCCCCCTGGTTGGCCAAACTTTAAAGGAAACAATCTATTCTTTGACATTGGCACTTGAGTAATGATTCTATTATTGTTATTTTTATCAAAAATAGTGCATTTACCCTCATCAAAAAGCAACTTGTAGTTCTTTTCTAACATTTGTCCAACACTTAAAAGATTATGTTGGAGATGGGGTGTATAATAGATATCACTTACTTGTTTGACTCCTTCTTTAGTTGGAATTTCCATAGCTCCAATGCCTTCTACTGCCAATGATTTATCATCTCCCAATTTGATCTTGGATTTGTAGGAGGAATTTAGAGTAGCAAAGAGCTCTTCTTTGCCACTCATATGGTTTGAACACCCAGGTGTCCAAGATCCATGTATCATTCATGTTCTGATCTCGCTCGACCATATGAGAGAAAGATATTTGTGGCCTCTTCCTCTTCTCCAAAGTTTCCAAACCGATCGCTCTCGTTGCTACTAGCTCCTTGTGAAGTCTTAGTCCAACGATCACGAGCATAATGGCCAAGTTTGCCACAATTGTAGCAAGATTGTTTTTGACTTATCTCCTCCTTTACCTCTGCCTGATTGTTTCCCTCTATTTTGTTGTCCTCCTCTATTCTGTTGTTGTTCACTGTTGTTTGAGAATCCTCCTCTGTTCTGATTTCCTCCTCTGTTAGGAGTTCCACCTCTCTGATTATTTTTGCCTCTTCCTCTAGACTTTCCTCTACCATGACCTCTACCTCTGCCTTCTTGAGAAGCAAAGGCTTTATCATCTCCTCCATAACTTGTGGAAGGAGATGGCTGTAATCTCTCCTCATGTGAGAGTAGTGAGCCAATTAGGGATTCAAAAGATAGAGAAGTTAGGTCTTTAGATTCCTCTATAATGATGGCTATTGAATTCCACTTAGGAAGAAGTGTCCTCAACACTTTCTTCACTATAACTTCAGGCTTTACATCTTCTCCTAAAGTGACCATCTTATCTACTACGGCTTTCACTCGCACATAGTAATCACCAACCTTTTCATTTTCTTGCATTTTAAGAGTTTCAAACTCTCTTTTCAAGGTTTGGAGTTTAACTTGTTTGACTTGGTCACTACCCCTATAACTTTCTTGTAAAGCATTCCAAGTAGATTCAATAGTTTTAAAAGAAGCTATTCTAGGGAAAATACTTTTATCAAGGGCGGCGTGAATGTGATAAAGGGCAAAAGAATTATTCTTCTGTGCTTCTTTTCTAGCCCTTTTATCAGCACCACTCAAAACTACCCACTCAGCAACTGAAGGTTCAGTATATCCCTCTTCAATCACATCCCAAAGACCTTTGCCAATCAACAGAGTTTTCATTTTAATTGACCAATACTCGTAATCACCACCATTGAACTCAGGGATTGGTAAACTAGTATTGGAAGCCATTTTAGAAAGCAAATTTTATTTCAACTTCAAACAAGCTGTACAAAAAAGTACAAAATAGATCACTGATTTACTGATTTAAATCAAATCTAGCTTTCTTAAAATGCTCACTGATTTGGCGTTCTTCTTCTTGAGGATTTCCCAAAACTGGAAAGGTGAAGTTATCTGCTTTGTCGTCACTGATTATAATGACTTCTTTTGCTGCTGTTGTTGGCTCAAGATGCCTTTTGAGAACAACTCGTTCTTCAATTGCAGGTTTCACCTCCACTGGTTCTTTTTCCTCTGCTTCTGCTGGTTCTAAATCAGGAGAGCGAGGTGTATAGCTCTCACTCGTTTCAACTTCAGGCACTGCAGGAGTATAACTGTCACTTGATTGTCCTTCAGGTACTATTTCAACCATCTCGGATTCAACTACTCTTTTCCCGAAGATATTATCTTCAAAATCCGCCTCGTATCCAGAATCTGGTTTTCTCTAATGTGCAATCACTTGGTTTTCCAACTGACAAAACACTGTATGAAGTCCACTCTGTTGGACTTTCCTATCAAAGGAATCAGGATTCTCTCTTCTCAACAGAGATATCAATGCATAGTAGCATCTGGATGACCGAATCATCTACCCAAAATTACATCGCATGCCTTTGGGTTACAATAATGATGCTAAAAAAAACTTTTCACCCTTTTAATTTTTTAAACAATTTTCCAAAATTTGTTTTAATAAAGCCCTTAAAATTTTTAACAATTTTCTATATATATTTTAAATTAGTTTTTTTAAATAAAAGTTTATTTTAAAAAAAAATAATAAAAAATATAAATAAAAATTATTAAATATTTTTAAAAAACTTTAATTAAAAAACAAATAAGAAAAATTAAATAAAAAAAACCTTTTTTTTTTGTGAAACCCCCGACGGGATTCGATCTAAGGACCTCCGCGTCCTACCCGCAAGCACTAGCCACTGCACCACGCGGCTTTGGTGAGAAGAATACAACCCTCCACCATTTTAAACCCTGCTTCCGACAATTTCAAACAAAAAAAATAAAAATAAAAATTGTATCTTTTTCACCCCGACGGGATTCGACCCCGGGACCTCTGTGCCACAACCAAACAAACAAACCAACCGCGCTAAGCGCTTCGGCGGATAGAGGAAGGAACCGCCTGTTCCTTATACCCTCTACCGCGTCGTTTTTTTTTTTTTACTTTTGTGGATTTATCCCACATTCAGTGGGAGGAAGACAAACTTGTCTTCAAATATGCGCGAAGGCGCATTAAGCTTTGATTGCCTTCGGGCAATCACTCCCCAACACTATGCTTGCTCCTCGGCCAATCTACGTCCGCCACGTACACTACTTCAGGTGAATCTGCTTTCACCATGTGTTCCAACCAGTTTTTGCCACGTCATCGCACACGCTCGACCGCCACATCAGCTCGATCGCCACATCAGCTCGCCACCTTTGCTCGCCACGTCGGCTCCCGGCTTGCCCAATCAGCACTCTGCCAGCACCTACCATGTGTCAGCTACCACCATGTCAGCGTCCACCTCAGCTCCTCGAGCTACGTGTCCGAGTCAGCTCTTAGCTCCACCTACCATGTGTCACCTCAAAAATCATGTAACCTCGAAATCCATGCCCAGCTCTATGCTCTGCCACCTCCTCGATCCGATCACCCAGCTCCTCGATCATGGTGCACCCTCAGGATACGTGCCCAGCACGCTCGCCAGCTAGTCACCGTGCGACCTCGGGATTCGTGCCCAGCACGCTTGCCTAGATACCAAATATTAAAATCGAACCAGGTGGCATTAAGAAATATTAATAACAAAATTAACACAACTTTATTAAACTTCACGCAGCACCATTACAACAACACTAACTTAGAACATAGGATACTAATTTATATGAAGAGGGAAGGGAGGAAGTCGACGGAGAGGAAAAGAAGGGAGGTTGGAGGAATAAGGGGAAAGGAGGTGGAGTGATAAGAAGGAAGAGGGAATAAAGGAGGGAATGGAGGGATAAGGAGGAAGAAGAGATATTCAAATGAAAAATCATGCCGACATTTGCCGACAACTAAACTAAACTAACCTAGCCTTGTTCACACTGCTACAGTTTACAGTTGGAAATGAGATCACCCCCAAGAGACAAAGAGAGTTTCTCAATAAGGAGAAACATCAAAAGTAGAAAGCCAGTTAGATAGCCAAGGAGGAACGAATAAGGAGACCCTTCAGGCACATAAATTATTGGTTTAACAGGTCAATATTTAAAGGAATATTAAGAGGCTATGAAGTAAAGACAAAGAAAATAGTAATGGAAGACAACTGTACATTTTGAAAGATCAAACTAAAAAGTGACAAGTGTAAGGCCCAGATTAGGCTAAAAATAATAGATTCAAGAATTAGAAGCTATAAAAGAGAGCATACGGGTCCAAAATCTCCATAAAGCATTTAGAGATAGCATTTTTGCCAAGAGATATACTTGAGTACCCTGTGTTGTGTTGTTGTATTTCCATTATGTCTATTTTTATCTATCATCCCTCATTCTTCCCATTTCTATGCAGGTTTTGGTAATGTTACGTTTAGAGAGCTGAGAATATTTCCAGTCTTTCTGAGCCTAAAGTCCAGATATTATCATTACTAACATTTTAGAAGGAAAATTGAGGAAGTTTTATTATGTCATTTTAACAAGGCTTTCTTATTGTATTAAAATTTTGAAACAGAGTTTAATGGCATTCTACCAACTCTGCATGTAATTATCATTGGAGAAATTAATACAATTATGAGTTTTAATTTTATCATTCTTTTGTCTTCAGTTCTGTGTGTTTCCTCATAACAAGTTATGATATTTGAACATGTTGTGAGCGCTTTATTTCATTGGTTAACCCTTAGATTGATTATGATATTCGAATGATTCTAGTGGCACCGATTTTTGTTTTCCCATTCTTTCTGATCATGTTATAAATGTTGTTAAATTGCTATAATAGCCCAATTAATAAGGTATTGATCTACATAAGGCATAAATAGTTGTTGTTGTCATTGCTTGATCATTTTTATAATAAGAATATAATTAAAATTTGGAGTGTGCAATACATGTAAAATCCTAAATTACCACTAGGGTTTACTTACCCATTCTGTTAAGTTTTCTTTAACAATATTTATTTTATCAGAATAAAAATTCAGGTTGACAAAATCCTGTAATAGCTCGTTGATTCTAAACTATTTCTTGTAGCGTGACAATTATCAAAATTCTATGGATGCAAGAAATGGTTCCAACAGTTTTTTGGCACCGTTTGTGGGGAGGAGTTTTTAAATTCTTAACCTTGGTTTAATAACGATTATTTTGCATTCTTTATTTTATTTTACCCATAGTGTTTTGACGTTTCTTGATTTTCTTGAAATTCCTCCAAGAACCATTCCTTGTGAGGTTGAGTGTTAAAAATCAAGCATTCTTGATAAGCATATTATGTTCTTTCTACACCACCGTGTTGGTGACTCTATTTGGACGAACCCAAAAATCAAGGAAGAAAGAGCAGAACGTACTGGCACACACTAGGAGAAGTGATCAGGAGTTATTCCCAAAATTCAATAGCCTAGAGGTACTTACCTATAATTAGAGAATTCCACTTCTTAAGAATATTGTGCATGAAAATAAATCTTGTCCTATGATTAGAAAGTGCGTAAAGAAAAATAGAGATCATAATATTGATGCTACAAAGATAGTTGATAATAGTGGGTTAAATTTTTCTATTGATGATACATTTGATTATTCTCATTGCCAAACCAATAGTAATATTGTAGTAGATAATTCAGCTGATTATATTAAGATCACCCAACCCCATATTCCTGTGGGTAGTATTTTTGTGAATCCAAATCCCATTACACCTACAGTCACAATGGTTCAAGAAAATCAAAATAATGTGCATTTGTGGAGAACCAATAGGTATAGGCCTTTTGCCTTACCTAAAAATTTGAATTCCTTCCCTAATAAAGCCTACAAATACCTTCCCATTTTTATAGGAAATGATGCAGTAACTGGAGAAGACCATATCAAAAGTTTTATGTATGCAATTGATAGCCTAGAGGTTGAACACGAAGATGTAGTTCTAAGACTATTCCTACAAACTTTATAAAAAAATGCTAGAGAATGGTTTAATTCTCTCCCAGACAATGATATCCCATATTTTACTAAAATGAAAGTTGTTTTCTTAAAGAAATACAGAGAAAGGAAAAATGAACAATCTATGTTAACTAAGTTGGCCACTATGAAGAAAAAGGAAAATGATGTTATTAGTGAATTTAATAGAAGGTTTTCAAAAGCTAAAAATAAAATCCCTGCTAACCTTAGGCCTAGTGATATTCATTCAATTTGTTTCTATAAAAATGCTTTTCAAGGAGAGTTTAACTATGAGTTAAGGCAAGAACAAGCCACCACCATTGATGGTTGTATGGAAAAGATAATGGATATCGAAATAAATATGCTTGACACTGGTAATATGAAGCCTTACTCTTTGGAATCCAATATACATGAGATAAAGACCAAAAGGGTATCATTTGATATACAAAGAAGAATTGAAGTAGATCCAATGGAAAAACTAATTAATCAAATGACTGAGATGTTTAATACTATGAACAACAGGTTAGCAATAATTGATATAAATAATGGTAATAATGGTGAGACATCATAAATAGAGAGACCACATGTTGATAATCGCCCTCCCTTCAAGAAAAAATTCAATAGAAATTGGGCTAACAACAATGGCTTCGAGGAAGGAAACAAGAATAAGAACAAAAGAAACAATAATTGGAAAAATAGAGAGTCTGATAGAGATCATAATAGTGTTCTTAACCCTATACCATCTACCAACATAGTAGACAGTTTTCCCTATTTTTACTCTACTTGTGATGCACCTCATAACCTAGATGGATGTGAGATTTACCTAAGTTAATAGCACAATGTAGATTTACACGATGATTTAGAAGAAGATATAAGAATTAATGCTTGCTGGTCTCTAGAAGATGAGTCCAGAGAAAGGCTATTCAAAGATAATATGGACAAGTATGCTTAAAATCATCATCCTCAAATCTTAGTAGTTGAAGGAACTAAAATCTTGCAAAAGCTACAAGAGTCAATATATGACAAAATGAAGCAAGGAAATTTAATCCCCACTGCTAAGGAAATTGAAGAATTAGAAGTTATTAATACTTAGAATTTAAGAAATAGAACTATATCTGACAGAACAGAAAAATCTTCTACAAGTGAAACACGAAAACTGACTTTCACAAAAAATATCAATAAAGAGAAAACTGATAGAACCTCCAAAAATATTATCCCTGAGATAGTAGAATTAGAAGAGGAAACATCCAAAGAAGAAAGCAACAGACCACTGGATATAAAAAATATAGAATTTGATGTTGGGTCAGAACTCAGTAAGCAAAAAATTAACATTACATTTGGAGAGCTTATGAAAGTTTAACAGTACAAAGAACAAGTCTGCAGAGAATTTGGATTAGTTAAACAAAAAGAAGACCCAACTTGTCATGCTAATAGATAAAATCAACATGATACAAGATCACCATCCTCTATCAGACCCTTCTATGTATCATTAAGGTATAATTTAGATGGAGAGAGGTATGTGATTCATAATTGTATGTTGGATAGTGGATATTCACATAATATCATGCCAAAAATGATAGCTAACAAAATAGGGTTAATTTGTACAAGAGACTCTGCCCCTATTTCAATAATGGACAACCGACAAATGCCTTATGTAGGGGTGATAACTGGATTATTGGTTTTCCTAGACCCACACCCCAAAAATGGCATAGTAATGGATGTTGTAGTAGTTGATGTTGATCCATTTTTCTCACTATTATTAAGAAGACATTGGGCAGAACAATTAGGAGGATCAATTCAATTGGATTGGTCTTATGCTACTATCCCAATATCACATAAACAAAATGTAACTCTACGAAGAGAACCATTTAACAAATATTTTGTAGAGTTAATTAAAACATTTGAAACCATGATAAACTTAATAAATTCAGTGGAAGAAAAAGGGATAGGATTTTACTCAATATGACATAACCCCTTCCTGTTAGAAGTTCCAGAGGCAAAGAACATGGATCTAAAAGTTATGAAAATGGTTGATGATGAATCAAATAGAGTGTTAACTCAAGAAATGTGGACCATGACTTTTGATGGAGTTAAATCCCAATTTTTATCAGGTGTAGGAGTTAATCTGACTAATATAAAAGGAAACTATCTTGGTATTCCTTACAAACTAGAATTCCCATGCACCAATAATGTAGCTGAATACGAGGCTTTATTGCTAGGATTGAGGAAAGCAAAAGAATTAGGCATTAACTACTTGATTGTAATAGGATATGCATAACTAATTATATAAAAAATCAAAGGTAAATATCAGACCAAGAATCCTAGGCTAAAATAGTATAAAAATGCAATATTTGAAGAAATTAAAAAATTCTTAGCTTTCAATATCTCATTTATTCCTAGAGAACATAATCATGTTGCAAATATTTTAACTGTAAATACATCAGGCTTGGACCATCCAAAAATAACTACAGAGTATATGCATAGGTTCCCAACCATTTTAGTTTATAAGCCCTCTATGCCAGATAACATGGTTTACCTACAGGTCTTTCAATATAATGTGGACATAAAATATTTCATGACTTTACAAAATCAATATGCAGATATAATTTGTGATGAAAAAGATGAAGAAAATCTAAAGTATCAAATAGGTGAACCAACAAAAGTAATCCAACTGAAAACAAATAGAATACCAAAAGGATTAGTTTCTCTAGAGAGTCTATTTGATGATTTTGACAAAGCTCACAATCCTTTACACAGACAAGTAATATCTAAAGACGTTAACATTGGTACAATGAGATCACCCAGAATAGTGAAGGTAGACATAGCCTTACCAGTAAAAGAAAAAGTTGGATACATCAGTTTCTTAAAGAAGAATAAGGAAATTTTGAATATCTAAGAATACCTTTTGAATATCTAGAAGACAGACACAAGACAACATTCACCACACCATGGGAAAATTTTGAATATCTAAGAATACCTTTTGGATTGATGAATGCAGGAGCTACCTTTCAAAGAGCAATGGAATTTGCTTTCAAGGGATTAATGTTCAAAATAGTGGTGGTATATCTGGATGATATAACAATTTTTTCTAAAAATCTAGAAGACCACTTAGAACATCTTGCAACAGTTTTTGCCAGGTGCAAAGAATTTGGAATTTCCCTTAATCCTAAGAAATGCATTTTTGGAACTACATAGGGGAAATTATTAGGTCATATAGTTTCAGAAAAAGGGGTGAGTATAGATCCTGAAAGAATAGAAGCTATCTCAAAAATACCCCCCTAAAAATATCAAAGGAGTGAGGTCATTCTTTGGCAAGATAAATTTTGTGAGAAGATTCATCCCTGATTTTGCTGAAATGACCAAACCAATCAATGACATGGTTAAGAAAATTGGGGAAATAAAGTGGACGACAAAAAACATAAAGGCTTTCAAAAATATTAAACATGCCATTTCAACTACCCCAGTCCTAAATTGCCCCAACTATTCAAAATACTTTAATATTTACTCGTTTGCATCTGATCATTCCATTATTGCGGTCCTCTCACAAAAAGATGATGAAAACAATGAAAGGCCAATAGCCTTTATGAGTGCAGGATTGAAAGGAGCACACCTTAAGTATACTCTGTTGGAAAAATATGCTTATGCAGTAATTCAAGCCTTAGAACATTTCAAAGGTATATTTGGCTCAAGTAAATTTTATTGTTGCATCCTTTTTATAGCCATAAAGGATATTTTTACTCAATCTGAGCCATTAGGAAGACCAGAAAGATGGATGGTGAAACTTTTGCAATATGATGTTGAATTCAAAATAGTCAAAACTATAATAGGGCAAGGTTTGGATAAATTTTTGGCTAACAAAGAAGGAGAAAACTCTGATAATGTTCTCACAATAGATGATATATATGACACCATGAGAATCAATAATGCAGAATGCAAATGGTATGATGAAATTATGGCATACTTGTAAACTCTTTCCTTTCTTAGAGATATGTAAACAAATAGAATGAGGTTAGTGAAACTTCAAGCTCAGAAATTATTGGATATTTTGAGTCCATGGAGTTTTCATTGATGTCAAGGCATGAAGTTGTCATTGATGCAAAGAAGTGAACCACTGGTGATGTCAAAAGGTCAAAATAAGCAATGTCAGAGGTTGATGAAAAAGGGCTTCATAATATTCTTTTTAATATTATGTGAAGCAAAACAAAGGTTTTATTAAAAACCATAATGGGCAAAAATAAAAGGTTTTGATTAAAACCTAAGAAAGCTTTTTATAAAGCTAAGAGATTTAAATATTAATTTATAAAATTTAAATTCTAAAGAATTTAAATGATTTATAAATTAAAATATATAAATGCAAAAACCTTAGCACCAACCTCCATAAACTCACCTTCGCCGACGTGCATGGAACGATGGCACAAGGTATTTATACCTTAGACAAAGCATTGGAAAATTCATTCGAAATATCCTCCAAAATATTTGGTGCAAGACTCGTGCAAAGTTCGTTTGGAGAAGTACCTTCAAAGCACTACGTGGAGCAAGGAGACGTAGTGGAGAAAGGAGCCAAAAGGCTCTAAATGGCAGCAAAGGCATAAGGTATATATTGTGCCTTAGTGGAGCAAGGTGAGCGCTTGGCTCACACAAAATGGAAGCCGTGGCCAAGGCACTGTAGTGGCAGTGGTGAAAGTTTGAATCCCGCAATTCGCAGAGAGCACAGAAAAAGGTTTTTATAATTTTATTTTTAATTATTGCTTTTGCCAAAGTTGTGTGGAGGGATAAGGTATAAATAAATTGTTTTATTTACCTAAGTAGGTAAATAGTGAATGTTGCTAGGGTAACATTGTTTGTACCTTAGGAAAGAGAAATTGATTTATTGCATTTAGTAATAAAATAAATTATTTAATTTAAATGCAATATTGAGAAAGGAGTTATAAGTAGAAGTTGTGTTATATTTTAAAGGGGATTTTTGATGAAATTTATGATGTTGAAATTTATTGTTGAGATGGAGCAATAAGGTGTATTTGGGATTTAATTTATCTTTGTGATTAAGGTAAATTGTGAAAAGTGTTAGGGTGATAATTCTTATCATCTAACCCTTGTACTTGGCAAATAAAGTGGTGATATTTGAGACAGATGTTGAAGATCATTCTCCATAAAATAAAAAGGTATGGGCATATTCTTCCTTGGTTGAGTTGATTGATTGGTTTTCTGGAAAATAACTTTGGAGAGAAAAGGACTTGATTATGTTTCCTTATTGAGTTGTTGAGCTATATGTGAATATTTTTTAATAAGCACTATTGAGTGTGTTTTGAATTAATGCTTCAAGGTTTTTTGGAATGAAGAGTTGTTGATAAAACCTTGTTTGATAAGCATTGTTGTTGAAGTCATTGATTGAGTGAAGAACTTGAACTAGGATTTGCAAAGATCATAAGTATCATTGTTATGTGAGATTGGTTGATAAGAATTGTTGGAAATATTTTGAGTGAGTTTTCATATGCTTGGACTAGGGTTTGTGAGCAAGGATTATTTTATTGAGTGATTGTTTGAGTAGAGTTGGTTGATCCTAGTCAAGTGAATGTGTTGAAGTGATTGTTCAAGTTCTGTGAAACAAATTATTCTATATTCTGAATTGAGTTGAGAAAGTGATTGAGAGTCTTGTGAGTGTGAAGCATATTGAGTCTCTAACAATTATCTATATGTTTCTAAGAGAGTGATTGAAAGTAATTGAGTATTGAGGTGAATGTGAATCATATTGAGTCTCTAACAATTCTCTATATGTTTCTAAGAGAGTGATTGAAAGTGATTGAGCATTGAGGTGAATGTGAAGCATATTAAGTCTCTAAAAATTCTTTATATGTTTCTAAAAGGTGATTAAAATTAATTAAGCATTGTGATGAGTGAGAAGCATATTGAGTCTCTAACAATTCTCTTTATGTTTCTATGAGATTGGACAAGTTCTAGTGTGGAATTGTTGAGCATATTTAATGTAAGTCTTAGAGAAGACTTGTGGATAGATTTATGTGAGCTTTTGTGGAAGCTTACAATATAGATTGAGAGCAAAATTGAATAAGTTCTAGTAAGGACTTATTGAGCATATTTGGACAATTTCTAGTGAGAACTTGTTGAGCATATTTGGACAAGTTCTAGAGAGGAGTTATGGGCAGATTAGTGTGAGATTTTGTAGAAGCTTACAAGGAATATTTGAGACAAGTCTTTGAGTAGACTTGTGAGTAGAGTTGATTGATTGATTTGTTCAAACCTTGGGTTAAGGTTTGGGGTAGATATAGTAGAGTTGATTTGAGATTGAGTCAATCTTTGTGTTAAGGCTTGAGGATAGAGATTGAGAATAAATTTGTGCTAGACTAAAGAATTGTATTTAGTGCAGATCAGAGGACAGATTTGTGCTAGACCAAAGGACTATGTTTAGTGTAGATTAGAGGATAGATATGAAATACATATTTGTTCTAGACTAAAGGACTATGTTTAGTACAAATTTGAGGATAGAATTTGGTACATATTTGAGGATAGGTTTATACCATACCAGAGACAAATATTTGAACATATTTGTGCTAGACCGAAGGACTGTGTTTAGTACAGATTTGAGACAGAGCTTTGGAGGTGATAGAGTATAGAGGATGACAATATCTAGTGGATAGAGATCCATTAGCCAGGGAAGTGAAGACATGTGTCTTCAGTGGATAGAGATCCATTAGCCAAAGCAGTGGAGGTAATAGTTCTTCTAGAATATCACTAGGAAAAGCTAAGGAGAAAGGAGTTCTCCTATGGATAGAGATCCATGAACTTGATTAGGGGATTGGTGTCTCCTTTGGATAGATATCCATAAACATTGTAATAGGTAAAGGATTCCCAAGAGATTGATTGAGAAAATTTTAGTGAAATATTTTCTTCATGGAGTAGCCCACATTGGGTGAACCACATTAAATTGGTGTCTCTATTGTGTATGGTGATTTGTGCATTGCTTTGATTACTTCTGTTGATATTGCTATATTTACATTGCATAATATTGATTGAAAAGAAAAGTAAAAAGTGGTCTTATACGGTTCACCCCCCCTCTTAGTATAAGCTTGTGTTCTTCAGAAATACCATGTGCAGGATGGTGTGCTTTATTGGAAACACCCTGATGGAGTGTTATTAGTCTATTTGTATTAAAATGAAGTCCCAAAAATAATTAATGAATTCCATGATGGTTTCTATGGAGGACATTTTATTCCAAAAGCCACAACTAATAAAATTATGAGAGTAGGATATTATTGGCCTTCCATTTTTAAGGATGTATATAAATATGTTAGGAATTTTCATAATTATCATGTTTTTGCAAGAAAGAAGTATTTTGCAGCCATGCCCCTCAAACCAATGATCATTGAAGCACCATTCACCCAATTGGGTATTTACCTAATTGGAGAGATCAATCCTAACTCATCAGGTTAGCACAAGTGGATCATAACTGCCATGGATTACTTTGCAAAGTGGGTAGAGGTTGCTCCTCTAATAACATCCACAACTGCCAGCATTATCAAATTCTTGCAAAAAACATTCTAACTAGGTTTGGAGTTCCTTAAAAATTGGTAACAAATAATGGACAATATTTTGTTTCATATGAGATGGTAGACTTTTGTGCTAAATATAGAATAGAACTTTCCCATTCTGCTAATTATTACCCCCAAGGAAATGGTCTTGTTGAGTCATCAAATAAGAATGTAATAACCAGAATAAAAAAATAATTGGGTAAGAACAAAAGAGGATGGGACATTGAACTGAAATTTGCTCTCTAGGCTGATAGGATGTTTGTCAAAAGAAACATAGGAAGAACCCCCTATGAAATGGTGTATGGGGAAAGATTTTTGATACCCCTTAGGATAGATAAATTAGCATTATCCCTCTTATTGCAAGATCATGAGGACCCAAACCCCTTACAAAGAAGGCTAGACCAAATTGTCCTGTTAGAAGAATAAAGAAGAGAAACCCTTAATAGGATGATGGAACAAACTCATAAAACTATGAAATTATTTAGTAAGAAAGCCAAAGGTACTCTCTTATCTCAAGGATATATAGTCATCTATTGGGACCCTAAAAATAATAAGCATGGTGAAAAGGGAAATCTTGAGCCTAAATGGATTGGTCCATACCAAATAGCCCACGTTGTTGGGCATAATGCTTACAAATTGTAGATCTTGCAAGGAGAACCAATGATTATCCCTATTAATGGCCAAAACCTCAAGATATACAATCCTTGTAGTGGGGTCAGGAAAGAGGAAGTATCCCATTGATAAAAAATATATAAAAATAAATAAAATAAAATAAATAATAAAAATATAGAAAGTAGAAAACCCCAAAAACATAGATGTTTTTTCTAGTATTGTTTTGTTTACCAGCTAAGCATTTTTCTTTTGTCTGTATTATTCTGTGTTTTGTTTTTTCACACGGTATTCTTAGTATGATGAGTATTCTTTACTATTGGTTCCTCCAAAAACAAATAAGAAGAAAGGAAATTTATTTGAGAATTTGATGATGTTTACAATTTTTCAAATATGAATGTCCATGCAATGGTCAGATGATATGAGATAAATCAGAGTTGATTGGTACACCATGTTGAGGCCTCACATTACAAATAATACTTAAAGTGATTTCAAGGTCCAAAGAACAAGGTTATCTTTGGTAAGGTGGTTGAGCTAAAAATCATTACATTCATCCTTTGTAGCCAAAAACTAATCCTCAACTCAGGCATACTCATTGCACAATTTGCTTATATCAAAATATTTCTCAAACAAAAAATAAAATCAAAATAATATAGGTTGGGTCACTGCCTGAGATATCTTGAAAAACCTCTAATGAGGCTATGGATGCTTGACTGGTAGTAGGGTAAAATCGTATGGGATTAGAAGAAACTCCACCAAGGCTATAGATGCTTGATTGGAAGTGGAGCCCTACAGAATGGTAAACATATTTAAGAGTGAAATCATATACTAAGCTTAACTATTTTTCAAAAAGCATGATAAAGTTCTTGAAGACTTGGAAATCAAAATGAAATCACTAACACACACATGGGCCAAAGCATGATGAAACAAGTAGCTTTGACAAATTATGTGTAATCATATCCTATGACCTTGCTAAAAAAACATAACAATATATCTAAACAGTTCATCTGATTCTAAAATTCTGACCCTTGGTTTCAAATTGAATAAAAGGAATTACAATTTTTAATACTCTATTGCTTTGATATCATGTTGTTATTACAAATTTCTAGTTTAAAAATTAATGTGTTTTGTTTTTCAATTTTGCTTATTAGGATTGATGATTTATAATTTTTTCCAAATGCTTACATTAAAACCGAGAGATTCTAGAATTCTCAAGTGCCTTAGCTTTTCAGCACATTGTCCCAATCAGAGTCTATGTTGGAAGAAAATTTGACTCAACATCAGATACCCCTAATTTCAAACTTTTGGCTTCAAGAGGTTCCCCCAAATGTTGGTTGTTCTCAATTACTATGGTTTTTTGACAAAGGTAATCCTTAATGAACTAACCCCTAGGAGAAGTTATAAAAATTTTCATTTTAACCAAAGCCTAAGGTCATGGCCATAACCGATAATATAACTACATTTTTGACTGAAAATTTTATCTGAATTTTGAAAGGGTTATAAGAATTGAAATAATCATTTAAGTAAACCCCTAAGTCTATGAGCCGCAAATAAAATTCATTAAAACTTCTAGGCCTAAGTTCATAAGTCTAACGGTTAAAGATAAATCTTAGCATAAGAAAATAAGGGTAGCATGCCCCTTTGATGATTAAAAATCGACCTAATCAAGTAAATATAAGGGCAGTACTTAAATTTTTCAAATATTGGGCAGATGCACTTTCATAAGTAACCCGAAAGTTAAGTCAAAAGTCAATAGTCTAAAGGATGATAACCAAAGGTTTAAGCAAACAAGTTTAATAAAATCCTTGAGGGTCACATGCCTCCTTCGGTTAAAATCATGCAACTACATGAGATTCGAGTGTAGCGCTCAAAGACAATTTAATCGAACGATGACGCCTACATGGAGATCCAAAATGTTAAACATTAAATAGGATTAATCACCAAAAGAATAATTAAATGGCTAATCGTAATTAAAAAGGGTCCTAACACATTTCTAATCATCCCCCTTTCACTTAATCGAAGGATTAATAAAATTAAAAATGTGTACCCCTAGGTAACTAATCATGCAGGTTGGAAGAAATCAACGGTTGCACCAATCCCCATCAGGATCTGACAACAGTGCTCGAGTCAAAGTTTGAATGATTAAATGGTAAAGGTATTAGGTAACATAAAGGTAAAATAGAATTTAACCATGCATTAGCGAGGATCTTAATACGTTATTGTACTTCCCTTTCTGCTTGTTGGTCACAAATTTGCCTAAGTACAAGATATTTCACTTATGCGCCCTAGACTCGGCCAACATTGAAAGGCCGAGGGAAAGAGAAAATTCCTTCGGACCAATCTCCAGAGAGGGTTGGTTCCCTTACTAAATCCTACATTGTTGAAGACTAGAGTTGCGGGAAAGAAACTAGAAATAACAGAAAAAAAAATGGAAATATGGCCACAAGCCGAAGGTGTAGGATTGGTGCAGACTAACAGCAAAAATTCCACCAAGTTTTATAATAGCATATAACGTAAGGAAAGCATCATAATTTTACTCACACCTTTGTAGGGACAACCCTCAGATCGTATTTCAAAACTTACTCACTCACCAACAATGTTTTAAATCCAGAAATAGAATTTGAAACTTAACAGCAAGAACAAGAGCATAAAAAGAAATGCTTAAAAATAGAAGGAAATCACACACATAATAATGCTTGCAAATTTCAGAAGCCAAGTCTCTTCTATTGACGTAGAGAACTTAAAAAGTTTTCTTGCAAAATGTCCAACCTCTTTTACAATGGAAATTTGATTAGTATTTATAGAGGTTTTCGCCTCTTTCATTTAATACATGTGGAGGCAAAATGCCCATTGATGAGGGACATGATGAATTAATTACTCCTTGGAAATATTCCTTTGGCAACCATGATCCGGTTTTAATGGGAAATGGCTCTGGATAATTAATTAGCCTGGGTACAAATGCATTGAATTCTAACCACCTTCGCGCTTTGAAAATCGACCATTACCCCAACAATTTACTCCACATTAAATTTATCTCGGAGAGGAAGTGAAACTATTAGGAGAACGCCTTTGGAAATGACAAAAATCAAAGGAAATATCTTCTAGTTTGCCGCAGCCATTAAATTCCATCATTAAATTTTCCTTTTTTGGGTATATTTCCTTTTTCGAAAACTTTCCTTTTTCGAAAAATTTCTTTTTCGGCAAGTTTCCATTTCAGGAAATTTTCCATTTCAAGGGCCGAAATGCCTTTTTTGGGTTCTGAAATTCCCTTTTCGGAAACCTTTATTTTTCGAAAAGTTTCCATTTTTGGAAAGTTTCTATTTTTGGAAACTTTCCATTTTTGAAAAGTTTCATTTTCGGAGGCCGAAATGGCAGTTTTGGAAATTTTCTCTTTCTCCCCAACAAATCAACCTTTGACTTCTTTGAATTTGTAATTGCATTTGATTTCTCTAAATTGATTTTTTATGGTAAAACTTCCTCGAGCCATAACTTTTGATTTGTTACCCGATTGTCTATTGTAATATATCGTTGGAAAGCTTGAGAAAAGATCTATCACAACAAAATATCTAAATATCATTTCATTCAAATTTTCTTTCACCACAAAATGTACTTCATTTTTGGACGAATTTAAAAATTTATTTTTAGTGTGGCAAAAATACCAACACTTTTGGCGGCTTGCGGGGTATTCAACTCATCTGGATGCAATCGATCCCAGGGCCTTTATCCATTGGGCAACAAAGTCATAACTTTCCTTTTCCAGCAAAGCAAATTTCCTTTTTCGACAACTTTCTTTTTTCGACAATTTTCTATTTTAGGAAATTTTCCATTTCAAGAAAATTTCCATTTCGAAAAAAATTTCATTTTCAGAAATTTTCCATTTTGGGGACCGAAATGCCATTTTCAGGTTCGAAATGCCTTTTTTGGGTTCCGAAATGCCCTTTTCGAAAACTTTCCTTTTTTAGAAAGTTTCTATTTTTGGAAACTTTCCATTTTTTCAGGGGCGAAATGGCATTTTCGGAGGCCGAAATGGCATTTTCAGAAATTTTCTCTTTTTCGCCCGAAATGACTTTTGACTTTGAAATTGCATTTGCTTTCCCGAAATTGATTTTTTGTGGTAAAACTTCCCGGAGCCATAATTTTTTATTTGCTAACCCGATTATCTATTGTAATATATTGTTGGAAAGCTTGAGAAAAGATCTATCACAATGAAATATCCAAATATCATTTCGTCTAATTTTTATTTCACCACTGGATGTACTTCATTCTTGGACGAATTTAAAAATTTATTTTTAGTGTGGCAAAAATGCCAACACCACTTAATCAAGGATTATCAAAATTAATTAATGCACCCTTCTCAGTTATCAAACTTGTAGGTTTAAGAGATCCGATGACAATGCCCAACCTATGCTCGATCTAATGAATGCACATTTTACATGAATTACCAAGGATAGTCGAAGGATTAAATGAGCTTATGTTTAAAACATGTGCAGATCTGAAGGAGATCAACGAGTGTGCTCTCTCTCTCGAGATAATCCAATGGTGGCACTCACTTCATATAAGCAAAGATAAATTTATCGATTAAATTTGATCGATCCTAATAAATTTCTAAACAAATCCAATAGATGCATATCCATCAGAGAAGTCAAAATCGGTCATAGGCCTATATCGACTAAAGATATAAGCGAATTCGAAAGATCTAATGGCATTGATAATCTATGCCCAATCCAACGGTAGCGCGCATAATAAGATGATCGATCATTAAGAGTTTTTGCCCAAGTCAAAGTTGAATTCCCCCCACGTTCAAGTATATCTAACGGTTGCGCTCAAGCCGAGTTGATCCAACGATCGCGCTTTGAGAAAATTGATCAAAGGTTAAAGGACCTCCTTTAGAAAAAAGGATCGATGAAGATCAATGATAGTGCTCATCCCAAACGTGATCCAATGGTGGCACCTGTAGTGACTCATATGGCCAATCAGAAGTTCACAACTAAGTTGAACCAAGCTATCTCCCACAGTCGACATATTTATTGTAGCACTTAATCCCGATCGAATCAGACGGTCACACTTCAAGAAAAAGGATATAAAGAATACAATGTGCACACCATGGGTTAATCCGACGATGGTGTTTGAGCCCACTTAGATCTGATGGTTACACTTTTCCAAAAGTGGTCAACATTTAATAGGGTGGTCGTCGATGTAGTTGTGGTCAAAGTAAATCCAATGGTTGCACTGGATCTAGCTAGATCCAATGACAGTGCTTCATTTTGAAAGCAACCAAAAGCAAAAAATCATCAACGATTGTGATTGGTTCTAATTTGATCTTATGGATGCACTTAATCATGGTTATAAAAGGAAAATAAATCCCACTAAATGGTGCACAACTCTACCCGATCTGATGACGATGATGGACCCCGACTAGATCCGATGGTAGCGTGTGGCCAATTCACCTTAAGGTTAAGGGATATGTCTTATTTCACTGTCAGATAATTAATTGAAATTTAATAAGGGTCTAAACACATTTATAATGACCCCCTCTCCTTGGTAAACTCTGGTGCATGTCTAAATAATTGGACGAGCGCACTAGATCATATATTTGATCGAACAATGAGCTATTGATAAGGTAATCGGGTTATAAAAGGTTATGTATTAATGAGAGGTTAGTAACTTTCTAATAACTTTGATTAACCTTTAATAAATAAATATTATATGAAGGTTAAGGCCCTGATTTAATATCGAGTCAATGATTATTATTTGTAAAATATAAGTGTGTAAAATTGACTAACCAATAACTTTGGGGTATCTTCTATAATATACATGACCACCGTTGACATATATCTACTATATTGTAGGACTAACATTTATGCAGGTCCAAAAGTATCAAACAGAGGTACACAATGCATATTTCATCTGATGGTAATCATGAGTTGGTGGATCTAATGGGTACGCACCTTAATGACCAAATCTGACAGCAAATCCTCAAAATGATCACCACCTTGTTAATGGTGTAACTATTTCCAAAGCCAAATCTCCTTCAGGTCCAAGGTGGTAGAAAGCTTTTCCACGAAAGTCCACCACCACCATATTCATAATTCCATATCAGAGGGAGGATCGGTTTCGTGGCAAGTACACAGACCAAAGTCCTTGTAGACGTGCAGGACAAGGAAAGCCACCTACCATAACTATTCAACTTTTCCATTGGAAAATTTGGAAAGGCAGTTGGTAACACTATATTAATGGTAACTTGTGTGATGGCAGTGAGTCCACTTATCCATCAAATATTTAAACCCCCACTATCAAGTGACACTACCACCCTAGTAATCTCGAGCAAGAAACTGGTTCGAAGGAACAGAGAGTAAGAGAAAAACTTGGGAGACTTGGTTCAATGAGCTAGAATAACTACCATAGGTGAAATGGCAACCTAGGTTAATATTTTTGTATCCAAGGACATTGAAGAAGCGATGAAGTTTATCATAGACCAATCGTCATATGTTGAACTCCCTAACAAAGTTGTGCTTGGGAGCACGATGTATGATTTCACCCAGTAGTGCGGGGTCAACAAAAAGCTCACTCCCACATAGCAATACGAAATTGAGAACACTTGCATCCAAATTTTTGCACCCACAATGGAGAATCATCAAAGAGCCCCTTGGTTGCTAGCTGATTTATTCTACAAAGGAAGGAGGCTGCAACATAAGGGTTTCCCTAGGAGTAATAGATGGACCAGTAACCTAGGAAAATTGATATGTTCCAAAGTATACTACTTCTTAGACCTACTGGCTTGGTTAGCTATAGCTTATGACCAGGAAACCAAAACATTCTAAGACAATAGAGATCAACCAGTATTTAGTGTCACAGCCAAACATATCAAGCAAGTCTTCAAACTAGCACCTTAAAATACCTAGTTGATTCAATAGGTAATTGAAATACAATATCGAAGTTTAAAATATTTAGATGTTTTAAGTCATTATTTTAAGATCATGAGCCTATAATTTTTAAGTTTCCCACCAGAAAAACTACTTTCAAGCCATGGGTCCGAGATTTTTGTGATATGGCTATTGTTGTTTTAGGAGTACAAGAACTCAGTGTTATGGGTAGGAATGTATTGTATCTGGTGGCACAGAGTAACAAGAAAATAAACACCCTAGTTTACACCTGGGAGAAAGAATTGAGTAAACAACTGCACATGCAATTGAAAGAATTGAAAAAGACTAGTTTGGAGAAAAGGCATGAGATGCCTCATTTTTATCACTACTCCATTCTCATGCACTTGCTAGTGGGACAATTGAGAGAGGAAGGCAGAAAAAGGGTGGGGGTCATTGAGAGTCCCTACATCCAATCTAGTTTTTGTAGGATACACGAAGGTCATACTCACATGGGTTGGTTTTGCGACAATTTCATGTTGGAAATTCATTGGCTCCTAACAAGCTTCCTCCCTAAGAGACTAGGGCTTGGGGTAAGAGCTTTCATTAAGGAAAAATATATAGGAGATTATTTCTTCTTTGAGGGGTTCACATACATTCGACTTTATGGAGCTAAGATTCCTCCTAAAATGTTACCTATGTATTGTCCCTTATCTCTTGCTGCCCTAGAGCTATGTAGACAGGTGGTCGAGGAGGCTAAAATGAGACTGGTGAAGAAGCATGGTAGAGTTTCGTGGCTCAACATCCCCTGTATATTTGGATATTATGTATTTGTAGGGTATTCAACTTTTTTCAAAGGGATGTATACTTTGGATATCATGGATTTTGAAGAAATGACTTGGAGACCCTATGATCCAGACAAAAAGTATGAGAAGTTAATGAAAAATCATAATTACGCCTGGGTCGAGCACAGGAAAGATGATTATGAAGAAGAATTATTATATGCCATAGTAAGAGGGAAATATTTGTAGATCGTATGGGATAAGTTTCCCTTTGAAGAAAGGGGTAATTTGCAAATTCAAAAATCCTATGATTACCCCCTGGAGTTGGTTGCAATCAGAAGAATATAAGTGGAATATGTAGCCCCTCTCTTACTAGAAGCCACCTAAGAAATCAGATAAGACCTTATATTGGATTTGATAGAGGATCAGGGAATTGACCAGATGGAAGCCACTATGAGCACAATGAATATTTTAGAACACCAAGTCCAAGCCCCTGATAATAGTCACCTCAGAATAGAGGCGACACCCAGCACTTCCTAGGAAATATTTGAAAGCTCGAGTACAGTGAAGGGAAAATAATTTACCACCACACCTGCACAAGAGCTCACTAATTCAAAGAAAGCTATAGTTCCCTTTTCTAACCAGATATTAGTAGTAACTAGTGTGAGGAAATTAGATCCTACAGCCATTCTCAGCTCTTTGAAAATAAATAACAAGGAGATAAAAATTCCATCAGTAATACAAATGAACATGAGAAGAGCAGGTGGATTTGGAGTTATTTTCAGAGATCACAGGGTTAAAATGCAAACATTTGTATATGTTCCAAAAAAAAAGAAGCCCAGATTGTCTCTACCCTCAACAAAGGTTATGTTGGAGAGAACAGAAGAGAAAAATATTTTTAGTGTTGCCAATGAGCATGAGCTACAGGTAGTAGCAGGAATGGGTGGCATGGGAGACAACTCTATAGCTAGAGTAGGAGTAGAGACATAAAAATAAGATATGGTAAAATTATACATACCTACCCCATAAGAACCTTTCATTCTCAAAGTTGACGAGACAACAAGAGGATTTTCAGTACATTGAAAAGAGGGTGATATGGTCAAAGCAACTAAAGCCCTACAAGAGCAAACTATGGACCAGCTACATCAAAAAAATACAAAGTTGAGGAACCAACTAGAAATGAGCGATAAATAAAAAGTTGAGATGCAAGCCTTAATTAATAGGCTGAAAGAAGAGTTGGCACAGAAAACCACCCCGATGGCATAGCCTCCTTTGGTGGTGAAAATAACCAACTATACAAACTATTTGACCAAAATAAGAAGGGAAATGTCATTTAAAATCTGATATAGGATCAAAGGGATCATTGAGATGTTTAGGAAAATTGGAGTGATCTAGATTACAGCTCAAGAAATTGAAAGCTTAATATATCAGAAAGAAAGAGACTTTGAGACCATTCGTCCTACTCTCGACTTGATATCAGAATATTTTGAGGAGATGCAAAGCAAATGAGTAATATTGAATGATGGTGTCAAAGTCAAAAATAATATTGAATTCATGAAAATAACCATGTTTGGGGCAAACAAGGAGAGATGGCATAATTATGTTGTAGAAATGTTCACTCTATTGGATGATATAAAGGAGAAGTTGGCAGATATTGGGTTATCATTGGAAGAATTCTTAGAAATCGCCAGTATAGAGGATCTCCTCAAAAATAAAATAGAATATTTTGATTGTGAGACTGATGATGAGAAAGAAATGGCCATACAAACCACCTTTCTAGTAAATATCGTGGAAACCTAATCACCTGGTACGAAAAGAGCAAGAGTTATATTAGCATGTAGAAAAACGAGATCCTCCAAGAAATGAATATGTTGAGATTTTCTATAACTATTAACATTGATGCCTGGAGAATTATTGGGAAAAAAATTAGACGGCTGCAAGAGAGCAAGAAAGGTAAAGAAATTAAAATGTGTAGTTTACAATTGGAAATGAGATCACCCCCAAGAGATGAAGAGAAATTTTCTCAAGAAGGAGAAACTCCAAAAGTAGAAAGCCAATCAGATAGCTAAGGAGAAATAGAAGGAGGAATATAAGAAGGAGACCCTCCAGGCATAAAAATTACCAGTTGAACAAGTCAATATTTAAAGGAATATTAGCATGCTATGAAGTAAAGACAAAAAAATAGTAATGGAAGACAACTATACATTTTGAAAACTAAAAATGACAAGTGTAAGGCCCAGATCAGGCCAAAAATAATAGGTTCAAGAATCAAAAGCTATAAAAGAGAGCATCCAGGTCTAGAATCTGTATCAAACATTTAGAGATAGCATATTTTCTAAGAGGTATACTTGAGTGCCCTGTGTTGTGTTGTATTCCCATTGTGTCTATTTTTCTTCGTCATCCCTCCCATTTTTGTGTAGTTCTTGGTAATTCTACGTTTGGAGAGCTGAGAATATTTCCAGTATTTTTGAGCCTGAAGTCCAGAGATTCTCCTTACTAATATTTTAAAGGGAAAATTTACGAAGTCTTGTTACATCATTTGAACAAGGATTTCTCATTGTATTAAAATTTCAAGCAGAGCTTAATGGCATTCTGCCAACTCTACATGTAATTATCATTGGAGAAGTTAATACAATTTTGGGTTTCAATTTTATCATTCTTTTTTCTTCAATTCTGTGTGTTTCCTCATAACAAGTTACAATATTCGAACAAGTTGTGAGTGCTTTCTTTCGTTATTTAACCCTTAGACTGATTACAATATTTGAATGAGTCTAATGGCACCGATTTTTCTTTTCCTATTCTTTCTATTCATGTTATGAATGTTGTTAAATTGCTATAACATCCCAATTAATAAGGCACCAGTCTACATAAGGCATAAATAATTGTTGTTGTCATTGCTTGATCATTTTTATAATAAGAATATAATTAAAATTTGGAGTGTGTAATACCTGTAAAATCATAAATTACCACTGGGGTTTCCTTACCCGTTCTATTAAGTTTTCTTTAGCAATATTTCTTTTATCAAAATAAATAGGTAGGTTGACCAGAGCTTGTAATAGCTCGTTGGTTCAAAATGATTTCTTGTAGCATGATAGTTATCAAAATCCTATGGATGCAAAAAATAGTTCCAACAGGTGGCTAGCCCATGTGGTGTTTTCCCTTGTGCTAGGGTGTAGAGGCTAGCAAGGTCGCAGGTTCGAGCAACGGTGGTAGCGCTTGAGGGCAGAATAATTTTTTATAAAGGTATGCAAAGTTGTGTTTGGTTAAGTAGCTATAAGGATTAATAAATTTTATGTTTGTGGCATGGTATGCTTAGGGAGTTATAAGGTTAGAAAAGTGATTTAAGTATTATTTTTAAAAAGGGTATGAAAGGTAAAAATTCAGATTATTAATACTTGGTTGATGCATGAGATAAAGTGGAAATTTCTTTGGTCTTATTGAAATTTGAAGTGCATTATTTTGATTTCATAAGGAGGTATAATATGTATAAATGAAATTCATGTGTGTAATTTCTAGTTGTTTTGTTGAGCATTATTTTGCATGAGAGAATAGGAGAAATAAGGTGTAAAAGTGATTTGATATTTTATTGTAGTTTCTGTATAGTGAAATATCTTTTGAGAAGAAAATTTATATGAATGTATTGAGAGAGTATTTTGATAACTAACTCTTGAAGTGGCACTAGAAATATCAATTGTGTATGAGATAGATTTTTGAAGACATATATCCACAAGAGCAATTAAGAGGTATGGGCACATCATCCTTTGTTTAAAGTGTTTGTTGGAATGAATGTTTTGGAACATAAGGTGGAGTGAAAATGATTGTTTGATAAGCATTGTTGGAAATATTTGAGTGAGGTTTTATGCTTCATTATGGAATGTTTTTGAAAATTTTGGAATAGAATTTGAGAACAATATGTGCATCTAATTGTTGAAAGGGTTTAAGACATTTGTGCTAGATATTGTGAACTACTTGTGCTAGGGTTGAAGATAAGTTTATGCATCTTTGAGAAATACTTTTTGAGCATGTGTTATAAAAAATTATGAGCATGTCTTAGAGCATATTTGAGATAGAATTAAGAGCAGGTTTGTTCAATATTTGTCGTAAGGATTGAGAACAGATTTAAGAAAGTCTTTGAGAAGTCTTGAGGGCAGTTTTGAGAAAGTCTTTTGTTAAGACTTGAGATAGTATTAAGATAGAGTTTAGTGCAAATTTGTGAGCAGAGTTAGAGCAGATTTATGCTAGACTTGGGATAGAATTTGGTATAAAATTGAGATATATTTGAGACCAAGTTTTGGATTTGATAGAGCAGAGAATATAGTAGTCTCTAGTGGATAGAGATCCCTCAACCGGTGTAGTGGGGATATAGGTCTCCTATGGAGAGATATCCACAAGACATAGTAGTGGGGGCATAAATCTTCTAGAAAATCACCATCCAGAATAGAGGGGATAGAGTTATCCTGTGGAAAGGAATCCATAAATTAGAGCAGTGGGGACAAAGGTCTCCTATGGAGAGATATCCACAAACCAAAGCATAAGTGGATTGGTATCTCCTTTGGACATAGGTCCATAAACATGGTAATAGAGATTGGATTACCAAAAGATCCATTGAGAAAATTTATAAGAAATATTTTCTCTATGGAGTAGCCCACATTGGGTGAACCACGTTAAATCATTGTGTGCACTATTTACTACTTTGATATTATTGTTGTTATCATTTGGATTGAAAAGTAAAAAAATAATTCTTATATTGTTCACCCCCCTCTCAATATAATATTATGTTCTTCAATTGGTATCAGAGTGGTTTCCTTTATGAAAAACCTAACATCTTGAAGGAAGATCCCACAATAACATACATGACATCAAAAAATGGAGAAGAGGCCATGATCGACATAAAATAGGAATTTATTGCTGCTCTTAGAAACTTGGAAGAGATTAGAAGGAAGAATTCAATTTTGAAGGATCAAATCCAAGAGGACAAGAAAGCAAAGATGGAGCTACTACAAATCCTAACATAGCTCAATATAAAGGTTGAATAGGGAAGGAAAATTGAATAGGATATGGCAGAACAATTGAAGGCAAAAGAGTTAGAATGTGAAATATTAGAATCAGAAATTGTCTCTCTAAGAAAGGAAGTTGAAGAGACTAAAGGAAAGTTGCAGCAAGATATAAAGTTAGGGAAATAGAAAGAGGAGTCAAGCTCCCAAGGAACAAAGATATAAAAATAAGAAGATTCCATGACTTATGCTGAAGCATTGAAAGGCAAAAGCATCAAGAAGGAAGAAGGCAAAGAATATCCATGGACAAAATTCAATTATAGGAATAGAAAAGAAAGAAGCATGCAACCATATTATTCGAGGCACTCCAATAGGTTACAAAATCTCTTCCATGGCTATTTTTTTTCATGTAACAAATATGGTCATAGAGTTGTACATTGCACTATTTATGTGAGAGATAATTTTGATAGAAATTTCAATTCTTTTGCACCTCTCATGAATGACAATATTATATGTTACAAATGTAATAACTTTTGGCACAAGACCAAGTGGTGTAAAATAATATTTCCTAAATTAAGAAAAAATATGGAGGATCAGAAGGTTCAAAATAATACAACCTCAAGAATTAGGAGAGAGAAAAAAGAACAAGAAAAAGCAAATTCAATGTTGGTACAAATAGATCTACATGTACAATATAAGAGAAAACAATGGTTTCTTGATAATGGTTGTTCAATTCATATGACACGGGACAAGAATAAATTTCTTGAACTTAAAGAAATCAATGGAGGTTCAATAAACTTTGGTGACAATGGTTCAAAAAAAATATGTGGGAAAGGAACTTTGAGTTTAGATAATTAAAAAACAAAGACAAAGAATATATTGTATGTCAAGGTATTGAGGCACAATTTACTAAAGTGTAAGACAACTTTGTGATCATAGATACACGGTAACATTTCATCCAACTAAATGTGAGATCAAAAAATCTAAAACTTGAAAGCTTATTGTAGATGCTAATAAAACTACAAACAATATCTACATGCTAAGTGGGATTAAGGGAGAAAAGTGTTTCTTATCACAAGAAGATGAGAGTTGGTTATGGTATAGAAGAATGGGTCATCTAAACTTTGACAACATAGTGAAAATAAGCAACAAGCAGGTAGTTAGAGATTTACCCAAGATAAAAAGTCGACAAAACACAAATTGTGCACAATGTTAGCATGGAAAGTAAACAAGAAAAAGTTTCAAGTCAAAATTATTTACGTCATCTGAACCATTGAAACTAGTTCACACTGACCTATGTGGCCCTACAATAACAATGAGTCTACTAGGTGAAACTTACTTCATGTTATTTATATATGACTTCTCCAAAATGACATGGGTAGCTTTCTTAAAATAAAAGTCAGAAGCCTTTGAAAAGTTCAAGGCATTCAAAGAATTAGTAGAAAATAAAATAGGTAGATGGATTAAGTGTTTAAGATAAGATAGAGGAGGAGAATTTATTTCAGGTGAATTCATAGATTTTTGTGAACAAGATGGGATCAAAAGAGAATATTCAGCAACAAGAACTCCTCAACAAAATGGAGTAGTTGAAAGGAAAAATAGGACTATTGAAAATATGGCCAGAGCTATGTTAAATGAGTCTAATATTTTAGATGGTTTTTGGAGATATGCAGTTCATACAACAATATATATCATCAATAGAGCTCAATTAATATAAAATCATCCCAAAACCCCATATGAGCTTTGGAAAGGGAGACCAGCTACTATAAAATATTTCAAAAAAATTAGAAGCAAATGCTACATAAGACAAGAAGAGAAAAATTTGGGTAAGTTTAATTCAAGATGTGATGAAGGTATTTTTCTTGGTTATTAGACTAAAAGCAAATCCTATAGGTGCTATAATAAGAGGAAACATACAATTGTGGAAAGTATAAATGTGATAGTTGATGAACAGACTGGATCGAAAGAACCAGCTCAAGAAATTGAAGAAGAAAGTTGCTAAGAAGAATTGCGTGAAGAATTAGAAGAAGAAGAAACACAAAGAACACTACCTAAGACTCCATCCATGTATGTGCAAAAAAATCATCCAAGAGATCTAATTATTGGAAATATAGATGAAAGACAAACAAGGAGAAATTTAATAGGAACAAGTGAGCATGCAAATTTTTCTTTGTTATCTAAAATCAAGCCCAAGGATTTCAATGAGGCAAGAGAGATAAGTTTTGGGTCAAGGCAATGGATGAGGAATTGGATCAAATAGAAAAAAGTGAGACTTGGGAACTTGTTCCATGACCAAAAGATAAGAATGTAATTGACAATAAATAGGTTTTCAGAAACAAGTTAAATGAATATGGTCAGGTAGTCAAAAATAAAGCAAGATTGGTATGCAAAATTTATGAACAAGTTGAAGGGATTTATTTTTGAAACATTTACCCATGTTGCACAACTTAAAACCATAAGGATATTTTTAGCTTTCTCAAGTTTCACAAACTTCAAAGTATATCAAATGGATATGAAATCAACTTTTCTTAATGGTGTCTTGGAAGAAGAGGTCTATATTGAGCAACCTGGGGGATTCAACATAACTGATAAGCCATATTATGTATGCAGATTAAAGGAGGCACTTTATGGATTAAAGCAAGATCCTAGATCTTAGTATTCAATGTTGGATAAGTATCTTCAGGAACAAGGTTTCAAGAAAGGAATAGTGGATAGTAACTTATACATAAAAAATGAAGGAAATGACTTACTAATTGTGGTTGTTTATGTGGATGATATAAATTTTGGAGGTAATAATGATAATATGTGTCAAAAATTTGTAAAGAGCATGAAAAATAAAATTGAAATGTTAATGCTTGGTACAAATTTCACAAGCAGAGAAAGGTGTATTTCTCTCACAAACCAAATATATAAAAGAGATGTTGAATAAATTCAAGTTAGAATACTGCAAACCAATAAGTACCCCCATGGTTACAGGATGCAAGTTGAGTAAATATGATGAATATCCTGAGGAAAATTAGATATTGTATAGATCTATGATTGGCAACTTACTATATGTCACAGCTACAATACTAGATATAATGTAGGCAGTGGGACTAGTGGCAAGGTTTCAAGAAGCACCAAAGGAAACACATGTAATGACAGTGAAGAGGATTCTTAGGTATTTAAAATGGACTATGGATTTTGGACTATGGTATCCCAAAAGTGATAATTTAACTCTCATATTATAAACAAATGCAAATTGGGCAGGCAGTATTGATGACATAAAACGTACAGGTGGAGGAGCGTTATTTCTTGGATATTATTTAGTCTCCTGGCTAAGCAAGAAACATGCATCAGTATCATTATCCTCATTAAATGTAGAGTATATTAAAGCAGTTGCTTTTTTTATAGAGGTGTTATGGATGAAGCAAACCTTAAAAGACTTCAAGATAGAGCATGATCATCCCATATCCATACTATGTGATAATACAAGTGCTATAAACATTTCAAAGAATCTAGTGATGCACTCCAGGATAAAGCACATTTTGATCAAATACCATTTTCTTAGAGAATAGGTGATAGATAAGCAAGTCAAATTGGAATATGTTACTACAAAGGAATAGATTGTAGATATTTTCACTAAGCCACTTCCAAAAGAAACTTTTGAGTATCTTAGAAGGAAATTGGGAGTATTTTTACTCCCACCCCAAAATTAATCATCTCAAGGAGAGGAGGTGGGGAGGGGGCTAAGCTAAGAGTCTTATATTTAGCCCCAAAGGAGTCCCTTTTCCATTGATGACAAAAGGGGAGATATTTGAGTAAGGGGGAGAGAATTCAGTCAGGAGGAGCAGATTTGAAATCAAATGGTTTGGAAAAAAGAATTTTAGAAAAGGGTTGTCATTAATGACAAAGGGGCAGATTGTTGGAAATTTGAGCATGTTATGTTGTCATTGATGTCAAAAGGTTTAAAGTCCTAAGGTTGATGGAAATATTTGTGAGAATATTCTTCAAAGGGCACATGAGGCATAAGGCACCAAGAAGAGAGAAAAGCCTTCTCCATGGTGGTATTGAAAAATAAAAAGGTCTATTTGATTTACCTTGGTGGTAATTCTAAATTGATTAACTATGGTGGCAAAAGTTTAACCTAAGAAAATGAAATTATATTATATAAATCCCTTGGATTTAAATTATTATAATTAAATAAAATATTTTATTTGGCACCAAAGGTTGAAAAATTTGAGCGTCAATGTCAAATATTAATGCAAATATTGCATATAAATATTGCAATGCCAAAGTGGTTAATGTGGTGTATTCGTTCGTTGAAATCTATGTCCCCATTTGATCGTTGTTCGACTCACGGTGGAGAGGAAGAAGACACAAATTTTTGGAATTCAAGGTGGAGGAAATGACAAGGAACAAAGGCTCTAAAATTGTATCCCATCCAGGTAGGTAGCCCAGACTACAGCCTCCACGGTGCTAAGTCGTGATGAGGCCCGGAATTGCCTCATCCATGAACACTTTTTGATACATTATAACTATTTGACTCTCCCTTTTTACTATTTTTTTAATGCTAATTATGGGTAAAATGCATTATATAATGATGTTTGCATATTATGAAATGACAAAGTGCATATACTCTGTTTTACTATTTTTACTGCAATTTCACCTATTTTCAGTTAATTAATAAATAGTATTATAGCAATTTAGAATTATAATATAGACCTTGTTGAATATCTTGTGCTTAGTAATATTGTGTTCCTCTGTTTAAACTAATTCAAATGGAAAAAGGCACCAATAACTTCTCCACTATAGCTGACTGTGCAAGAAAACAAGCTGTAATTGTGATAGTTCTAGCCAGCTGTACATATACCGCAAGGCTTGGACTCGGTCACTCCAGCATGTGCGACCAATGCAGAAGGGTGTACAAGATAAGGGAAGACAATCCTAATAGTCAAAAACTTCCTCCCTATGTGTTTGGAGCACAAATTAGCAACGAATGGTCACCTGCCTGTTATTTCGAAGCAATGCAGGAATAAGCAACACAGGAATAGGGAATAGCGCAGGAACAATAGAAAATGGTCAAAATGCGCTAAAAATGTGGAAATCATGAATGGAAATTGACTAAGCAGTTAGCCCACCCTATTTGGACTACGTTACTTCACCATAGGTGGACCAACTAGGATTAGGGGATAAAGGTTGACAAATTATAACCCTGCATTCCAGGAAACTATTTTGTAAACAGTTGGAAATCCCTAAAACTCAACAAACAGATGTATCAAATTTGTCTTATAAATAAATATTCCAGCATTGTTGAGCATAATAGATGATAGATAATAGATATATAATTAGAGATAGTCATTAACAGAGGTGAGCAGAAGATAAAGTCTTTGTAGCATTACAGTAAATTGCAGATTTTTCCTACATTACTGTAATGTAGTTGCAGATGGAATAAAAGGAGCATTTTTTAGATTTTATTAGCATTTGATGGTTTATAGTGCATATTTAATTTACTTGGTATAATTTTTCACCCTCTTCTAGTTCTGGAAGCAAGGGCCCACTTACAGGATCAGAGGAAGGGCATCACTATGACAGGAAATTCTTTCTGATTTCTTACTGCAGTAAATCAGTAGAATTCTATCAACATTTATTTGCAGTATTAGTTTCATTTTAGAGTTGCACCATAACATCTATAATAAGTTCAATCATGTGTTAGAATAGTATTTAGCATCTTGGCATCATTTCCAGCATTTTTTGCACTTTCCAGAATTACATCATTTTCAGCATTTTTCTGTAATTTCCATAATTATGTCATTTTCAATTTTACTGCAATAAACATTGATTTTGTTCAACTTATTGAGTTTTATCATTGGTTTAATTTTTGCAAGTGTGTGTGTGGATTTCCATTCTGTAGTTTACTTTCCTGCAATTTGCTTTGTGGTCAATTCAGCAGCATTTTATTTCTTGTCAATTTTAGATTTTGCAGTTTCATTTTCCTGTAATTTAAATTTAGTTTCAACTTCTGCAATTTGATTTCCTTTGTTAGAAATTATAAAGATACAACAAACCCCCCAAAAACTAACTGATCCATCAATAAAATCTTGTTCTTGGATAAACTAAACTTGCAACTGTGACACCTCCTATTGTATACAACATTTGGACATCACCCTAGACTGACATATAATTACTAAATTATGAATGATCAATGACCCTCATAATTTTTGGCACCGTTGCCGGGGAACAAACGGTGTTGTTAGGAAAAGTGAAACATGTCAAGAATTGTGTTACAATTTTTGAAATACTACATTTTAGTTTATTTAGTGAATAGGCATGAATGCATAGGCCAAGAGACGAAAGAGGGAGGTTTATCAGAATTAGTTTTGAACCACCAAAGCGTTCTTCCCGATCAGATGAAGGATTTCCTGTGTATGAAACCCCTAAAAAACTTAATCAAGACATACCTTCTTCACTAACTGAAGCTTTGGAAAGATTAGAACAAGAGCTTTTTGAAGCACTTGCTGCTAAACATTCCCCTAAGCCTGAACAATCCTCATCAAACTCAAGAAAGAAAACAACAATGGTAGCAGCAGCAGCACCACCACCAGGAGGGTATAATAATGTTGATGATCCTCCTAAGACTTTTGAATATCCCATACGGTTGGATCCAGATCTAGATGCTCCCATGAAAACTATTTCTCCATCCATATCGCCAATTTTTAGGGGAACTATTTCAGAAGATCTTGATCAATTTTTGTTTGAATTCAAAGTGTTATGTCAGACTTATGACTACATAAATGATAATCAAAAATTGAAATTATTTTCTTCCATGCTTAAGGATGCTGCTCTCTTGTGGTTTATGAGTAATCTTGAACCTAATTCAATCTGTACTTGGGATGACATGGAGACTGCATTCTTACATAAATATCAAGATTATTATAGAGTACGAAACAGGAAAGATGAGTTGTTTCGGATCAAGCAAGAAGAAAATGAGAGTTTAGAGGATTATCTTGATTGTTTTGCCTTTGTCCAAAAGAGATGTGGTCCTGTAGAACCATTTCTTAAAGCCTATATTCTTAAGAGGATTGCAGGATGAATCTAGGGAAGTGTTAGATTTAATGGGAAAAGGAGACATAGATCAACTTGACATTGAAGATATTGTGGAGTTGTGCAAAAATTATTCTCGCACTCACCAACGAAGAAAGAAGCAAAATTCTGGCAATAGTGACATAAAGGAGTTGATGGAGGAGATGGCTAATTTAAAAATTGATATCCTTATTCAACTTAATTCTGCATTAGGTGAGAGAAACACAAAACCCAATTCTACACCACCTTTGGCAATTTATTGTTCGAGATGTAGAAATAAGCATGCCTTACAGGATTTCCCTTTAAAAAAAACCTCTATTTGTGGAATTTATTCCAAGGAACACTCAACAGATAAATGTCCTTTGTTGCCTCATCTAAAATCTATTTTGGGTACCCAAATAGAATAACTTAATGCTATTGGACAGAGATCCGATGGTGGCTATGCACAATATCCCAATGCTCCTTGATTTCCAAATTGGGGACAACCTCCTTGGAATATGAATATGACATGGGGACATTCAAAAGTCCCTGCACAACCTTGGAACCAACCTTGGACAACTCCCCCAGATTGGTCCCATTCTGGGTGGATGAACCCACCCTGGCAGACAATTCATCCACAATGGACACAGTAAGGACAAATATGGGGACAATAATACCCACCATATCAAGGACAACAAAGGTATCAAGTGAAATCTTAAAACTTATTGCCCGCTTCTAATCCAAACTTTCATGGAAGAGCACAACATCAACAAACACAACCAGTGAAACAACCTCCACTCCCAGCTCAGCTTGTGACTAACCCAAATAATACCAGACAAACAACCCCTATTTATGAGGCTGAATCTAAAGATTCTACTGTAGTTCATGTACTTGACTGTAATAACATCCAACTACGTTCAGGGAAGGTTTTACTTGAACTTGTTCCACCCACCATTGAAGAAATTAATGAGAAATAAGAATCTCCAAATCAGGAGAAAGTGCAACAAAAACAAAAAGAAGTAACAAAAAAATGCAGGAATCTTCTCCAGTAGCATTACCATACCCTAAATGGTTTGATCATATTGATACTGCCCCTGAATCAGAATTAGTGACAGAACTTAAAAAGATGTCAATTTCTCTCCCTTTGCTGCAAGCAATAAGGGATGCACCTTTAATAAAAAGACTATTTAGGAGTTATGTATCAAGAAACCTAGAAAAAAAAGAAGGCTTTTCCTAAAACTGTTCAGGTAGAAGGAAAATTAGCTGACCTATTGTCTGGGAAACTAATTCCTCCCAAGTATAGTGACCTAGGTAGTCCAGTAGTTACAATTACTATTGGGTTAATACAAATTCCTAATGTGCTAATTGATCTTGGAGCTGCAATTAATGTAATGACTAAGGATACAATGCAAAAACTGCAGCTTAATAATATTAGTCCTACCACCACAGTTTTGGAAATGGCAGATAGGTCAGTTGCTAAACCAGAAGGTATCCTAGAAGATATAGCCATTGAAGTCTCTTCTTGGGAATATCCTATAGACTTCTTAGTGTTGTAGCCTAGAAATTCAGTCAATGGATACCCTATCATTCTAGGACGACCTTGGCTAGCTACTGTAGCTGCTTTTATAGACTGCAGATCAAGGGAAATGACCATTTCTAATGGTGTTGACCTGAAGAAAATTTCTCTGTATCCACCAGCTCAACCATCAACTAAATTTTTTGGAAAAATTTGGTATCCTGAATCTGATGAAGAACAAGAAACCATTGCCACTTTGGCTATAGTTGTAGTGAAGGAACATATTGAGGAAATCACTACACTGGAAAGAGAAATATTTGAGAATGAAACTGTCCTAATTGAAACATTACAATCATAAGGACTAACTGATAATCAAATTCTTGTTCATCGGTTGTTGTGGGAAGAGGAGGAACAAAATTTAGAACCTCTATCATCCATGCCTAGTCAGGAAATATCATTCATACTACCACATGGATGGCATCATCATCTCCTTAACACCTTCAAATGTCCTCTGATTCCATCAGGTATCATCTCTAAGACAGATTCTAGAGTATTTCATACTCTGCAGCCACATCATTGTCCATTACATGCATTAATAAGTAACTATGAAGTAGCTATTTATATCCATCCAGGGATCAAACAAATTGAAATACAACCAGGTAAATTTTTAAACATTAATAGCTGGCTAACTAAGGACCAAGAAACCAAATTTTTTGCAGTCTTACAAAAACATGCTCAAGCTTTTGCATGGAACTATAAAGACATGACAGACATTCATCCTGAGGTATGTACACATAGGATATACACAGAAGATGTAAAACCAGTAAGGAAACCTCAGAGACGCTTATATCCTGCTTTGAAGGAGATTATGAAAGAGGACATTGAAAAACTCTTAGATGTTGGATTCATTCATCCAATTTCAGACAGTAAGTGGGTTTCACCACTGGTCATTGTTCCAAAAAAAAATGGTAAAATGAGAGTATGTGTGGACTATAGGGAGTTAAATAAGGTCACACATAAGGATAATTTTCCATTACCATTCATAGACCAAGTATTGGATACCCTTGCTAGAAAGAAATTTTTCTATTTTCTTGATGGTTTCAACGGGTATAATCAGATACAAGTTGCGTCAGAAGATCAAGAAAAGACTACCTTCACATATCCTTGGGGAACCTTTGCTTACAAGTTTTTACCCTTTGGGTTATGTAATGCTCCAACAACATTTCAGAGAGATGTTTTAGCAATTTTTTCTGATTTAACAAATGAAAGTGTTGAAATTTATATGGATGACTTCACAGTATTTGGAAATAGTTTTGAATATGCATTAGAACAGCTTGAAAAGGTGTTGATTCATTGTGAAACATACCACCTCTCTCTTAATCCTGAGAAATGCTTCTTAATGATGGAGGAAGGAATTGTTCTTGGACATCATATCTCTTCTTATGGAATCAAGGTTTATCCTAAGAAGGTTGAAGTCATCAAAAACCTCCCTCCTCCACAGACTCAGACTGATGTACGCAGTTTATTAGGACACATTGGTTTTTATTGCAGATTCATTGCTAACTTTAGTACCATAGCAAATCCCATGTTTGCCTCACTCATGAAAGATTTTGAATTTGTTTGGTCTTCTAAATGTCAAAACTCCTTTGAGGACTTAAATGAGAAGTTAACCACTCCACCTGTACTAAGAGGTCCTAATTGGGAGTTACCTTTTCATATTCAAACTGATGCTTCCAATACCGCTATTGGAGCTGTGTTAGGACATATTGAAAATGGGGAACATTATGCTATTTATTATATCAGTAAAAACTTGACAGGAATGAGAAAAACTACACTACCACTTGAAAAAGAATTCTTGGTTGTAATCTATGCTATTAACAAATTTCGACACTATATCACAGGGTACCAAGTATTTATCCATACGGATCATGCTGCAATCAAATATTTGATGAATAAACCATTGGTTAGTGCAAGAATTATTCGTTGGTTGATTCTGTTGCAGGAATTTGATGTTACCATAGTGAACAAACCTAGGAAATATAATGTAGTTGCAAATTTCTTGTCAAGAATACCAAATGTAGATATAGGAGAAGTGGTGGAAGATACCTTTCCAGATGAAAAGTTGTTTACTGTCTCTGTACAATCTCCATGGTTTATAGACATAGCTAATTACTTAGCTACAGGGAAGATTCCTCTTCACTTTACCCCTAAACAAAAGAAACAGTTAATCAAGCAAAGCTCTTATTTTAAATAGATAGAAGGATTACTGTTTAAATGTAGTCCTGATCATGTTTTACGCAGGTGTGTACGCTAGGATGAAGTATATGATATCCTACGAGCATGCCATGATGAACCATCAAGAGGGCATTATTCAGTCAAAATAACTATTCAAAAAAATTTGGGAACCAGATACTATTGGGCATCTTTGCACAAAGATGTAAAAAGGTACATTAGACATTGTGATGCCTGCCAGTGAATGGGAAAACCTACCTTTACTAATGAAATGCCATTACAACCTCAAATAGGAACAAAACCATTTGAAAGATGGGGTTTAGATTTTGTAGGACCCATTGATCCTCCTTCCCAAGGCAAAGTGCATATCTTGGTATGTACTGATTATATCACCAAATGGGTAGAAGCTCGAGCCTTTAAGCATGCTAGAGAATAAAAAGTTGCTGATTTTTTGTATTCACATATTTTTATGCATTTTGGAGCCCCACAATCCATCACTACAGATCAAGGACCCTAGTTTACTTCAAAAGTTATTGAAGCCTTCACTCAACTCTATCAAGTCAAACACAGAAAGTCCTCACCTTATCATCCACAAGCCAATGGCCAAGTTGAAGTGACTAATAGGGAATTAGAACGAATTCTGACCAAAACCATAGCAGTCCATAGAAGAAATTGGCTGGACAAGTTACCAGAAGCTATTTGGGATTATAATACCACTTGGAAATCTACCACTGGATTTATGCCATATGAATTAGTTTATGGAAAAAAACCTCTTTTGCCTATTGATTTTGAACTACTAACTCTTCGAACTACTTTGGAAGTAGGTATTGATCTATCACAGGCACAAGAAGATCATATTCTACAACTTGATGCATTGGATGAACTATGCATGGATGCACTACATCAAACAGAGATAATCCAAGCACAACGAAAGATGTGGCATGATAGTCACATAAAGCAGCAAAAATTTTAGCAAGGTGACTGGGCCTTGTTGTTTGATTCACAATACAAGGATTTCCCTGGAAAGTTGCAGACCAGATGGCTTGGACCATACCAAATTGAGGAAGTGTTTGACAATGGATTTGTTCGCCTTACACCTATTGATGACTCACCACGCAAGTTGTTGGTGAATGGACATCATCTTCGTATGTACCACAAACCACACAACAAGGAAGAATTTCTCAAGCAAGTGGAAAATTTGGATGTACACATTTGGGAAGAAAACACTTCTTCCATACCGAATTCAGCAGATTGACACAATATTTATTAAAAAAATAATAAATAATAAATAAATAAAATAAAATAATTCAGGAAGTGAAAACCTCTTTGAGGCGCTCCTGATTTGGGTTTACATGAAAACCGGTGTTCCGACATGTTTACCTAGTTGGTTTCACCATCATTGTCCGGGTTTGTCTCATGACCATTGTTTCACCTATTTTCAGATTGCACCTACCTTAGTTCAAAGATTAATTAGCTGGAAATCTTGGCAGGAGCACCCCGAAATGTAGATAAAATGGTTATAATAGGTATGTGTCTTTTTCATTTTCTGAATAATGTAAATCATTAGTATATAGTGTATATATCCTTGATTAGTATAAAGCATATAAAAATGGGAATAAAACATGGAAAGCATATACCTCTGCCTAGTTCTGCTCTAGAATGAAAAAGCAAAAGTGCGCTAGAATAAAAAAGGAAAGCGCAGGAATAAAATATCTATATTCCAAAGTGTAGGAATGGTTCATCAAGCGCAAGAATAAACTGTTCATGTTTTAGGCAAAGGAACGAGCTGTGTATAAATGCTAGAATAACTTATTAAGCGTAGGAATGAAGTTTTATGCAAAATTCTACGACACATGGCCTACAGTGATTTAATTGGTTTGGGAGAAAAAGGATAGGTCTTCGATTCAAGGTGGCATGTGATAGCTGGCATCCATAACAAAAACAAGCAAAATTAAGGGTTGTAACTTCACGTGCGTTGCCATGTCACCTGCCCTGATTACTCTGCAAGTTTTGAAGCAGTTCCTACGCTGCCATAATTATTCCTACTAAGACGATTAAAACCCTAAAATTAGACACAAGCTCATACTGTCCACCAATTTACAAACACTACAGAATAGAAGGTAGAAAACTACACCATGGGGGGAAATAAAATCAGAGCCAAAACTAAAAATATCAGCTACCTCGAGAGTGATCCTGCATCTCTGCAAATATTTACTGATGGAGGATTTTTGCCATTCTTGCGAAAATTTGATGGCTATTCTGAGGGCTTGGCGACAGAGTTCGCACGCACCTTCCACAACAATCAAGTGCACATTAATGGGATGACTATCCAGGTAACTCCTGAAATACTCAACAAAATCATTGAATTACCCCTTCAGGGTTTACAAATTGTGAAAACTGAGAGAAATATTTTAGTTGACCTAGTTAATCAGTTTAAGGAAGAAGGGGATGGAAAAATTGAATTCTTGATGCATAGGAATGTTTGTAAGGGGGTAAAAAGACCTATTTTACCATCCCCTTGGGACGAAGTTGCAATGTGGGTTATGAGATACATTACTTGTGATGGCAAATTTCCTATTGTATCTAGCCCACACCTTCATATTCTCAACCATCTATGCCATGGAGCAGTCAAACCAGAATATAGGGTCAATATTCCCTTATATATTTATCAGGAGCTAAAAGCTATGGCCCTAAAATACCAAGCAGGGAAGGGAAGCCCTAAACACCATGGGCTCATCAAACTTATTTGCCAGTATCACTTTAGGGGAAACCCTAGGAATTTTGACCGCTTCTTCACTCCTTGGGCAGAAACAAATGATTCTAACTCTGCACTAGAGGAAGAGGAAACATAGGAAGAATTTGAAGAACACCCTAATCCAGAGCCCTCTAAGAGCAAAATTTCTCCTTCTCCCGATGGTCCCCCATATTCATGAACTAGAAAACAACAAGCATCCACATCTGGTTCCCAGTTAAAAAGAAAAAGGGTAACATTTACAAAAACTATACAACCCAACAGAGAAACTGGGAGTTCAAGTGAACATGCATCTGCTCCATAATCAATAGCAGAACCTATATATGCTCTTGAATCAACAACAAAATTTGCAGTTGCTCCAAAACATCCAAAAATTTCCCCTACTAAGGAATATCCAGGTTCTACAGGGTTAAGAAAGTCTGCTAGACTTCAAAAAATTAAAACCTTGCCAAAAAAACCAATAAATATCATAGACCCAATCAGTCCATCAAGTGAAGGAGAAGATGCATAGGAAAAATACATTGAAATAGAGATACAACCAATGGAGCTGGACACAACTATGGAAGAAACTCCAACAAGCCCTATACGTCCACTAGTTGATTATACTGACTCTGATCCTAAGGAGCATTTGAATTTTGATTATGAGCCAGCTGAAGTTGATGTGCACACTCCAGGGCATACTGAGCCTGAGGAAGATTCTGAGTCTGAGTCTGAAGAAGAAATTGATATCCACACTCAATTGCATGTTGTAAAGAGTGTTATTAAAACTCAGACCCATTGTATTGAATAGGTTGAAGAAACCATAAAACATAAAGATCAACAAATTTCCTTACTTCAACAGCAAATTCAAGATCTACAAAACAAATTGGTTCAATTGGAACATCAATCTACAGAGTCAGCATAGGTATCAACTGATGAATGGGCACAAATCCTCTTGGATTTAGCTGAACAATCAGAGGCTAACATAGCACCTACACAAAGATCACCTATTGGAGAGGAAGCAAGAGTAGAAATATCTGATGATATGGTTCAGCATGAAGATCCATTAGAAAGCCTGATGAAAAATGACATTGCCCTTTAGTAGGAAACATAAACACTTTCTATGGAGGAACAAGAGGTTGCAGCTCAAGACCAGGTATCCACATTCTCTCCTCTTGTTTCTATTAATCCACTCATTACAGTTATAGCAGAACAAGGAACACAAACAAATTTTCTAGTTGTAACACCAACTATGGAAGTTGGTGTACAAGTAAATATAGTGGCACAAATGCAACCCATTGTAATGCCCCCAAACATAGTGTCTTTAACTAGGTACAATGAATACCTAGCATATTGGATGACCCAGTGTCATCAGTTAGAGGGGAAGGTTGCCACTTTGAACTCTGCAACAGCCAAATTAGAAAAGAAGGAAATAAAAATTAACAGGTTAAAAGCATAGGTGCAGGATGTATGCCAAATTGCATAATATGCAATACAATTCAGAAGACCACCTAGGTTTTATAGCCTCCTACTCAAGGAAAGATACCTTCGATGGCAAATCATGAGACTTGCTTCTGACCTACCTCATTAGTTGAAAACTCTTGGAGAGTTTGTGGAGGCATTTATGCAGAGTCCAGTAGAGCAAAAAAACCTGTTGTGTGAGTTATTTTTGCATAATATATTTTTGCCAACAAAAAGTATGTTTCTACCTCATATTTATACAAGTGACTTATAGCTGAGAGCCTTTATGTCCACTCTGCAAAATCATATCTATTGGGATACAAAAAATAAATTAACTAAAGAACTGGAATCACAAGCTGTTTTACTTATCAGGCCTACTCCCATGAATCATAGGGATTGTACAAATATTCATTATACCTTCATGCAGGATACCAAAATGAAACAACTCTATCTAGGGAACCTTCAAAAATGTATAAATCATTTTCAGAATTTTTGTGCAGACTTCTTTGATGATGCTTTGGCAGCCTACAAAAATAGATGGGGTGAGTTATCTCTCTCTACAAAAAAGGGAGCCAATTTCTCCCACTAATTTTCTGTGGTCAAGGAGAAGGGCAGAAGGCATTGTCCAAATTATCTTAGAAATCAAGGAGCTTTGGATAGGTCTGAGATACAAGATGCCTATAATTATCACTCTTGTCCCCTACTTCTTTGATACTGACCCACAACCCGATATGCACTTCCAACAGTGGTTTCAGTCCATAAAAGCAATCAGTGGATTCTATAAAATTGGTGGTGCATTGCTCAAATTTAATGAGAGATATCTAGACCTAGATCTGTGTGCCTCTATAGCTGCACAGAATACATGAGGGCATGCATTACCATAAGTTGGGGGGAAATGATGAGGCCCAGAATTGCCTCATCCATGAACACTTTTTGATACATTATAACTATTTGACTCTCCCTTTTTACTATGTTTTTATGTTAATTATGGGTAAAATTCATTATATAATGATGTTTGCATATTCTGAAATGACAAAGTGCATATACTTTGTTTTACTATTTTTACTGCAATTTCACCTATTTTCAGTTAATTAATCAGTAGTATTATAGCAATTCAGAATTATAATATAGACCTTGTTGAATATCTGGTGCTTAGTAATATTGTGTTCCTCTATTTAAACTAATTCAAATGGAAAAAGGTGCCAAGAACTTGTCCACTGTAGCTGACTATGCAGGAAAATAGGCTATAACTATGACAGTTCTAGCCAGCTGTACATATACAACAGGGCTTGGACTTGGTCACTCCAGCACGTGCCACCAATGTAGAAGGGTGTATAAGATAAGGTAATACAATCCTAATAGTCAAAAACTTCCTCCCTATGTGTTTGGAGCATAGATTAGCAATGAATGCTCACCTGCCTATTATTCCGAAGCAGTGTAGGAATAAGCAATGCAGGAATAGGGAATAGCGTAGGAACAACATAAAATGGTCAAAATACGCTAAAAACATGGAAATAATGAATGGAAATTGACCAAGCAGTTAGTCCACCCTATTTGGACTTTGTTCCTTCACCATAGGCAGACCAACTAGGATTAGGGGATAAAGGTTGACAAATTATAACCTTGCATTCCAAGAAACTGTTTTGTAAATAGTTGGAAATTCCTAAAACTCAGCAAACAGATGTATCAACTTTGTCTTATAAATAAATATATCAGCATGGTTGAGCATAATAGATGATATATAATAGATATATAATTAGAGATAGTCATTAGCAAAGGTGAGCAGAAGATAAAGTCTGTAGCATTACAGTAAATTGCAGATTTTTCCTTCATTACTGTAATGCAGTTGCAGATGGAATAAAATGAGCATTTTTTAGATTTTATTAGCATTTGATGGTTTATAGTGCATATTTAATTTACTTGGTATAATTTTTAACCCTCTTCTAGTTCTGGAAGCAAGGGCCTACTTACAGGATCAGAGGAAGGGCAGCACTATGACAGGAAATTCTTGCTGATTTCTTGCTGCAGCAAATTAGTAGAATTCTGTCAACATTTATTTGCAGCATTAGTTTCATTTTAGAGTTGCACCATAACATATATAATAAGTTCAATCATGTGTTAGAATAGTATTTAGCACCTTGGCATCATTTCTAGCATTTTTGCACTTTCTAGAATTACATCATTTTCAACATTTTTTGCAATTTCCAAAATTATGTCATTTTCAATTTTACTGCAATAAAAATTAATTTGGTTCAACTTATTGAGTTTTATCATTGGTTTAATTTTTGCAGGTGTGTGTGTGGATTTCCATTCTGCAGTTTACTTTCCTACAATTTTCTTTGTGGTCAATTCAGCAGCATTTTATTTCTTGTCAATTTTAGATTTTGCAGTTTCATTTTCCTGCAGTTTAAATTCAGTTTCAGCTTCTGCAATTTGATTTCCTTTGTTAGAAATTAGAAAGATACACCAAACCCCCCAAACACTAACTGATCCATAAATAAAATCTTGTTCTTGGATAAACTGAACCTGCAACTGTGACACCTCCTATCGTATACAGCCTTTGGACACCGCCTTGGACTGACATATAATTACTAAATGATGAATGATCAACGACCCTCATCAAGTCGTGGTAGTTGATAGGTCTCGGGTTTGAGACGCGACAGACGCATGTGATAAAATTTTGCTTGTGTTTTGAGTTTTGCACCGATAGTAGAGGACAAAAGGGAGTGCGTGCTATTTTTTTTTTGTGTGGGTGGCTAGCCCATATGATGTTTTCCCTTATTCTAGGGCACAGAGGCTAGTGAGGCCGTAGTTTCAAGTAGCAAGGGTAGTGCTTAATAGCAGAATAAATTTTTATAAAGGTATGCAAAGTTGTGTTTGGTTAAGGAGCTATAAGGATTAATAAATTTTATCATTGTGGTATGGTATGGTTAGGGAGTTATAAGGTTAGAAAAGTGATTTAATTTTTATTTTTAAAAAGGGTATGAAAGGTGAAAATTTAGATTATTAATACTTGGTTGATGCATGAGATAAAGTGGAAATTTCTTTGGTCTTATTGAAATTTGAAGTGCATTATTTTGGTTTCATAAGAAGGAGGTATAAGGTGTATAAGTGAAATTCATGTGTGTAATTTATATTTGTTTTGTTGAGCATTATTTTGCATGAAAGAATAGGAGAAATAAGGTGTAAAAGTGATTTGATATTTTATTGTAGTTTTTGTATGGTGAAATATCTTTAGAGAAGAAAATTTATATAAATGTATTGAGAGAGTATTTTGATAACTAATTTTTGAAGTGGCACTAGAAAGATCAATTGTGTATGAGATAAATTTTTGAAGATATATCTCCACAAGATCAATTAAGAGGTATGGGCACATCATCCTTTGTTTAAAGTGTTTTTTGGAATGAATGTTTTGGAACATAAGGTGGAGTGAAAAGGATTTTTTGATAAGCATTGTTGGAAATATTTGAGTGAGGTTTTATGCTTCATTGTGGAATGTTTTTGAAATATTTGGAATAGAATTTGAGAAAAATATGTGTGTCTAATTTTTGAAAGAGTTTGAGATATTTGTGCTAGATATTGTGAACTACTTGTGCTAGGTTTGAAGATAATTTTATGCATCTTTGAGAAATCCTTTTTGAGCATGTGTTATAAACAATTATGAGCATGTCTTAGAGTAGATTTGAGATAGAATTAAGAGCAGGTTTGTTCAAGCTTTGTGTTAAGGCTTGAGGGCAGATTTGAGCAAGTCTTTGAGAAGGCTTGAGGGTAGTTTTGAGAAAGTCTTTTGTTAAGACATGAGATAGATTTGAGATAAATTTTAGTACATATTTGTGAGCAGAGTTAGAGAAGATTTATGCTAGACTTGGGATAGAGTTTGGTGCAAATTTAAGATAGAGTTGAGAGCAGGATTTGGAGGTGATAGAGCAAAGAGGAAGACAATATCTAGTGGATAGAGATCCATTAGCTAGTGCAATGGGGATAGAGGTCTCCTGTGGAGAGATATCCACAAGCTATAGCAGTGGGGGCAAAAGTCTTCTAGAAGATCATCAGCCAAAATAAAGAGGATAGAGTTCTCCTATGAAGAGGAATCCATAAATTAGAGAAGTGGAGACAAAGGTATCCTGTGGAGAGAGATCCACAAACCATAGCATAATGGGATTGGTGTCTCATTTGGATAGAGGTCCATAAACATTGTAATAGGGATTGGATTCCCAAAATATTCATTGAGAAAATTTATAAGAAATATTTTCTCCGTGGAGTAGCCCACATTGGGTGAACCATGTTAAATCATGTCTCTCATGTGTGTGATGATGTGTGCACTATTTACTTCTTTGATATTATTTTTTTTATCATTTTTATTGAAAAGTAAAAAATTTTATCTTATAATGTTCACTCCCCCTATCAGTATAAGCGTATGTTCTTCAAAATTTACCTATTCAATTTCAAGGGGTAGAATGTTGAAAAATGTGATATTGAATGAGACAAAAAAAACAAGAATAAGATAAATTATAAAAGGAAAATAATAAGGAAAAAATATATATATATGATAGAATTGAAATTGCAAGTGAAAATTAAAAAAGGAAAAAATATTCTCACCCAAATTTGGAGAGCATGTGAAGCACCAAAGACTTTTGAGGTATCCAAGTGACATCCTATTCTATATATAATTATAGAGCATTGTATTGAATTAAATGTACAAAATTAAAGGTTTATGAAGTGATTATTAGAGATATATTATGGAAATTTTATTTCTTGTTCAATTTATCCTTTCTATATTGTGTTGATATTTGTTTTAGGGTACCACCATATTTCACAAATATTTTATCATTTATGATCTAATTTTTGTGAAATTTTAATTTTTGTTCTTTCTATCCTTTTCATATTATGTTAATATCTATTTTAGGGTACCATCACATGTCATAAATATTACTTTGTCATGCATGATCTCGTTAAGCAATATAAATAATTGTGAAAATCCAACAAACATGCAATATAAATTAACAACCTAAAATTATTTAATTTTCTACAAAGTTATTTATGAAAATTCTACCATAAAATATTATATCATATTTGGATTTACATGTGTGACATGATGATCAATGATGTATCTCAAATATGATATCTTTCTGACACAATAGCTATACTTTTCCAAGTTATCCTAGATCTTGTGTTGATGTAGAGTATATATGACTTTGTGCACATGCTACAAGTGTTTCTCCCATGTCATATTGAAAATAAGGATTTCATCCAATAATATAGTGATAACAAATCCAATAATTTATCAAATAATTTTATTCACTAGACATATAATTTGGCAAGTACATTGGTCAAATTGAAAGGCATAATCAACCATCCATATAATTTATCTTTAGTCTTGAATTTTGTCTTAAAAATGTTAGAGGAAGTTATAGGAACTTGATGATAAGCTATCTTGATGTCTATTAGTTTAAAGTAGCAAGATACGTAGAGCTAGTATAAAAGGTCATAAATTCCAAGTATCAAGTACCTCTTCTTCATAGATGTCTTGTTCAAAGCTTTGTAATTAATGCAAATATGTCATTGAACTATTGAAATTATTGTCAAACTTCATTATTTTTCTAAATATATATAACAATTATACAAATAAATGTTAGGGAGATGTAAAATAAGAGGTACATTAATATCCATTGTTTAAAAAAATAGTGAATTGGTACTCCCTTGGGATTGTAAAAGATGTCAAAATAGGTTCAAGCAATCTATCCATTTTATGAGATTGCATATAATTTACTATAATTGGTTTTGTAAGGGAAAAATTATTAGTATAATGGGATTTAGGTTAGACCATAAGCAAGACAATTGTTTGTAGCATGAGAAATCAAGTTTTTACGTTGCTAAGCTTAGACAAGAATTACCTATTTCTAGTGTAAGCACTCTACTATGTTGTAGGTCATACCCTTAATACTATTGGAATATGTGATGGTTAAGCTAAACTTGAGGCTAAGACTAACATTTTATTACAATCCTTAAATAAACCCTATAGGCCTTTACACCTTTTATAGATAAATATATTGTAATATTTTATTATTTAACTTAAAGGTTGGTTCTTAAACCTTGACCTAAAGGCCTCTTATAATTGGGTATAAATACCATCCCTACCAACCATTTTTTTATTGGTTGGAGTGTAATTTTATACCATTTAGTGATATATTTTAGCACCTATGAACATCATCTATATTGTGCATATTCTTTGACTTATTTTTATTTTTCTAAGTAATTCATCGATCCCATTCAGTTATAGAATTTTGGTGAAATCCAACATGGTATTATATGGTATGTGAATGTCCATTACTTAATTCCTTTATTTTTGCAATTGATATTTTATGATGATTCCAAAGGATAATTTTGATTGGAGTTGATTAGAAGAAGCTTTGTGTGTCTTTTGAAGTTCTTAAATGTGTAAAACTTCTACTACTAAAGTGTCCAATAAAGGTGTATGATAGGGCCTAAAAAGGTTAACATTGAAGATTGGATGTAAACAAAGATAATATGGAAGGTTAAATTCAAAGGTATTCCCTCCCACATTTATTGTGATGGTTTATAACCCATATCAAAAGAGGTTTAATATTCTTATGGTGTCCTATAAGTCTCTACTTTTATTATGTAAACATACCTTATCTCCTACCTTGAATTGATGTGGGACATGATGTTGGTCATGGAATTGTTTGAATATTTGACCCACCTTATCCAAGATGTAACAACCCTGACAGGACTCATTATTGACAATGAATTATGTATTGGTGTGGATGTTTGATGCATAGTTTATTTTACAATATCAATAAGATTGGGTAATTGCACTTTTTATATTATGAAAATATTGTATTACTGATGTATTTATGGGTGCAGGACTAGGTACTCTTACATACATACATACACACATACATACATATAGATACACACACATATATGTGCACATATGTATATGTATATATATGTGTGTATACACACACACACACACACACACACACACACACACACACACACATATATATATATATATATATATATATATATATATATATATGGGTGAACCACCTAAGTTGAGATATATTTTGGGAAATGATGGTGATGAATGGTTCGTAAATAGTTGTAAGGTATAGATTTACCTTCATATAGATGCGTTGCAATTGTGCTTGATTTGATAAATATAATGTTGCACTGGGAGATTGCTTTAGCGAAGGAGTCATCTTTAATATGATGGGGATAATGTTTTAGTTATCTTAAAAATACATCTACTTAAAGGTAAAGCAATATTGTACAATTTTGAATGGTAAATCCTTGTCTTGATTGTGTTGGAGATTTTGGATTAAGTGGTTGGTCAATAAAATAAATTAATAGGGGTAATATCATTAATGCTTAATATTAATACTAGTGTCGATAATTCATATTGACATATGGTATTAATTAGCAAGTAATTGGTCCTTCCACAATGTTAAGAGAAATTCTATCTTGGATTAATTATTGTAATTAATTATTTGGTTTGCTTTTATAGCCATGCTTAATAATTATAGAAAAGGTGATAAAGGATAAATTAATCCAAGGGTTCTTAAGGTTGGAAAATTAATAATAATATTTGCATGAGGAATTTATTATGGCTTCATTAAGTTGCATGATCCATAACTCCCTAGCTTGACCTCGATGAGTCTTGATGATGCTCTTTGAAACGTCACCCACTGGAGCATGATGGCAATTGTGGACATTTAATCCAAGAAGGAATGGGAAGAGACTCCCACCTACTACAAGGATATTGGATTTCTATTTGAGAGGCTCAACAAGTGGTTTTGAGTGTTGCTAGAAAGCAGAGGAAAGTAAGGAGCTTAGAGGGTGCAAGGTTCATTTTTGGAAGCTTCACACTAGGAGGTAGACCTGGTTTCTACCTAAATTGTAAGCAATGTATTACTTATATTTTATGTTTCTAAACCATGTCTTCATTCACTTTCTATTATTATCTCCTTTTTGCATTCCCCTTTATGTTACTTATCCACACCTTCCCTATTGAGTATCTTTTCATCATCTCTAGCTACTCCATTTTCCAACACCCCTACCTTTCTCACTTCTTGAAGTCTTCCCTAGTTCCTTATATTTTATTATCACAAGCCACGTCACTCCTTAAGACCTCCATTATTTCATCTTATCTATTATATACTTTTTATCCTTATGAATCCATACTCAATAAATAAGGCCGTCTAGGTTCATCTTTTTTGTAAACATAAAACCCCAAGATACACCAAGGATGTAGGTCAAAAATATGTCCTCATAGCAAATCTTGATAAAACAAGCTAGATCACCATTTTACTAAAAATATTACTTAGGTAGTCAACTTAGAACTGCCTAAGCAACATATATAAAGGATTCAAATACTTGAATGCATCAATATTATGTTAATCTCAAAGACATGTGAGGAATTTTAAAAAATCTAAAGTTGAAAGTGAGGCAAAGTGTAAAACTGGCTAAGTATCAAAAAGCTCTAACAACATGCAAACCGAGAAATTATTTAATGTCAAGTTGCCAAAAGATCCATAAATTTTAAAAATTTGGAATTTGATCAATTTTAGACATTTTCAAAGAATGACATCAAAAGAATACAACAAAGCCCACAATTGGAAAGACTACAACAACATAGTTTTGACTTTACACAAATCTAGGATATAACAAAATTGGGTTTTCCAAGTACCACAACCTTGTTATGCACAAATATAGAGATGTTACAAATCCAAAACCTAAATATTTTAAAAATCTAGAATGCACAAAATTGGAGGCACAAGTTTTGAAGTTGCCTAGACATGACATCAATCAAACCTCCCAAAATTTTGGATTTGAAACTAAGGATTCTTGGGTCATACAAGAAGTGTGATATTTTTATTAGTCCTAGTATCAATACAAGATCTACTCAAATATTCCCATTTTACCCAATTACATCTCCCTCTAAGCTATAACTGCCTCAATGGTCACCAAATTTTCAATTGAAACTATTAACATCTTGAAAGCAACATCTCTAATAGACAATTACAACAACTAGGCAATTACAAGAGCTGATAGTTGAATATCTATGAGTATATAGAAGGTATACAAAAATTTGAAGCAATATGAAAGATATAAGGTTTTCCACATCAACAAAAGCATTGTGAAGTATGACAATGACATTCATTCCCAAGATCATTCTAGCTAGGTTATTTCCTTATCAATCTTATACAGGGTTATGCATAGTGGCGAATATTCAGAAATTGGGTGAATATAATGATTTTCAAAATTGGAAATTGGTGAATATGAGGATCCTTGACGTCGGCCCATTCACCTAAAAGTTTTTAGACAAATTTTTTCTTAGGGTCAATTCACCATAATATATCCAAACATAGGCATATTTATACTCGTTGGAAAGCTCTTTTTGAGCCTGATCTAATGGTGGTGTTTTTATGAAGTTATAATGTGATTTAATAGGTCAAAAGTTACCCCAAATATGACCTTAATTTTTAGAGCTTCAAATACCCCCAAATTTTGGTGTGAATATGATTGATTGTATTTTCTTAGGATTCACCATTTTTTTACAAGTGCATTTTGGGTCCAACCCCTTATGCATAACCCTAATATTATAACAATAATGTAAATATTACATTGCAAGATTTAAAGGTAGCTTATAAATAGCCCAGTGCACCTCAAAGTGATGTTTGACTCTATAAAATTTGCCTAGATATGTGTTGTGTATTCTCTGCTACCAATTAATGAAAAGTGAAAGTTTCTTGGCCTCCATCATACTTTTTATTACAGGTGTTTATGAATGACTGTCATGTTTTAAGTCATTTATATTACACTTCATGATTAGTTAGTTTTGTTAAATTGAATTCTATTGTTTGGATTGTTATTGGATTGCTTTTCATAAATTACTTGGAATGGTTAAAAAATATAATCATAATTGAATGAACTCTACTATACATTTGACAATGGTTGGTTTGTTAAGTTTTATCAAAAGTTAATTGTGTTAGGATTTTATGCAATATATACCCAATGTTTTTATGCTATACCTTATCCATAATTCAACAATTTCTCGAAGCCCTTATTTCTTTCTAACCTTTCTATTTCTTGCTTTTATCTTAAACCTCTATTTTGATTTTATAAGCATTTCAAGGGATCAACCTCCTTCAAAGGTTGAACTTGGGAGAAATTTCAGTCATCCAATTTTGGTTAAATTCTAGAGTGTTTTTCATGGACTTAGGAATATTTTAGACCAACAAGTACCAAGGTTCAACTTTAAAACCTAGGATCCATAGGTGACTCAACCAACCACTATGCCATAACTACTCTTGTAAAAAAGGGAGGAGAAAACTTACCTTTAACTATGTGTATGCCATAATTAAGCCACAACTCCTCCAAAATTTGACTACTTGCAAGAATCAAACCACCAACCTATGATCAAAAAGAGAACAGTCAGATAACATAGCTCCTAGTCGTCTTAGTAATTTGAGGTTGGTTGATAATCACAGGGAAGGAAAGAAATGACAATATAAAACTTCGAACCAAAGCCACGTGGACCACCAGATAGCCATCACCATAAATATAGCCAGCTGTTTCACTTCTCCAAGGCTAATTGGCCAAGATAGTATGTGGTACCAAAACATGTCATATATAGAAGAAAGCAATTACCAAAGAATTATTAAGAGTAACTGTCAATATAGAGCTTGTGGGAGTTTTTTTCAGTACTCTGCTATGCGTATCTGTAGCTTTTTGTTTCTCCATTATATCAAGGAAGGGATCTGTGTCTATTTATTTTTTGTAATTATGATGCATGTGTTTTTTCTTGGGGTATACCCAAAATGTTGTATGGGAAGTTTCTTTTTGATAACAGACTATGTGCCTTACTAGATGTAATGGCTTTGGTGGCATGTAGATTTTACATATATAGGATCCTTAGTAAGGATATGTTCATCAATAGCCCTAGGCTGATTTTTGTAAAAGGTTTTGGGTCAACCTGTAAAACCTGGTATTAATGCTATAGTATCTTATCTACCAAAAAAAAAAGAGAACATACCAACCAATACACCCAATGCATGGATGTTGGTAAGAATATAATTGATTTTCTCAATACCCTAACAAGTACTATGCTCCACAAACATATCTTGGAACTCAAGTTAATGACCTTCATTAGGAAGAGAAGAAGCCCAACTATTATGGTAAAAATTCTTAGATGAAAAAAGTTGCAGGGCTCAACTCATCTACTAGAAGGTTGAGGGGGGTAGTATTCCACCCAAGTATTTCCCATGGCCAACATCATGGAAAATAATAAAATATAATAAAATATGTCTAAAATAGGGCTCAAATTGGAGATGGGAACTCAAATAGTCAACATCCATGCCATCACACCACTCTCTTTGTAAAAGATAAAATATGGTAGGAGGGTAAAAGGTAAAGAGACAAATATTAAAAAACAAATTGGCCTAGAGCTCTCCATAAACAACAATAGTCCATACTAGTGCACTATCTATCTATGATACTTCCCATAAATGCTACTGGTCATTAGGCAGATAAAGGGTGCTCCAATAGGCATGTAATACACACAAAAAATATGCAATAAAAACAAAATAGTTGGTTTTGAGAAAAAAAAATATTTTGAAATTTCAAAATGCTTTTAGAGTTCCCTCCAAAATAGGAAATTGTATCTGCATTTTTAATCACCAAATAAGGATAAATTCATATGATTTAGCTTTGGTACTTGCTCTAATACCATGTGAAAATTCACAATACTTTCCAAAATTATTCCAAAATATGCAATCACCATAATCATAACCAAAATAATACAAGAGCATACTAAAGATAGAATTAATAGATGAAAGAATAAAACAAAGGAAAGAGATAAGAATGACAAGATGAAATAGAAGGTGAGTGCCTATGGGCACCCCAATATTTTACTTTTTATTCATACTATTTACAAATGATAGATCATTGAGGGGTATTTATAGTGATACCAAAACCATAATGAGTAGTTAAACTCGAGTTGACATTGACTTGAGGTTCACTTAAAATAATAAATTATACCCTTTAATCAAGGTTAGCCATAAATATGGATTAACCTAATGGATCAAACAACAAGAAGAATTATTTTCATTCAATAAATATGGTTGTACAAATATATACAATAATTTGTCACTTGGTTTCTCAAGAGACTCTTGGTGCTTCAAAGACAAACATGTATTTTTGTATTTTTCCTCTTCAAATATTATGAAAATGATGTAATAATTGTCTAGCATCCCATATTATTATATTATATATATTTCCAAGAATGTTTGATAGCCATGTGTTCAATGAATTGGCTATGGTTATTAGCTCTAACTCTATATCTTAAGTGCTACTTCTAAAGTTTGATTAGCATTTAGGATTGATGCTTCATCTACATGTCATAAATCCAATATTGTTATATTAAATATTGTGTAGTCCCTACATAGCATATCTAGGTGAGATAGGATAGCCACCTGCACTTTGTGGTACTTGTGCATGAGGATACATTATTGTTGTTGGTCCAACATATACTTGTGAAAACTAAGGTGTTGTGTATGGATTATAAAATTCCTAGAAAAAATTAAAGTTTGCTAGATATTTTGAACACTTTAAGACACACCCAAATGGAGAATAGGAATAGCCCTCCTGATATAATTAAGGACTAGATTATGGAAACGCTATATCACGATTATAAATATTTACTCTACCTTGAGAACCCAAAAAGTGATTAGAAGGTTGGGTGTGTTTGGAGACTAATGATACAATATTTCATTAACCCCACATATTATCAATCACTAATGTTAATTCTGAACCTTGTATTACTAAAGTCCTCAAGCCCAAATTTACTTCTTGACATGAACTACTACAAGTACATGGTCGTATGGATGTGAGGTTAGATGATACATCAAGTTTGGCATCCCTAATGGTAACAATGATTCATTTTGGAGTCCTTATTTGTTGTGATAGAGTAGCTACTATTGGTTCATTAACAATTTCTAAAACTTCTTCATGATCTTCTTCATATAACTCAACTCCTGTAACTTATTTATTTAACTCAATGCTCATAACTACATACGTGGCATCTCCAAAATTCTTAGAATCCTTAGCATTTGTATTATTTTCAAGTTCTTCATCAAACATCGCATCTCTACTTATATGCTCTTTCCTAGTAACTATATATATCATTGATAATATTTTGATGCTTCATCATAGCCAATAAGTATGTAATATTAGGATTTGACATCCAACTTGGTCCTCTTTTTATTTGGCACATGCATGCATGACTTACTAATGCAGGAGCATCCGGAGGCGAAGCAGCAATCTTGCATCAGCCAAAAATGGTTTTTTTCTCTATGTGCCAAAACTGTCACGATATCGCGACACTTTTTGAGGAAGAGTGCCAAAGGGCCAAACTGTCACGATATCGTGATGCTTTTTGATGAAGGGAACTAAAGGGCCAAACTGTCATGATATCGCAACACTTTTTGACAAACGGGGCCAAGGCGCAAAACGGTCGTGAAATCACGACATTTCCAAAGCAAAGCAACTTGGGCGCCAAATGGTCGTGAAATCATGACATTTCCGAAGCAAAGCAGCTTGGGGTGCCAAATGGTCACGAAATCATGATATTTCTAAAGCAAAGCAGCTTGGGGTGCCAAATGGTCACGAAATCATGACATTTCCTAGGGCCAAGGCGCAAAACGGTCGTGAAATCGTGACATTTCCGAAGCAAAGTAGCTTGGGCGCCAAATGGTCACGAAATCATGACATTTTTGAAGCAAAGCAGCTTGGGGTGCCAAATGGTCACGAAATCATGACATTTCCGAAGCAAAGCAGCTTGGGCACCAAATGGTCATGAAATCGTGACATTTTCGAAGCAAAGAAGCCAAGACGCCAAATGGTCGCAAAATTGTGACATTTTCACAGCAAGGAGGCCAAGGCACAAAATGGTCACGAAATCATGACATTTTTGAAGCGATGGAGTTAAGGCATAAAATGGTCGCAAAATCGTGACACTTCCGAGGGCAACATTGGAGGGCGCAAAATGGTCACGAAATCATGACACCTTCGGAGGCAAAGCTCTAAGGCTCAAAGACGTCATGAAATCGCGACACTTCCAGGGGGCAAGACTTGAAGGCGCAAAGACATCGTGAAATCATGACATGTAGCGGTTTTGCGGCCCATAGGGAGAAGCCGAGTGTGAAGGGAAAAAGACGTCATAAAATCGTGACATGTCACGGTTTCACAGCCCGAAGGAAGAAACTGAGTGCGAAGGGCAAAGACGTCACGAAATCGTGACATGTCACGGTTTAGCGGCCCGAAGGCGGAAAGCGAGCATGGAAGGCTTAGGCGTAGCGATTTCACGACGTGTCACGAAATCACGGCCCCAAGGAGAAAAGTGGAGAGAGAAAGTCAAAGAGCAAAGACGTCGTGATATTGCGACCAAAGAGGAGAGAGAAACGTCACGATATCGTGACCAAATAGGAGAGAGAAAGTCAGAGAGCAAAGACATCACGATATCGCGATAGAATGTTCACGACTCCAGACCAGCCAGTGGTTGCAGAGGCCATTATAGCAGGGCACGTGGCATCGAATTATAGGTGGTCATAGAGCACCAAGCAGTTACAGGGACCCTTGCAGGAGGACACGTGGTATAGATTACTGAGGACTGTGGTGCATTCCTATGAATGATGACTCAAAGGGGAATGGACAGGCGGTCGCAGAACACTCCACCATTACAAGCCATGATGGTTCAGGGTGCCTGGCAGCATCTTGTAGACAGTGGCAGAACACTCGTGCGGGTGGTTACAGGGAATCCCGCATTCTATGTAATGATGTCCGATGAAGGTCGGCTGGGGGGATAAGAGGGCCGCATACGCATTGTAAAGGGGGGGTTCTTGGCCATTAGAATATGACTACTGTATTTTTTTATTTTTGATCTCTGTTAATGAAATTGGGTGAATTTTTTGTGTGTTATCTGAATCTTGCATTAAGATATCTGAGTCTTGTGTCAAGTGGTATCAGAGCCCGAAGGTTCTGAGTGTGCAAACCGATCACTGGTAGTGAGGCAGTTTGTGCCAGGATTGAGGTTGTGGGTTGTGAAGAAGAAGCAGGATGCCTCCGTGCAGGAACCGTGGTGGTGTGAGGAACAGACAAGCAGAGGTCGATATTAGAGCCTTGCAGAGGCAAGTTGAAGCCCTATAGGAGGAAATCAAAAGAGGAGTTGAGCCAAGAAGGGAGGAACCCAGTGAGGATGAAGTTTGGGAAGAAGAGGGTCCATCTGATGAGGAAGAAGCATTGGATCCAGCAGAGGCTAGGCTATATAGAGCCATATCCTAGATCGGGAAGAAGCCAAAATTTGACGTCTCTACTTACTCTGGGAACCTCAACCCTGAGGAGTTGATAGACTGGATCAACGACATGGAGGAGTATTTCGAGTACGAAGAAATCTCAGATCCAAATCGGATCCGGTTCACGAAAACCAAGTCAAGGGACATGCTAGCATCTGGTGGAAAGGGGTGCAGCTGGAAAGAAATAGGAGGGGGAAGGAAAAGATCACCAGGTGGGATAGGATGGTGGAGAAATTGAAGAGACAATTCATCCCCGCAGATTATGAGTTGGATTTGTTGAGAAAGATGCAGAGTCTTCGACAGGCAAGTAAATCTGTCAAGGAGTATACGGAGGAGTTCTATCAAATCTCAATTAGAACCGACCGTTCGGAGGTGAATAAGGAGAAAGTTGCATGGTACATCAATGGATTGCGAACCAACATTCAAGAAGAGCTGGGGCTAGTTAGGATGAGCACGGTGGAGGATGCATACCAGTTTGCATTAAAAGTGGAGGAGAAACTGAATAGGAGATTTGATGGTAAGCAGAGAGGAAAGGACAGGGGTGGAAGAGCTGGTGGAAGGACCAATGGGGGAAGATACATAGATTTGAAGAAGACTGGTGAATCAAGCAGTAGTCAAAACCAAAAAGAAGAGAAAGAGGATAATACTCAACACCCACGCAATCAGAACAACAACTACCCAAGGGGAAGAGGTAGGTCTAGGCGAGGGTTTGGAAGAGGTGTCTTTCGAGGAACCTGCTTCAACTACGGAGAAGAAGGGCATAGGGCATACAACTGCCCGTAGCATCAAGAAAGGCCAAATCGGAGACCTGAGGGTCAGGCCCGAGCTGCTGTAGCAGACGAAGGTGTAGAATCTGAGCACTCAAAGGAGGCAGAAAGAGGGGAAGCAATGACCATCAGAAGAGTCCTGTTGAATGAAGAGAAAAAGGGAGACCAAAGGAACAACATATTTCAAACAAGATGCAAGTGCACAGGCAAGGTCTGCAACATCATCATCGATAATGGAAGCACTGACAATTTGGTTTCTAAGGAAATGGTTGCCAAGCTACAGTTGGAGAGGAGAAAACACCCGCACCCTTATCGAATTGCATGGTTGCAAAAGGACCATCGGGCGCTAGTGAGTGAGCAATGCCTAGTGAAGTTCAATATAGGAACTTACCGAGATGAGGTCTTATGTGACATCTTGCCTATGGATGCATGTCACCTGTTGCTTGGGAGACCATGGCAATTTGATCGAAGTGTTGTGCATGATGGTCGAGCCAACACATATTCTTTGTCGAAGAATGGAGTTCGCCACAAGTTGAAACCCTTGAAGGAGGCGGATGAGAAGGTATGCAGTAGTGCCCGAGTCTGTCTAGTTGATGGCAGAAGATTTTTGGAAGGCCTGAAGCCAGATCATATGTGCTATGCAATAATCCCTAGGGTTAGGGAAGAAGAATGCAAGGAAACTCTAGTGGAAGTCATGGGACTGTTAGAGGAGTTCCCAGATATCATTTTTGATAATGTTCCTGAAGGTTTACCGCCTATTAGGAAGATCAGTCACCACATAGATTTGGTGCTTGGATTGAGCTTGCCAAACAAGGCTGCACACCGAATGATGCCTATGGAAACTGAGGAGTTAAATCGGCAAGTTCAAGATCTGTTGAAGAAAGGGTTGATTAGGGAGAGTCTTAGTCCATGTGCAGTGCTAGCAATACTAGCACCCAAGAAGGATGGAGAATGGAGGATGTGCATAGACTCTCGAGAAATTAACAAGATCACCATCAAATACAGATTCCCACTGCCAAGGATGGATGATATCATGGACTGCTTAAGTGGAGCTGAGTACTTCACAAAGATTGACTTGAAAAGCGGTTACCATCATATCCGTATTAGAGAAGGGGATGAGTGGAAGACAACCTTTAAAACTAGAGAGGGGTTGTATGAGTGGTTGGTTATGCCATTTGGGCTAACCAATGCACCGAGTACCTTCATGCGGTTAATGAATGAAGTCCTCAAGGAATTTCTAGGCAAATTTGTTATTGTCTACTTAGATGATATCCTGATTTTTAGCAGAACCCTAGAGGAGCACCTGATGCACATCAGGAGGGTTTTTGAAAAACTGTGGGAGGAGCAGTTACTGATCAATCTGAAGAAGTGTAACTTTGTGAAGAAGGAACTAGTGTACCTGGGATTTGTTATCTCAGTAGATGGTCTCAAAATGGACCCCAAAAAGGTGAAGGCTATCCTCGAATGGCCTGCTCCAAGAAGTGTGATCGAGGTTAGATCATTTCATGGTCTGGCCAGTTTTTACAGAAAGTTCATTAGAAACTTCAGCAGTATTTGCGCATCTCTTACAGAGACAATGAAGGGGAGCAAGAAGGAATTCAAGTGGATAGCTGGAGCAGACAAAAGCTTTGCTATGCTGAAGAAGAAGGTCACTGAGAAACCTGTCTTAGCACTTCTATATTTCAATAAGGTGTTTTAGGTAGACTGCAATGCGAGTGGTAATGCCATAGGGGCCGTATTGAGCCAAGAGGGTAGGCCTGTAGCTTATTTTAGCGAGAAGCTCAATGATGCCAGAAGGAAGTATTCGGTATATGATCAGGAGTTCTACGCCATAGTTCAAGCACTTAAGAAATGGAGGCACTATTTGTTGCCAAAGTAGTTTTGTTCTTTATACCAACCATCAGGCGCTCCAAAGATATAAACAGTCAGGGAAAATTGAATCAGAGGCACCTAAAATGGGTAGAGTTCTTGCAGAGCTATACCTTTGTGCTGAAGCATTAGAGTGGAAGGTCCAATAGGGTGGTAGATGCCTTGAGTAGGAGGCAATGTCTGATGATGGAAATGAAAGTGGAGGTTGTAGGGTTTGCTGAGCTCAAGGGTTTATACCCTGCAGACCCCGATTTCGTAGAAGCTTGGAAAGCTTGCACTGTGCTTGTTATGTTGGACAGGACTAAGTGGTTGAATTATCTAATTCAAGATGGAATGTTGTTCAGGGGGAACCAATTATGCATTTCGAGGAGCTCAATGAGAGAGAATATCATCAAGGAAAAACACAGTGGAGGTTTAGCTGGACACTTTGGTCGTGACAAGACCATCTCCCTTGTCAGTAAGAACTACTATTGGCCACAATTGCAACAAGATGTGGCAAAATTTGTGCAGAGTTGTAGGATATGCCAGATGGCAAAAGGTGTGAGGCAGCCTACTAGTTTATATCAACCACTACCTATACCTGAGAGGCCATGGGAGGATATTAGTATGGATTTTGTGCTTGGTTTGCCCAGGACGCAAAGGGGACACGACTCCATATTTGTGGTAGTGGACAGGTTCTCAAAAATGGCACACTTTATCCCATGCCAGAAGACTAGTGATGCGGTCCATGTGGCTGGTTTATTATTTAAGGAAGTGGTACGCCTTCATGGGTTGCCAAGGAGCATTGTGTCAGACAGGGATACCAAGTTTGTAGGGTATTTCTGGAGAACCCTGTGGAAGAAACTGAAAATGGATTTAAAATTCAGTTCTGCATACCACCCCCAAACAGATGGCCAAATAGAGGTGGTCAATAGGAGCTTGGGAAATCTACTGCGATGCTTGGTAGGGGACAAGCCCAAGGGATGGGATTTAGTTCTGCCATAGGCAGAATTCGCTTACAACAGCTCTGTCAATAGAAGTACCAATAAATCGCCATTCCAGATCATCTATGGGAGCAGCCCAAGAAACGCTTCAGAGTTGAGAAGAATAGATACGAGAGAGAAATGCAGTGCTGAGGCAGAAGACTTTGCCGAACACCTGAAGGGAGTGCATGAGGAAATGACAAGAAACATTTCCAAGATGAATGCTCAATACAAGACAAGGGCGGACCAAAAACGCCAAGCTAAGGAGTTTAAAGTAGGAGATTCTGTCATGGTCCATCTGAGGAAGGAGCGGTTTCCTGCCAAGACCTATAACAAACTAAAAATGAAGAAATTTGGGCCATGCAGGATCATTGGCAAACGAGATTCGGGTAATGCATACGAGGTGGAGTTACCAAGTGAACTTAACATCTCCCCCGTGTTTAACATTTTAGATTTGGTCGAGTATCATGAAGGAGAAAGTAGTGAGATACCCAGCCCAGATTTGTGGAGCATTCCAGCAGCCATCCCAGCCACAGATGAGATCGAAGAAGTCTTGGATACGCGTGAGGGCTGCAGTACTCGAAACAGGAGCTATTCTGAGTATTTAGTCAAATGGAAAGGTAGGCCCATGGAAGATGTGACTTGGTTATCAAAGGCATAGGTTGATTGCCTAGGTCTACCTTAGACAGATCAAAAGTGAGGGTCACTTCTCAAACTCACCCCGGGTGTCTGATGTAGGAGCATCCGGAGGCGAAGCAGCAATCTTGCATTAGCCAAAAATGTTTTTTTTCTATATGTGCCAAAACTATCACGATATCACGATGCTTTTTGAGGAAGAGCGCCAAAGGGCCAAACTGTCATGATATCGCGATGCTTTTTGACGAAGGGCACTAAAGGGCCAAACTATCGCGATATCACGACACTTTTTGACAAATGGGGCCAAGGCGCAAAACGGTCGTGAAATCGTGACATTTCCAAAGCAAAGCAGCTTGGGCGCCAAATGGTCACAAAATCATGACATTTCTGAAGCAAAGCAGCTTGGGGCACCAAATGATCATGAAATCGTGACATTTCTGAAGCAAAGCAGCTTGGGGCACCAAATGGTCGTGAAATCGTGATATTTCTCAATGCCAAGGTGCAAAACGGTCACGAAATCGTGACATTTCCAAAGCAAAGCAGCTTGGGCGCCAAATGGTCATGAAATCGTGACATTTCCGAAGCAAAGTAGCTTGGGGTGCCAAATGGTCACGAAATCATGACATTTTCGAAGCAAAGCAGCTTGGGCGCCAAATGGTCGCGAAATCATGACATTTTCGGAGTAAAGAAGCCAAGACGCAAAATGGTCGTGAAATCATGACATTTTCACAGCAAGGAGGCCAAGGCACAAAATGGTCGTGAAATCGTGACATTTTTGAAGCGATGGAGTTAAGGCACAAAATGGTCGCAAAATCGTGACACTTCTGAGGGCAAGACTGGAGGGCGCAAAATGGTCACAAAATCATGACACCTTCGGAGGCAAAGCTCTAAGGCTCAAAGACGTCACGAAATCATGACACTTTCGGGGGGCAAGACTTGAAGGCGCAAAGACGTCACGAAATCGTGACATGTAGCGGTTTCACGGCCCGTAGGGAGAAGCCGAGTGTGAAGGGAAAAAGATGTCACGAAATCGCGACATGTCGTGGTTTCGTAGCCCAAAGGAAGAAACTGAGTGCGAAGGGCAAAGACGTCGCGAAATCGTGACATGTCGTGGTTTCGCGGCCTGGAGGCAAAAAGTGAGCACGAAAGGCTTAGGCGTCACGATTTCACGACGTGTCATGAAATTGCGGCCCCAAGGAGAAAAGAGAAGCCAAACGTCAGAACGTCGCGATATCGTGACCAAAGAGGAGAGAGAAATTTAGAGAGCAAAGACATCGCGATATCGCGATAGAACGCTCACGACTCCAGACCAGTCGGCAATTGTAGAGGCCGTTACAGCAGGGCACGTGGCATCGAATTACAGGCGACCATAGAGCACCAAGCAGTTACAGGGACCCTTGCAGGAGGACACATGGTATAGATTACTGAGGACTGTGGCGCATTCCTATGAATGATGACTCGAAGGGGAATGGACAGGCGGTCGCAGCGCACTCCACCATTACAAGCCATGATGGTTTGGGGTGCCTGGCAGCATCTTGTAGATAGTTGCAGAACACTCGTGCGGGTGGTTACAAGGAATCCCGCATTCTATGTAATGATGTCCGACGAAGGTCGGCTGGGGGGATAAGAGGGTCGCATACGCATTGTAAAGGGGGGGTTCTTGGCCATTAGAATATGACTGCTGTATTTTTTTATTTTTTTGATCTCTGTTAATGAAATTGGGTGAATTTTTTGTGTGTTATCTGAATCTTGCGTTAAGATATCTGAGTCTTGCGTCACTTACTTTCAAATACTGTAAGATGCATAATTGAAGGCTTTCTCCCATACCAAGCTTCTTCAAATGTAATCCCATGAAGTTCCTTCGTGTTTGCTCTATTTTTAAGATACATCATAGTTGAGACAACTTTATCCTAACACTACTGCTCTAAACCAATTTCTATGAGCATGCAACAAACCATTTTCATGATAGATCATTTTTTCTCTTAGCAATCCCATTTTGTTATGGAGTGTAGGAAATAGTAAGATATCAATCGATCCTATTTTGTATGAGAAACCTTGCAAAAATATTAGATGTATATTTTGCTTGATATGAGTAAATGAATCAAATAGAAAGCCCAATTTCTATTCCATTAAGCTCCTTGAAGTGTTGTAAATTTATAGGGTGTTTAACTTGAGTGGCAAGAAATATACCCACATCTTCCATGAGTAGACATTTTTAAATTGCTAAAAGTACTTGTGTTCACCATAACTAGTAGGCAGGGATCCACAAACATCAATGTGTATTGCATTCAATGATCCTTTAGCTTTGAGTGCTAAGATCAAAAGGTACTTGATGTTACTTTTGACAAGTTTCATTAATGATATAACTTTAATATTTATCAAACCAAGGCAACGTCCTAATTTTGTATGCATTAGAGGTCTAAGAATTAGGTTTTGAATATTGAAATTTTAAACTAAATTTATGAAAACAAGAAATCAAAAAACCTTTGTAATGTTCTTATAGAAAGCCACATTGAATTCCATACCTTTTTAATATAAGAAATACTAACATTAGTTATGATAAATGTGCAGAAATGAATCAAATAATAATATTTACTCAATTTAAAAGGACTAAACAACTTTAAGCTAAAACAAAACATAATTCATTGTTGAAATAAAATAAAAGCTAATAGAAATCATAATGTAATAATTAAATTAAATATGATAATGGTTACACATAAGAAAAAACATGGTTGAACTTAATAGGGAATCAAACTTATCGATTGCACCTATGCTATTTTGTTTACTAAACCAAATGATAAAAATAACTTTATACAAAAAACCTACAACTATACTAGCAATCCTTCCACTATTCTAGAGAGTGGGCCCTTACTCCAAGGTTCAACAAGAGGTCAAAATTTGTAATAAGAACTAGTTCAAAATAGTTAAAATTACATACGCAACAAGATAGATTATTCCCCAAGTCAAAAGTATTCTAAAATTTAAATCTTATTTCCAATTTTAATTAGAATTTTCCAAATAGGAATACATCATCATTTATAAGCAGTCTTTTAACTATCTAAATTATAAGATTTATTTTGGGGATTAATTCATCTCCTAATTTATTAGCATAGGTCCATGTGTTTAATCCATCCAATCAGATTGCATCAACATATCTGGTTGTATAGGATGTCCTAAATTTTATTCAATAAATTAATTCATTATTCTACAAATTTATCATTTATTTATTGTAAAAAATTTGAAGTCTTTAGTGTAATTTCTTGCTCCAATTTATGTGTATCATCATTCCTATTGGGTATGTAGCTAGGCTTATTTTGGTGCTAAATAATATCAACAATTCTAGAGTTTATGTTAGTTAACATCTTTATTCCTATATGTAGTAAGTAGATCCAACCAGACTTTTGACCAAATCATGGCCAACATTAGGACAAACCATGTGACCAATGACTTTGACCAAAGAATTACAAAGTAGTTGATCTATTGCTTTATCCTTACATTGTGTGGAGTTATTCTAGAGCAACTCAACATCTGAGAATCTTGACAGATGAGTTACTTTAGCACATAGTTGACATTCAGGTTATTCAGGCACTTACCTGGCACTCAATTTATTTAGGTGCACAAATAGCATCCAAACTACTCTGGTGTTTGATAATTTATATGCACTAAATCAACACAAAAAGTTCCATTGCAATATTTCATAAGGCATTTTAGCATCATGAATTCAATAATAGTATTGCAAAATTATTAATAGATATTCTATCCTTTAATTGGAAATAAGACATGCAATTAGTCCTTAATAATACATAAAAACCATTTCAAAATAGATAAATAAAACATCTTCTTTTATTCATTATATCCAATGTTAATATTAACATAAATGCAAATTAATACTTGGCATATAACTATATTAGTTAATAAAAATGAACAAAAAGGTGTTTGATTGTTGAAAATAAGGCAATTTTGTAGCCTCATCATTCCTCCCCACTAATTCTAATGCATGTCCTCATGCATTCTACCTTGCCAAAGTTACATGCATGTCTAATTCCCTATCAATATCATGCTAGAAGTTTTCTTATCCAAAATGATATCCTTTATCATTTTTTTTGTAGTAGCTAATGTTTGAATTGATGCTCTAGCTATTGCTCAATTTATTCATAAGGTGGAATAAGGGTTATAATATTTCGTGGCTTAAACCAAAGACCTACCCACTCATGCTTCAATGCTATAATCACTTTAGTTACTAAAATTTCCCACTTATGGGACCACTTTAAATTTATTGGTGTGATTGGTTCTCTTATTCAAACTTATAAGCATCTCATCCTATCTTTGTATGCATGTTATCTTGGTCTTGCTAAAGTTATCTCTACAAAAATTCCTAAAATATATCAAAAATACAATATGTGATAAAAGTACCTCTCCCTAATAATTGAATTCCCATCAAAGAGTAATGTTGACTAATGAGGTATTTTGGGTTAGGTTGATTATTACATAACAAGAAGCCATGGCAAACTTCACTCGATTTATATTTTCACAATATCTCTTGCCAATGAATTTTATTATAGGTAGAGTTAAATGCCTTTAATTAGACATATCCAAAATATATATTAGGGATAAATATTACATCATCAAGAAGTGCAATTTTATGCAAATAAAAATCACATAATAAATATTTATGCTCTATAGGACTATGTAAAAAGGCCTCAACAAACATTTTAGCATAAGTTAGATTATAGGAAATATTAGAATAAATTTGCATTACCTTCCACCTATAGTATTATTTCTTTAGATATAAACTGTAAATCCTACCAGGTGACTTGCATTCAACCAACCATTCAGTAATACTACATATTTCAATTTGGCATTTAGACTGGTGAGTTATTTAACTTTTTTTCTATTCAAATCCTCTATATTTCTCAATTTCATATGACATTTTTCCAAATAGTGGCATTGCCTCATCTACCTTGATACAACTACATTATGATTATCTAATATGACCATAACTCATGGAGTAATAACAACTAGCCTCGGGACTAGAATTTCCAATGGATCAATTTAAGTCCCTCTTTCCACTAAGGTTCTATATCCGCCTATCCATAATTACCTACTTAACAACTATTTTTGGCTCTATCTCAAGTTGATTTGGTTCATTATGCTATTAGTCCTTTTATTTGGTGTTCTATTTGGTTCACCTTGATCTAGAGCTCATTTTGACACATTTCCTTCTTGTGCTTGCTCCAATGCATTGTAATCTAGGAACCATTCTGATGCTTGATCTAGAGTTTGTTTTGCTTGGGTATAAGTCTCTCCAAATTCCATTTGTACCTTTCCTTCACTATGCACAAAGACTTGTTACATAGCAACAAGATCTAAACTATTCATAGCATCACTATTTACAATATTAACAAAGGCAGGGCCAGATGGAGTTTGACCCTACTCCTGAATCTCTTGTTCGCTATTGAGTTTTGTAGCTAATTCTAATAGGATATCTACTAAATCTAATATAGAAATTGAATCAAAAGGTATATTCTCCTCAAAATTATTTTTCAAACTATTTAATTCTTGCAACAATTGAGAAATGTACCCTTCCTCCTCTTGAATTTCCATATTGGCTTCATGCAACCAGTGTTGGTAATATTTGATGATCACTCTAGCTTGTGTAGTAGTTAATCGATTTAAGGCTTTAGCTTACTTCTTAGAAATATCTACAACCAATTCTTCATCCACATGTTGAGGTTCCTACAGATGATCATTTCCAACAATATCCTATTGTTTTATAGGGAGGTCAAAATTATATGGTGAAGGTTGCACAAATTCTTTTGCTATGCCTAAAGGATGGAAATTAGTTTGTTGTTTCTCTTGTATTCCTTAAAGAATATATGGTACTTGTACATAATCATTTTTGATGATTATAGTTTTCCTCTTCCATATTTGAGCATCAAATAACTCTATTGTTTGCTTTAGAGTAGTTATAGTCTATCTCTATCATTGAATCCTTCTTAGGGAAGGTTGCTTTATAGCAACTTCTTCATGATGTTCATTTGGTGCATCCAATTTCTTTCTACTAGAAATAATTTCAAGAGATTTTACAACCTTGTCTTGCATATTGGCTTATTCTTGTGCCTCTTCCTTCTATTTCCTTAATCAAACAAAAAATATTTCTGTGTTTTTTTCTTGGCTCAGCTAAAATTATTTCTAGAGGAATATTTTTTGTCTATTTCATTTTCCTTGTAGTGTTGGGCTACTTTCTTCTACTTTTGGGATTACTTTACTCAATTAGTGTATACTTATGCATAGGAATGGATTCATGTAATGAAATTTTAACCTCCTATGTAGAGGTATATTCTATTTCTAGGGTACACTCCTCTGGAACATGTGTTTCTTCTAATGTAGAGGTTTATACCTACAAGAAACTTTCTGCCTGGGCATAGATTTCTTTATCATCACATTATATTATGACCATGTATTATCGCCTCCTTCATACCAATATAGGTCACTCTAGTGGATTTAATATTGGATTTTGGTGTAGATTTAGTTTATCTCTTTCTACTAGTTCCAACCCTCTTTCTTGTAGGCATAGTTTTTTTTATTGTCACAAACTGCCCCATAGGGCCCTTGATGAGGAAAAAATATAATTGGATTTATTTTTTTAATTGTCTAACATTGATGACACTATGGCCATGCTTGGATATGATGCAATATTTGATTATGATTTACACCTATAATGTTGTTATATTTTATGGTTTTGTAGGGCTAACCATGTTTGCAGGTGGACATTGTCAAACTATCAAGTTTGATAACAACTTTGTTGACACCTTTAATTGATAAGCAAAGGAGTTGAATAATGGCAATGCTTGCAATGGTTTTAATTAAATTGACTAACCATTTATGATGGTAGGTTACAATCTAATTTCCACCTTGATGAATGTTTTAAATTGTTTAGCAAGGAAAATGTTTAATATTTCCACTTGAATATAATGGTTAAAGTGAAATGATTAACCATTCCATTGCATTGATTTAGAAATTTAATATTCGCTTTAATGTTGATTTTAATTTTAACTAAGCAAGAGGTATTTTATGAATAAATTGTTTTATTTCAAATGATGGATCCTTTTTATTGTAAAATAATCATGAGAGATTTAAAATAATTTTTAATTATACCTAGACTTCCTTTGAATTTCCATAAGGAGAAAATATACAGTCTACTTTTAGGGAGGATGGCCATTTTTGTGAAAGAAGTGTGTGAGATCAATCTAGCTAGGACTGAGGGAGGAGGCATCATAATGGAGGTTAAAAAAAAGGATGGAGGATACCACTACGAGAGAGATAGGAAGAAAATATAGGAAAGAGAAGAAGCCATGGAGGGATTCACAGAGAAGAAAGGAATACTGTGTGAAAAACCACCACTGGAGAAAACTAGATCAAGGTTTTCCTTATGATGTTTGTATTTATTTTTTTATGCAAATGAAATGTTGCATTATTCTTTTAAATTCCAGAATTAGAAATTTTCAATGTTATGTTCGGTTGTTGTATTGTTGGGTCAATTTCAAATTTTAAGTCCTATAAATAAACCTTGACTCCATTTTTTATGCCCTTCTAAGATTGTTATACTTGGATGGATCAAGTTCTATTTTTTTCTCTGAACTCAAGATTTATTGGTGATTGCATTTCTTTACACCTCTTAGAGACTCTGATGTCTTATATAGACATCGAGTTCAATTTGTTTCCTTTATGACCAGTAGTACAAAGAGACAAATTTATTTTTCCCTATTTTTTTTGGGCACCGTAGGATGGCGTAAAGTCTTTCCTGAGGATTGTTGTTAGCCCTAATTGAGTTTGGGCTCGGTTTTATCTCTTTCTATATGGTGTGATGGCTTAAATTTGGTTTACCAAGTTTTCCATCCTTTTGTATTAATGCAAGCATGAGTGTTGGAGTTTTATTGTTTTAGTTTCAATTTCTACTTGACTGGTGAGAACCGTTTACCTATTTTTTGCTTTTTGGGGTACTACAACATTATCCTCACCTGAATCATCCCTATTTAGTCTTGAAAACTCACTCCCAATTTAAAAAACCCATTCTGTCCACGGCATAGGGTGTCTATGTTGGTCTTAACTAAATCTCAATTATGTTAGAAGCATTTGTATGTGGGAATGTTAAGAGCATGATGCTTGAAGAAGCACACCTATGTTTTGGACATTTTTATACCTTACCACCATGCGTAATGTGGCTATCCCACTATAACATTTCTTCTTAAAGCATATTTGTTTGGTTTGTAGAGCAGACCTTGCTACTATTTGAAACAAACCTTAACTTATATATTGCTTTGTGCATTACTTGTATTGGAACTGTTAGAGAGAAGGGACTTGCATTACTCATAGTTAGGATTTTGAGACAAAACCCTCTCTTGCAAAGAAATTAATATTTCTCCAAGTTTCCTTTTACTTAATGTGTTCTTGTAATCTTGTGAAGATCTATCAAATAAGTGTTAGGAATACCTTAGTGATTTGCAAGTAATTGTTAACAATGGGCCTGTGTTGATATTATTTTATTGCTATGCTATTGATTTTTCATGAGACTTAAAAGAAATGAAAATGTGATTGGCCCTCACATGACCACGATTTTAATGCCTTAGTTCATTTTATCTTGAAGAGTTTTAGATAGATTTTATCTTCATTTGGTTAAGCAAATTTTAAACAAGTTTTATCTTCCTTAAATCCTAATTTGAACATGAAACAAAGATTAAAATCTATCTCTAAATATGAACCTTAAATGATGAATGGATTCATTTAATGTTACTTTGTTAAACTTTAAGCATGAAAGAAAACAATGAAATGGCTAGCCTTAAAATGTAGAAGCCTTTGATATGATAAATAAATTACCCCTCTTTAATGAAATTGTAATTTTCATAAAGAGAAGTAAATTTATTGCTTTAGAAAATAATAGCATTTTGAAATGCCATATAAATTACCCCCCTTTAATGAAATTATGATTTTCACAAAGGAAAGTTAATTTATTGCTTGCAAAATGAAATGCAAATCTTGAAATTTGATTTACCTTCAAAATGTGCAATTATGTCAAATTTCGAAATTATAAAAATCCATATAAAACAACTTTAAATAATTTTTATATTTTTGAAATGGCTTCAAACTGAAATCGAAATTGCATAAGATGAAATGTTAAATCATGCTCTACACATATGTGCATTTATTTTTGGGATTTTAAATTTTAATTGTCGAAGCTTAAAAAAATATAAAAGAGAAGGGTTAGAAAAAATATTAAAAATAGAAAATCTGGAAACATGAAACATAATGCAAAAAAGGACCAAAGAGAGCTACTGTAAACTGATTCCCCAATCCTACAGAAAATTTTAGATCCCAAACACAAGATAAAACCAAGTTAGATCTACATACACACAATCTAATTTTGGTGAAGGTGAGAGTCTGAGGAAAAAAAAATATGCATTAAAGTTATCTAAATGATGCAACTGAATTAACACATAATACACCATTAAAAACAACTCAATGCATACCAAAAAATATGTGCCATAAAACCATTAATTTGTATTCAAAATATACCTTTCTTGCATACATAAATGGGGGTAAATATTGGCAGCAACCAAGAATCCTTCCAATACATTTCCCATGTTCCTCATGTTCCAAAAATTCTAGCCTATGGCTTTTAAAAATATCTAGCCATTATTTTTCCTTTCAAAGGCATATTTAAAATTTTAATGAGGGCCCCTTCATTTCCTATTCTTCATTAGGTTTCGTAATTCCTCTTTGAACCTTTGCCTATTTATTTTCTTATTATCCATATATGATAATACAATGTATATTTATTTTTTCTAAGATTCCTTCCAAAATGCTTTTGCAACTTATCAGATGCGTTACATCCATAGTGACTGCCTTCATTTGGCATCTCCATGCATTCAATGTAACATATTTTTTTTATTGTAACACTTGATCACCCTCATATTATATTAAGATGTAGTTAGGACATTGGTAAGCATTTTGAGAAATATCATCCACTTACCACCGAGGCAAAATTTATGGTCAAATATCCCTATGTCTAGTGGTAGTGAGCATGCAATATTCTAGAGGGCACATTTCACCAATACGGATACCCATCAGATCTTCCACCAAATATTCTACTCGCTGTATCTGATTGTTTATTAATATTTGACAGACATGAGGTAAAATAAATGATGTTGTTGTAGCCTTATGGAACCCTACCTATTCTATTCTTGGTAACATCATACACCCAAGTGTTGAAACACAATAAATTTCTACTTCGGTGAATTCTATCTCCAAATTGACCTTTGACATATGTGTCTAGCATCTACCACTCTGCTATCTTTGCTACTACACGGTCTCACCACATCTTTTTCCAGTTAGTCATATTTATGCCACACACACCCTCGTCGATCTTTGAAACACACCCTATGGGAAATGACTTTTACTTATGCTTTGTGTAGTATACCTGAATTCCAGTGATAGTTTATCTAAGACGTCCATGTTTCATATCTGTTGCTCAATACCGCAATCCTATCAAATTTTTGCGTTTACCACCTCTCGTCACCTTCCAAAATTATCACTGGCATCAAAAAAATCCAAACGCTTGGAGACTGCCCCCCTACATCTATGAATTTTTTAGCTCCTTAGATGAGAAACGACCTCTTTCCATGTGCAAACCTAGCAGTAGACCTCCTGCATCAGTGGTGAACTTAACGGTGTTATCAATGTTTCATCACATGCATTGGATAGCCGTATGTAAACTTGGTCACATAATCTCATATCTCCACATGTTTGTAGGCCACATGAACTACCTTTACTACATGATTTACTATTGTTGAACACAATACTATTGTACTCACTTACTATATTTAGAAACTATTATTTGGTCTTCATTCACCGTATGCCACTGCCATTGATGCACGCTACCCCTCTCACAATGCACAATGCTTTCCGACACTTAACCACCAATGCCAACATTGTAAGTTCATTCGTTGCATCTACTACTCTCTGCAGATTTGAATTATGATGTCAAAACCATCTAACCACGACATATTTTGCTTCTTCAAACCTCTCTTGTGCCATGTAGTCATCATGAAATATCCATCATCAAAGGCTTTGGATAGCGCCTTCATTACTTGAAATGAAAATAAACTTCACAGTTTGACTTTTCATACGTTGGTTTTATTAAATTTATTGTCATCTGCATGATATTATCCATGCGAGATAGGGGGTCTAGATCCATTTCTTATCACCCAATTCATCCCCGTGCTACTCTCATATACCATGCTATCGAATTCATCTTCGTAGTATGAAATCGTCTGGTTTGGGTCCCATTGGCCACCAAGTCGGTGCTATCAAAGGCTTCCATCTGTGTCTCTTACAACCTGATCACACGATAAAACATTAGTTAAAATCACAATAACCAAGATTTTTATTAATCTTTTACTTGACATTCACTTTATAAACATTCATGATTTCGTTTTATGTTGAAAAGCTTTCTTAAAATCAATGAAATAATAACTATATTAACTTTTATATTATATATAGACATAGATAAAATTGATATATAGACATATATATAATATATGTACATACATAATTTATTTTTTATTTTTTATAATTTATTTATTTTTTTATTATTTTTATTAACATACCCATATATATATATATATATATATATATATATATATATATATATATATATATATATATCTATAGAGAGAGAGAGAGAGAGATTTTAATAGTTTGCTTCCTTTTCCTTTAATAAATTTGATTTAATTAGTTTCACAAAAGGAATTTTGAGTTGATTAAAGACACACAAGTTAACACATTAAAACCAATATCTAAAACTCAAACCAAAATCCTAAAGCAAAACCACCAAGCATAGCAACATAAAACAAGGAGACACTACCAACACTGAACCTTGGAAACTACACTTCAAACTCACAGGCAGGGAATAATCCAAACTATCACTCAAAGTGAACCAAATATTTCTAAAAATAAAAAATTTAAGGTGGGTCTCCAATTTCGAGGTTAGTTGTGGAATGACCACAATGAATGGTGACTCTATTGGAAAATACTCCTAAGAATTTCAAGTGAAGAACCCAGTTCTAAAAAACAAATATATACATTGTCTAGCAAAATACAAAGAATATGGGGTAGGTGGCTTCAAACAAAACACCTCAGCCCTTTGCTTTAGTTGAAAGTGTGTGAAAGTGGTTTCATTTTGCATGCTTGAAAACCATCTAGTATTCATCACCTTATTAGCATTTAGGTTATATAAATAATGTTCACCAAGAATTTTTATAGACAGAGTGCTACTTCCAGTCAGACATCCATAGCCCCGGTAGAGTTTATCTAAATTATCCATGTGTTTATTTTATATTTTGCAATACCTTTTTCTTTTTAACAAGATTTTGTCTAGACAGAGCCCTACTATGAGTTAAGTGTCTATAGCCTTGGTAGAGTTTATCCAAACATGGTGACTGATTTTAACATGTTTTCCTTTGCTTGCTTTTGTTTGTATAAATCCTTGCAAAATTTTATGCACCACATGGGTTAACGAGTATTTGAAGTTAAAGATGGAGCATATTAGATTTTTGCCTTAATTTGCAAACCAAAATGACTTCATCCTTCAATATTTTAAAGCATACCCTTTAATATGATGTGCTCATGTGTAGCTTTAGCAAAATGATTAAGTATTCCACAATTCGCTATCTTAGTCCCAAAATCTAGGATCAGTTACTAAACAACTTCATCCCCTTTTTTTGTTCCACGTGATAGGAAAATCACCCTTCATGACAAAGGAATACAAAAATAATCAAGAGATAATTAGTAAAAATCATGAAACATCACCTCAAATAAAGGGACCAACCCCAAAATCCAAAACTCGCAAACCAAAACTTGGAAATAAATCAACACCTATCCTAATGCAAAGTGATAAGAAAGCAAACACAAAACTCAAGATTACCCACAAAAGTGCCACACCAAGAAAAACTAAATCAAACACACAAAAACCAAAAGCTATATATAATAATGTACAAGGTGATGCAAGAATCTAGACTATCACTTCCCTAGGTCCCAAACCCGATTAGCATACCCTAAAAGATATTTATCAGGATATGCATGCCAAACCTTATAGGAATATATCCAAAACAACATTAATTAAAGCAATGCATCCATTCTCATTTTACCTCTTTCACACCACCAATTTGATTCCATGATACTAGCATTCCCATGTTGAGACTTTGATTTATTAAATTTGCAAGCAAATATAAGATTTTCAATTATCTTTTGCTCATTCAAAGAGGTGTAAATTTCCAAACATGATTCATCATTCCAACTTAAGTTCTCATTTTCACAAATAGATAAAATTTATTTCAAATAAGAGGCTATTTATGAAAATTTTGAAGCCAAGTCATCATCCATGTCTTTAGGCCAATCAAACCTATGCAAAAATTTACAAGCATCTAGGATATCTACTAGATAAGGATCATTACAAGTTTGTATCCTAGATTCAATTATTACTTGTTGATGAATTTGATTCAACAATTCAAGCACATATACTTCTGTTTTATTCAACAAAGCAATATTATTAGTGGTGTGAGTAGACGTCAACTTAAATTCTCCATTCACATCCAATGGCATTTCATTATAAATAACATTTGAATCCCACAGATAATTAGGCAAGTTTTCACTTGGATTTTGAATGGTTGGACTCGCAAGGTGAGATTTTACCTTTTCTAAATTTTCATTTACCAAGGCTTGGTGAGGATTTGTAACTTTTTTTTCCTCATGAGCTTCATCATCGTATTGTAGCCTTTGACGTTCATCAATTACATGTTCATCAAAAATACCAAAATTAGGCACCCAATAAAAATATACCCATATTTTTCGAAACGTAACTTTTTTTGATCAAAGGATGTGTCAAACAACACATCTCTATGATCATGGGCCTAGAAAAAAAATATTGGAATAAATATTTTGAATTATTTAGAATTATTTGGTTCCAATTATTTGTTAACCATCCATGGTATTTCTTCCTTAGAATGTTCAATATAATCATGTGAATTTATACCCAAGTTTTCAGTATTCCAAAATGAAAGAGAAGGTTTTACTTCTTCCTAATCCCAAACAACTGAATCATAAGAAATATTTACCATCTCCTCCTTTTCTATTTCAACAAGATCTTCAATAAACTCATATTCAACATGATCAAACTTTGGAACCTTCTCTATGCCATTTTCTGCTTGTACAGGGATTACAAGATCCCCATGAGAGAAAGTCTTTTCAACATCTTGCATATCAATATAAATTTCATAAATAGGGGTGTGAACCAATGATTATTCATATATTCCCTAAAAATTACAATAATAATCTTATAAAACCAAAATATGAGATCCCATAAAGTCTTTTGCATAATCTTCAAATACATCTATTGATTCCTTTTTAGATTCACTTTCGATCACTTTTGAGGGCCTAAGTGGAATAGAAATCTCTTTAGGAATTATGAAATAAGTAAATGATTCACATTCTTTGTCTAGAGTAGAATTATTATCTTTCTGAAATATTTTGTGATATTCTATCCCTTCTTTCATGTTGTACTCATATTGTACAAAAATTACAATCTCTTTATGTGAGAGAGCCATTTCAGCATCCTGCATATCCGATGGAATAGAAATTTCATCAGTAGGAGTAATAAATAATTCTAAATATGTATTCCAATGATTGTCATCTAGGCCCATGAGATAAAATTCTATTGCATCTTCCTCGTAATCTTTCGATTCTTTAGGAAACTCTTCTTCAAATTCTCCTTCAACCATTTTTATTGGCTTAATGGTTTCTACATTGGAATCAATTCTTGCATTCAGATTTGCATGATCACTGTAATCCTCATTCGTAAATAATGACTCTAAGTCATAACTTGAATCATGTTAGCTTTCTTGATCATGGTAATGATTGTCTTCTAGAAACAAGTGGTGAAATTCGACCATGTATTCTGGTGACTCTTTAGATTCATCCCTTGATTCCTTTTCAGATTCCCTTTCACTCTTTCTGATATTATCCCAATCTTCCTATGTAAATAAGAACTCCAATCCCTTAATTTCTAAAGGCTCATACATTTTCAACTTTGAGTCAATCTCTACATCTTGATGGGCTTGTTCACCACAATCCTCATTGGTGGGTATTGACTTTGCAACTTGCACCTCCTCTTGGATGATATCTAAGGTGGTTGTAAAATTTAGACATTCAACTTCATCTCATTGATTATTCATATTAGACATAATTTGATTCAAGGGTGCTAGATTAGATAGTTGGTGTTGGTTGGAATCCATACCTCCTAAAGAATATTTCATCATGGGAGGAAGTTGTACCTCAGTTTGACTCATGGGTGGTGTCTGATTGTGAGCCTTAGGATTAAGCAATGATGATTGATCCACATCACCCCTTTTAAAAATACACCATTGTTCTATGGAAAGGTCTAAAGAGCATATATCTACCACTATTGCAACATGATAAGTAAATTTAAAGGAAACAATATATGTATAATCAAATTTAAAATAAATTGAGCTTTTTTTGTATTAATCACTTGAAATATAGGTTACATATACATCCCTCTTAGGGATACCAAATGATACATGTTTACAATGGTGTTAAAGCCCCTAAACGGGGGTGATATACTCTAAGGGCTCCTTAGGTCTCCATCAAATTTGCATGAGGGCTTACTAGGATGCCTCCTTCTCCATTATCAAGAGGAATTGATCTTTGAGAGTGCTTTGAAGCTTTGAAGGATCTATCACTTGCATACAAGAAAAAACAAAACACATCAAATGCATATGAAGCATCTCATGATGAGGCTATTGTCCAATAAATGTAATAAATGAATCAAATACTTGAAAGAAGCATAAAACATGTAAATATGCTTATGAAATTGTCAAATCAATGTAAAGCATACCTTGAAACATGTAAATCTAGCTAATATTGCATGAACTTTGAAGGATTAAGCATAAAAGAAGCTAATATATGAAGACTTTTAAAAGGAAAGCATGCGTGATATAAATGAAGGTAAAGCTACCTAATATGCTACAAATTAACCATAGAAATTGGTGTAATAAGACTAATCTATGCTAGATTAACCTAATTACATAATCAGAAAAGGAAATATTTAGCTAAAATGGAGGAAAGAGGGCATCAAACCCTAGTCGAGGGTTCTCAAAGCAGCTGGCTATGTTAGCTATGGTTATTAGATACAACTAAACCTATGGGATGCTACTGACAACAATGACCATGGGAAAAGACTTATTTCTTCTAAAACAAGGGTTGGGAATGCTCAAATCTTCCTTGTAATTGATGATAAAGGGTCGCCTTCGTGTCCAAACATAGATTGGTGGCTTAAACTACTTAAATTCACATTGGATAGGTGTGGAATGATAATTTTTACTTCTCAATCCTTTGAAAGATCCATTGTTGAAAATCTAAGTATCAAACTAGAATTTAATAGCATCTCCTCACTCTTCAAAGGTGGCAATTAGCTCTCTAGTTTGGTAGGGCTTCGCTACAATGCAATTGGGATCCTTATTGGCCTATTTTAGGGGTTTATAAATAGACTCCCCAATTCTAATATTGGCTTCTCAAGCAAGCCAAAATCAAGAAATACCAGGTTGGGGCAGTTGGATGGAACCTTCTGGAGGATTCATAGTCCAAACCACTTAAATTGGTTATAAATGCCATTGGAACAACCAATTTGGATCATCTCGTCTTGGGAGGTCAATACAGTTACAAGGCTAGCCACAGTTGCTCAACATCGCTAGGATCCTAGCCATGATTGTCAACCATGGCTGAGATCTTAGCTACTAATATCATCAATGGCTAAGGCTAAATAGGCCTAGGATGCCTAAAATGAGTGGTTAGAACCACTGCTTAGCCTTGGGAGGGTCCAAGGTCATTCATATGGTCTGCATAGGTGCCCATATGAGTAGTCTCCTAAACATGATGTATTTTAGGTTTCTATAGATGCCCCTTTTGGGATGCATTGTGGGAAAATATGACGATGAACAAAAATAGATCACCTAAATCCATGTTATAGGTTGATTGATGATCATTGATCTGATCAAAATTAGATGTCCCAGTCCTACAAAGGATACACATCCTAGAATCATTGCTTTCAATGGGATGGAAGGCTTAATTTTGCAAAGCTTTCGCATGCCCAACTACAATCGAGTAGCATTGGTGCTACAATTGGTTCAATGTGTGGATCGCTACAAGACTTTAAACTAGCATATTTGCTTTTTACACCAACAAAAGGGTAATATTATGATATTTGTTAGCAATGATTCGTAAGATGAATGCAATTTACATGATCAAGTGATCCTTTGTTGATTTTGATTATGATTTTTATATTATGACTACCCCCTCAAGTGACAAGTTGATGAGGAAAGGACAAGTGATTAAAGTGACGAGTCACTTGACCATGATGAATAATTTGGATGATTCAAGACTTTAGCATGTTGTTATATGGTAAGTTCTATTACAGCTATAATTTTAACCGTTAATAGAAATTATACATCTCTATCCCACAAAGTCATCTGGATGCAATGGCCTTTTAGGATATCAAGATGATAGCAATTCCAATTAAGCTTATGGTGAATCACTATGTTCGATGATCTACTAATAATTTCATAGAAGAAATAAAATGAACGCATCATTACCATGGAGCATTCTGGTCATAATGGCCTTCGGGATTGAAATGCAGATATTTCAATTTAGGGATGACTAATTTACTCCAAATGGCCTTATGGTAATTTACTCATCTTGTCGGATTGCATGGAGCGCAAGTCGCTGCAACCACCAAGTGTATAGAATAAGTAACTGAATACTAGGTGCATTTGAATTTTGATTTATGTGATGTTTTTGTTATTTTTATAATTTTTGAGAATTTTGAACCAGTGAATATTTTTTATTATCCATTTTAAGCTCCTCACATTGGGAATTTTGGATCATTTATTGTTGTCTACTAGCCGCAATTTTCAACCACAATTAGCTTTAACAATTTTCTTAGCCACGTCTAACAATAGCAACTGGTGTATGGCCAATCATGCCCATGGATGATAGCAACGATTGAGTACCAAATGTAAAATATAAAATTAAAATTAGGGTTTTTACTTTTTATTATTTCCTATTGACAAAGATTGATAGTGAGAGCTCTAAGGGGAGAAGGAGAAAACTTGACACAAAACACTATTACAACCACTACCTAAGACCATGGTAGATCAACCTAAGGCCTTGACTAATGGCAGATCCAGAGCTCCTAAGGTAGCATCTTGATCTCTTGCATGTGAGTTGCACAGTTTAAAATGAACCACACTAATTAATGGCATTAAATGAACCTAATTTAACTTGTTGGTAATGAACCTCACCCTAGCTTAGGATTAGCTTTAGGATAACTTAGAGGGGTTTTGTTTTAAGTTTGGGTGCTTTTTGGGGTGGGAAATTACCTCGAAAGGGGTCATTCCCATAGCTGTGGGTGGCAATCGTGGCTCCCAACTTGCCAACTGGGGACCACGATTGTTAGTCGCGACTAGGTTCAAACACCAATGGTCAAAAAATTGATCGTTGATGTTAAACATGGTTAACAACCACGATTGCTATAGTGACTATGACTGTTAACAACTACTAAGCAACTTTAGAAAAAAATTATTATTTTTTTTGAATTTTTGCTTGATTTTTTTTACTTTTTGCTTGGTTTTTTTGATTTTTTTGATTTTTTTAAACTTTTGAAGTAAGTTTTTTGCTTTTTTTTTGAAGTTTTGAAGTGCCTTTTTGATTTTTTTTTAAATTTTTGAATTAATTTTTGATTGGTTTCCATTGCCTTTAGACCTTGACTTCTCGAGCGTGGGAGCCTGATTTACTATGCATGCTACTACCCCAGCTGATCCGAGCAAATATAGATTGGTTTGGGGTCATGGGCCTTGGCTACATCTTGAGATTGCCCACCATCAAGGAATATCGGGTGTACATGACTGCTTTAGCTCATCATTGGGATGCAAAAACTAATACCTTTCATCTTTCGATTGGGGAGATGGTGATTACACTAGAGGATGTGTACTATATATTTAGGATACCCATCGATGGATAGGCCATCACTTCTTCACCTACCATAACAAATACTGCCATCTTCTAAAGCATTTTTAGTGCCATGAGTGATGAGGCACTTATGAATATAAAGCACGATGAGGTTTTAGGAGAGCACTGGTATAGAGCAGATGTATTTTCACAGCACTAGGTCGTGCTCATGCACATCATCTGCAATGTTGTTCTACCTGATACATCCAAAGCAAGGTTCCCTTGGAACCTCTTGGATACAGTATAGGACTTTCTTGGGAGCATGATGGATCAACTACTTATCCTATCATGGAGGAGTGCTCTCCTTTCCTAGCTCTACGATGATCTCTATTGCATTAGACAACAGGGACGAGTGGGAGTAGGATAAAGTCTCCTACTATAATTATGGTCTTGGAAGCACATTTATATAGACCATCGAGAAGGACTAATTTTGATGATGACATCAATAGCACACGCTACTCAGTGTTATGGGGCTTAATGGCCATGGGATTCAAAGACGTACCATAGCAGATCTCATGTTGGAGATTTGTTGCATTACACAGATCGAATGATAGGGTTACAGGTGGGATAGATCATATAGTGCTCCTATATAGACTGCCTAGCATGGGAGGAGGTCGACCATTACTTGAGATGGGTCAGGCATGATCGTTGGATCATCAAGAATAAGCTTAGTGTGTAGTAGTTTTTCCACTTCTCTTAGATCACCATATAGTTCAAGATACGATAGGATATCCCAGAGGAGCTAGTACTCTACCATCACCTTAAGGCATAGATATAGCTAGCATGGCCTTAGGTTACATCACTGACCAAGGATGATGCCATATAGGACACAGGGCCAATAGATTTTGGGTTAACTTCATATTATGATGTCTGGTGGACTCCAGATCCAGGGATGGTGAGGTGGTAGAGGCTACTTTTGATGACCCACATGGGTGACAAGTTTGCTCAATGATAGAGGGGGAGTGGTAAAAGGTAGCCACTCTAGAGGAGGAGGCACAGGATGAGATAGAGGGCAAGGAGGAGCCTAATGATGAGATGTCTTAGCTACATGCCTAGATACATGGCCTATAGGCACAACTACATATGACTCAGTGGTGGATTCTGGAGAGGGATACCTCTATTGCTACCCTACAGACTTAGATGAGTATGCTACATGAACAACTCATAGTAGGGTAAACATAGTGGTGGGGATATAAGGAGGAGAGGGATGCCATCTAGGTGTAGTTTGACATAGCCACCACAAATATAGAGAAGATCACTACACAATGATATTTTCTACAATCACACCTAGATCTCAAGATTGCAAAGCAAGATACACTCAGGGTGGTGAGAAGGGCTCCTTCTACTTCACAGGCTACACCCTCTTCTCCAGACACTTAGGGATCGATAGGTGTAGGTGTACCTACTATAGTAGATGTAGCATCATTACAAGAATAGGTGGCTAGACTTCAAGGTTTGATTAGTTAGTATGATGTTAGGTGCCAGTATGATGGTGCATATATCATGAACCTAGAGGGGGAGGTGGCCATACTAGGGGGCACTCTGCCTACACGATCTGCTATAGGAGGATCACACAAGAATAGGCAAAGTGAGTCAAGTAAGTCCTTAGTGTAGCTAAGTCACAAATTAGGGGCTAGATTAGAGAGATTAGTAGGCACTAGCTCTAGGAAGCCTCGCAGAGAGGGAGCTGAGGGAGGAGGTGACTCAGGTGGTGCAAGCCACTCATGATTATGTCCTGCTAACATTGTATGATTTTTTTGAGTGTAAGGTCTAAGGACCTACACTATTGTAGCCTGTAGGTATTTTGTACCTCTTGTATACATTTGACACATATATATGATATTTTAGTTTGATTATGGCTCATTATGTGTATCATTTTATTGTTTTATGTTTATGTGATGCACATGGATGCAATGCTTATATGATGTGTTGATTTATGCTATATGGATACTATGTATTGATGACATTCACTAGCTAGATGATAGATGTATGGTTAGATGCTATTATCTACATGCATGGATGCAATATGATGATGGGTACATATATGGATGCACTACTTATTATTAAATGCATGTTTAATTTGTTTCAATTGTTTATACACTTAATTTATGTGATATGATATGATACATGATATGTAATGTAATGCATTAATTATATGATGATGATCTAATGCAAATGAACTTGTATGTTTTAATCACTCAAAACATAATGAATGAATGTAATTTGTGTTTAACAAACTAATGGACGACACCATAGAATTTATAAAAATCATGAATACAAATGATAACTCTTATTATAAGAAATAATCATTTAAGCATCCATATATGAGATGAGGGAATTGTGATATGTAATGATTTATGATATGATATGATTTTTTGTTATGAGGAATTTTTGAGGTTTTCCATGAGACTCAAACACCCTATTTGATTATTAAAAATTTGTATAATGACTATACAAGACTCTTGAAAGATAAAATCTTTTGTTATGATGACCAAGATATTCATTTCCCTATGTGTGCAAATGAGTATATTATATGAGACATAAAACTACCTCATTTCCAGGCGGGATTCATTCAATCCATTACTGTAATACAAATCACCAAATGTTCATCATGATCCTAAGTTTGGATGCAGTTGGACTAGACTACTAGGTAATACAAGACACCTAAATATAGCTCATTTGTAAATTTCTTAGAACTACCCCAATGCCAGGCATGATTTATTCAGCCCATTGTTGTATTGGGGATCACTCAATGGATTTGAGTACTGAACATTCCAGATATTCAAGCTCTTCACCCCCTTATGTTCTTCACATTTTTTTGGGATACTTGATCATGCTTAGTGATTAAAATTACTTTTTATTTTGCATTTTTTTTAGCAAGGGATTTTGCTTTGATTATGGTATTTTGCTTATTTTGTATGAAAGCAAGGGATTTCTTTGGGTAGGGGGAAGCTTGTCCTTTTGTCAATGATCAACACTCTAAACCATGTGCATCACAAAATGAACAAGTGAAAACCTTTCACTTAAGGTGACTAGGACCACTTTGTAGTGTTCATCTTTCCTTGTCCATACTAGGATTGTTAATGTGTTTAATTAGTTATGGGATTTTGACATATGCTAAGTACTATAAAAAATAGACCTCATATCCAAAAGAAAATATATCTTTCTATAAAATATAAGAAGATTACTAGGTATGGCTGAATGATTGAAAACCCCTAGTATGTACCTCATAGCAACTGGAGGGGTTGTGTTGAAAAACACATTTACTCACAGGGGATGATGGATGATGATGATG